>RWGY01000005.1:19746720-20065916 GCA_007726485.1 Eragrostis curvula
GTGCCCTGGAAGTTGCCGATGAACACCTCCTGGAGGTCAACCCAATCCTGGATTGAACCCTCCGGGAGATGCTCGAGCCACGTCCTGGCCGAGTCGGCCAAGAAGAGGGGGAGGTTGCGGATGATGAACCGCTCGTCGGTGGCACCGCCGGCTTGGCACGCCAGGCGGTAGTCCTCCAGCCACAACGCGGGATTCGTCTCCCCGTTGTACTTCGTGATATTGCTGGGCGGCCGAAACCGCTGGGGGACGGGAGCCCGCAAGATGGCGCGGCCAAAAGCCCGTGGGCCAGCCGGGACCGGAGCCCGAGGCTTGTCTTCCTCCGGGTCAAATCTCCCGCCACGCCGCGGAGCGTAGACAAAGTCCTCGGTTTCGCACCGTGGACCTCGCCCTTGCTCGCGGCGCCTTGCCCGCAGAATGTCGCGGGCGTCGCGGATCCTGCCGATCCGCTGATGGACCGGCGGCGCGTCCCCAGTCCCACTTTGCTCGGGGGTTTGGTGGACGGAACTTTCGGGTTGTGGCCGTGGCTTGCTTGGCGTGCGGTAGGAAACGCTGGATTCCCACCGCCGTGCAGCGGAGCTTTGCTCGCGCTCGGCCTGCTGCACCGCCGCCAAGTCCAGGAGGTCCTTGAGCTCCCCCTGGATTCTTCGCTGGTCCTCGTCGGACGGTTGCGGGAGCGCGCGCAAAAGTGTCGCAGCCGCGGCGACATTTTGGCTGGGCCTGGTGTATCTGGGCACGAGGTTGCCCGCCTCGGCCAGAATCCGCTGCCGGGCTTCGCGCCCATGGGCACGCACGCGTTCGCGCAGGGCCTGGCGCTGCGCCACCTCGTGTTCGAGCCGCTCGCGCTCCTCCTTGAGCCGCCGCGCGGCTTCTGCGAGCTCGTGTTGGCGTTGGAGCAGACGCTCCAGGTCATCGCCCTCCCGGAGGTCGGCGCTCGCCGGAGGGGTTCCTTGCTGCGCCTGTGTCACAAGCAGGGGCGCGGCTTCTGCGGCCGCTCCGGCGTCCGCCGTCGTCGCGACCGCTGCAGGGTCTGGCTGCGCCGCCACGTCGTGAACGTTGCGGCGGCTACCTCCGCCGGCTTCCACCACCATGCACTCGCGCGAAGGATGGTGACTGCCGGCATCGGAGTCGTAGTCGAGGAGGTCATCCTCGTCGCTGTCGTAGTCGTACTCCGCCATACCCACGAGCTCCGCGCCCGCGGATATGGCGAGGGTGAGGGCCCTTTGTGGGGGTGCCGGCGGTTCGACGCGCGAAAGCCCCCCATCCTGGACCACGATGAACTCCAGGCTTCCGAAGTACACGAGAGCGCCCGGAGTCCAATCGATGTCGTGGCTCGCCATCAACTGAAGATGTCAAACGCGCTGAGGTCCCCTACCTGGCGCGCCACCTGTCGGTGTTAAGAAACCGGCCGACAAGTAAATTTGTAACTACGGCGCCTAACAATCTTCTATGATGGCGAGGGTTTTGTGAGAGAGGCGAGATGTATACTGGTTCGGGCAATCGATGCCCTACGTCCAGTTCGTGGGTGGTTCGTGTTCCGACTTGCAGAGGGGAGCTACAAGTGTTGACGAGGGAGGAGAAAGACTCCAAGCCTCTTCGTGTGTATTTCTATGTCTGTCTCTTTTTTTCCTTCGATCCCCCCAGCTCTCCCTTTATAGTCATGGAGTGAGCCGGTTTACAAATGGGAACGGGGCTTTCGAGTTGTGGGCTAGCGCGGCTACACGCCGCACTAGTCTGAACCCTAGCTGCCACTGTGGCCCTAGTCAGGCGGCGTCCTGTCAGCCCGGTCGCCGGGCAGGTGGTCGAGATGTCAACCCAGACTGTCGCGGCCGTCTTGTCGTCGGTCCGGTCTTCGTCCCTGTTCAGGGTGATGATGATGTCGTAGCCATCCCGCTGCTGTACTCGAGGTGTCAGGCGGCGCCGCGAGATGGGACGGGTGCCACTGTGCGGGTCACATCGAGTGCCTGCAAGTATATGAGTTGCTGGGTAGAGTTAAGGCTCCCCAGCTACTCGTCGCAAATGCCTATCCTCCTTGTCAGAGGAAAATCTTCTCGACGAAGTCTCCCAACTCGGGGTCGGGCGAAGCGCGGCTTGTGGGCCCGCCCGACTGGGAGTCGGGCGAGGCGGAGTTCGGGGCCCCACCCGACTCGGGGTCGGGCGGGGCGGAAGTCGTGGGCCCGCCCGATTGGGGGTCGGGCGAGGCGGAGTTCGTGGACCCCACCCGACTCGGGGTCGGGCGGGGCGGAAGTCGTGGGCCCGCCCGACTGGGGGTCGGCCGAGGCGGAGTTCGTGGACCCCACCCGACTCGGGGTCGGGCGGGGCGGAAGTCGTGGGCCCGCCCGACTGGGGGTCGGGCGAGGCGGAACTTGTATGTGCCCTCGGGGTCGGCCGTGGGCCCCTCGAGCGCTCTGTTGTCATGCACCTGTTCCTGTGGGCCCTATACAATTTAAGCTGAGACGGTTAGCGGGATTAAGTATCCTAGGTCAGGATACCCTGATTTGGGTATCCGTCACAAACCATAATGCCCAGCAGTAAAACATGTTAAGGAATTAACATATAGCATATTCAACGATTAACAATTGTGGAATTCAAACCATGGACTTCAAAAACTTGCAACACATAAGTAACCAAATCTGTCGAAAACTGGCAGTGATTACTAAAACGAAAACTGACATGTTTCCAGGCAGAAACAGAAAATTTGGTAGTTACGAAAGTTGTAGATAACTTCAAGAGCTTTCCAACAAGTACTCATTCACCTCAACCAGATCAGTATAGAGGAAGTTATGCTATTTCAAAGTTCGACCTTTGTCTGCTGAATTTCTGTTCTGGACAGACTGAACTCGATTTACTAACTACCAGATTTCGTCAGGTTCCAGGGCGAATCACAGAAAAAGTTACATACCAAACTTGTAGAGAATTCTGAGATCTTTCCATAGAGTGCTTAAACACGACAATTGGATTTAAAACGGAGGAGTTATGGCTCGTTGAAGTTGACTGAAAATTTTCGACCGGCGGCAGATTTGGACTTCTTCATTTGAATGTTTTCAAATTCGTTTGAAAGGATTGTTTCATTACAATTTCCGATATTTACGAACGCAACCAGGTTTCTTTGCAACTTAAGTTCATGAACATGCCAAATGCAAATGCAATGCAACCATTTTTATTAACCTAGTTTATTCGTTCCTCACCAAAAGAAAAGGGTGCCTTTATATCGGCAATTTCGTTTCGGCGGCAAAACGTCTCTCAACCGTGTTAGTCTAGCAGACGGTGTGACCTCTAACGCGGTTAGAATACCTGCAGAAGATCCACAAACAACGAAACGGCCATTAAGTCAAATGACTCATGCCTCAGCAAAACAACCAAAACGGTCATGCGATCAACGATCCATGCCTCACCATCAAAACAACAAAACGGCCATGCGGTCAACGACCCATGCCTCCACATACATTACCTTTTCATCTCGCCGACATTTCAGAAAAGAAAGTAAAACATTCAACCTAGTCAAACAAGACTCGCTAATTGCCACCTTAAACCACTAACATCCTTATATAGGGCCGACTAAACCGTACCTCACCGTAAGCGCGGTTTTCGAAAATAATGCTCATTAGTGTGGTACAACCCGACTTTGCTCTGATGCCAGCTGTAGCATCCCGTCTCAAATCAATGAGGGGTTAGCTAACCAGGATCTTAATCGGGAAATACTTGGCGAAGCAAGTATGCATAGACCACACATATAAGCATAATTAAAATAATTTACATTGAGTTTAGTTATTACATTGGTTCCATAATTAACATAAGCTTTCCGTTTCGAAGTTCGATTTATTTTACATAAAAGGAGTTCGAAATTCGATTACAAACACGAGCGGAAGCGAAATACACGACGATACATATATACAATGAAACCATGTCCGGCCCGTAGACATGATCTCACTCACCTTGCTCCTGGCGGGGAGAAGAGGGAACCCACTCAATGGACCAATCCTTGGGCGGTTCTCCCTCCCACACTACTTTTCCACAGCAACCGCAGAAGTTGCAATCAGGAATACCTGCAGTAAAGTTTTAAACATCGAAACCCTGAGCAACTAATACTCAGCAAGTCTTACCCGTCAAATTGGCCCTCTAAGACCGACTTCTATTATGCAGGGGGTTGACCAAGGGTTGAAATTTAATTGCAAAAACGGCGCTAATATTTGATCCTTATTTTCATGTTTTAGCCAAAATTAAGAGGGTTCTTGCATAAATGTAAATATTAGCAATCTAACTAAGCAATACATGGTTGCAATACAATTAATTGAAATACAACATCATATAAACATCATCATGTGCTCTTTTTACTACGATGTGACGCAGTGAACAAGTGGTACTCAATAACCGCGAGGGACGGCGATTCGAATCGATTTACACCTGCAGGCAAAACCCGAGATACACGACGTACGCTACTCAAAAGAGTCACGCACGGCAACCGTTTACAAGATACCATAAAGTCGAGCCGCTTAACACCTCTCCCGAGTACACGTCTCCCCACGCGATAGCCATGCCTGGTCTAACCGTGGTTCACCCGGGCACCCTCCCTTCAAACACTGTCCCAAATTCCACCATACCATCTTCATCACCAAAAGAGAGGTGGGTTCACGTCCAACAATATAGCATCGAGCTACTAAGTTTACTAGTTCCCATTCTCCTAGCATGCATCCGGTACTGTTCAAACTTGCTCAGCGGGGCCACAACGAACGGTCCTCAACCGACACAAACGGGGCTATGGCGAACAAGGCGAGCCTTGTCACCCCAACCTACACAAGAGCTTCCCCGTTCGGTCTCAAATTCATTACCATCATCAAGTGAGAACATAAAGTAAATCCGACCCCGATTACCGAGCGGTCTCCATACCACTCGATATTCTACCGACGATACTACTTTAATTAAGCATAGCAAGCTAACGAGCGGTAGAACTTAACTTAACCAAACCCATAGGAATATCTGGAGATATATGCAACTAGGTTTTCAATCAAGTCCTATACGTAATGCACATTTCACGACTCGCAGTACATGTGAGAAAGTATAAGACTTTGTAAATATGGGAATGCACCGGGGCTTGCCTTGGGGCTGGTGGTTAGTACACTCGAGCACGTTCAGGTCAGCGCCGGTCTCCTCGGCCACGATCTCCAAGTCCTCGAGTCCGGCGTCGGGTCCTAAATGAATGCAACAAGACATACAAAATCAAAGATAGTTCACGGAACTTCCTTGACAAATATGACATGGTGATGTTATGGTGCAAAGGCAACATGTTGGCAGGACCATTCATTAAGTTTTTGCAGTTTGGTCCAAAGTGATTTATACAAAATACTTGGATTTAGGAATTTCCGTACGCGTAAAAGAGATCTTCTTCTAAAATTCGTTAAAAAGGGTTCTGGAAGATCAAAAATTACATTTGTATTTTTATTTAGCAACTTCAACCTAGGTACAGTAACATACCCAAAATTTGGTGCAAAAAGGTGCAGGAATAAAATCAATAAAAAGATTTTCCTAGCAACTGCAAAATGAAATTACTCCCAAAAGAAGATGCATTTCAAGCTGCCACTTGGTGGGATGTTCAGGGAACCTACTAGGAGTGTGCATGCCAAAATTTAGAATTTTTGCACTTACAGATCTTTTTATAGAATTTATTTCCTGATTTCTCTTCTTTGAATTTTATAAAAATAACTGAAAAGAATTCAGATGTTCATGTTGCACCACTGGATAGCTCTCACTTCAAGGATTCCAGAACACTTGAGTTTGCATTTTTACGATTTTTCTACGAATTTCTATCGAATTTACAAGTTTGGCCAAAATCTGGAATAACTCAAATAAAAGAAAAAGACGACGTGGCACTGTAGCAGTGCCAGGGCATGGCGGGGCGCGCGCGACGCGGCGGCGGCGACGACGGCGTTCCGGCTAAACGGCGGCGATTTTCACGAGTTGGTCAGCGGAACCAAGTAGAGGGCAACGAGGCGGTCCTAACGCAGCTGACGTGCACGTGCGCTCGACCGTGGAGGTGAAACGGCGGTGATGGCGGCGGCGGTGAGCGGCGGCGCGCCATGTTCCGGCGAGGGGAGGCAGCGCGCATGAAAACTAACGCGTGCATGAGCATCACGGGATCAAGGTGAAGCTCACCGTAGCGCGTGTGCACGCGGGGGAAGGCCGGAGAGAGGATTTCGTCGGAGGAGGCGGCGTGGTCCGGTGAACGGCGGCGGGGAAGAAGGTGATTCCGGCGATTCCACTGCGCGAAACACGACGAGGTCAGCGGTGTGTGTGCGTGGAGGAGTGAGGGAGACTCGTGCGTGAGGAATTGAGGAGATGCTCACCGAGATGATCAAATTCCGCGATGAGCTCGACGATGGTCACCCGGCGGCCATGATCGGTCTTCGCGTCGATTCTCGTTGCAGAGCGCGGGAACTTGAAGTTTGTGTTGTGTCTGAGGTTGAGGGGGTCCTAGCGCACACTTTCGCTGTTGGGTTTGGGGCGCGAAGTGCGGCGGAGCGGCGGCGGGGCGGTGAGCTCGCGACGGCGACAATGGCGGCTCGGGGGAAAACGGAGAAAGAGAGGGAGACGACGACGACTTGACCGCGGGGAAGGAGGGGATAAGGCCGGGGAGGTGTGGAATTGGTCCTCGTCGCCGTACGGCGCTGACGGCGGCCACAGTCCACCGGAATGGGCAGAGAGAGGAGGAGACGTCGCCGGCGGCAACACTTGGCGCTACAGTGCCATTTGATCATTTTTCGAATTTCTGGAATTTTCCTCGATTTGAACTGATTTGATTTAAATTCGATCTTCCCGAGCTCCAAAAATCACGAAAAACTCAGGTTTGGAAGATTTCAGTGAGAGGAACAACTTTGTCAATTGGAACTTTTGCTGAATCGGCTTGGATTTCAAACTAAAATTCATTCAAAGTTAAAGTTTGAAAAAAAGTTCATGCATTTAATTGACCCTTTAGATTTTTGCAGAAAAATCTCCAAAAATCTCCAAAATTCTCTTTTAGTCCCTGGATGCTGTGGAATTTTTCATTTGGGTCCACTTATATAGAAAATTTTAAAGTTGCAGTTCAAATGCTTGTTTGAAAGAAATTTCCCAAATTTGAAGTGATTTTGAATTCCTTTTCATTTAACTTTGATTTCTCTTGATCATTTTTACTAATTGAGATTAGTAACTTGATCAGGGACTAAATTTGAGTGGGATGTTACAGCCATGGCCAACACGGCGTGGTTTATTTTCCTAACACAGTATATAAGGTTGCATGTCGCCATATCCAAATCCAAGTTGCTCTCTGTCAATAGTATAGTATCAACAGACAACAATATACTTACACGCAACGGCTCTTAATTTGTGACATATCCTTGAACCATTTGTACTTTAACATCCTTTGCTGTTTGGGATTCTAGGAGATGGTGATGACCAGATTTCAAATGGGGATTCATCAAAATTGAAATCTGACCTATCTTGTTTACTCCGGCAAAGAAAAATAGCTACAATTCTGGTTTAACGCAGCGTAGGGGGGCAATTATCCTGTCAGGTAAGCTTCTATAGATGCTTAACAACTTTGAAGACATCAACATTGCATACGCGCAAGAGTTCTTGAAGAAGCAACATTAATGTTATTATGCATACATATTAGTTTCGTTGAAAATAAATTTCATATCAATCACCACTGGAAACATTATTTTACATGGTAATACAAGAATGCCAATGATTAAGTACCTGGAAACCCGATTTGCAACACCCCTCTCCAGATTCAGCTTGGATGTTCCAGCAAATATATCTGCAATTGCAGTTTTAGTTAATCGGTCTGTAAGTTATATATTTGATGTTAGGAAATCTTGCCCATCAACAAATAGTTATACACCAGATTGTGCCCCTTTTGGAAGATTCATCTTATCAAGTCGCTTCCTATTCAGAGCTAAAGAGGAAATAAAACAATACAACATCGCAAGAAGAAACCCTCTGCTAGCTGCAGCAGAGCAAGGGCGGGATAGTAGTGTTGATGTTGCTGAAATTTTAATGACCACAGAGTAGTCACTATAGTTGCTGTCTGTTTATGTAACCTGAAGTGCTCCTAGCTCTCTTTCACTTTCGTTTCAGTTTAGAACTCTTCAGGCAGCACAAGCTGCCGGTTCCTGGGACCTTTTTTAGTTCGTACTCTATTTTTCTCCTCCTTTAATGAAATGGCAGAACCAGTGCTGATTTGCCCTTAAAAAAAAAACCTGCTTGCAAGCATTGGTTGCAAGCATTTTGCCTGTTGAAATGTGATTTAAGCGCTGATTCAGAATGGGGAAATTTAACGGCTGCACAACAAACTGACTAATTTTGGAAAGAGGAGACAACTCAATGCGAAAGAGAAGAAGTTGAGCGCACGATTAAACGGGATCCCAACTGGAAGCATAGCGGCCATAGGTGGGGAATGATAACTGCATAGAACTTTGAAAGTAAAATCCAAAAGCAAACAACTGGTACCTAAGCAGAAGGATTGCAAGAGGATGGAACTATTAGCAACAAGCACAGCGCCAGACGAAGAAACAAGATTGGGCCGCCGCATCGGGGTGCAAAATGTCGGCTCCGAATCAGAGCCTTGTGGTGCCACTTGTGTTGCCGCCGTCAATAGATCCGGTAGAACAGGTTCCCAAATGCTTCCAGTCCGATGGCTGAAGCGGGGTCCAAAATGCGGCATTGTCAAAGCGGGAACTGCCGCCGCTGGAAAGGACTCCGGCGATGTTGGGACAGATCCGCCGCCGAAATAGAAACCCATAGTCGCTGCAAAGCTTAGCTGGAGAAGGGGCAGAAGAAGAAGGGGCAGACGAATGTTGCGACGGCGCTGCAGCGAGGAAGAAGAAGGGGCAGACGGATGTTGCGGCCGCGCTGCAGCGAGGAAGAAGAAGACATCATGTCTAGGTGGTACCGTTCAAGGCAGAAGAAGCTGCTTCCGGCGAGGAGCCGCCCTGGGTTGACTAGCTGGGGACCATGCTATTAAAATAGACAAAAACAACATGCAACGGTGGGTCCTTTCGTCTATCCCAAGGAAAAGGTGAACAATATGCACCGTTTGATAGGACCAGCGGCCGCTGGTACGAGTGGGAAACATATTCGCGAGGAGGAAGAGGAGCATACCTCGATGGCGAGGATGGCCGGGCGCCGTGCAGGTTTTCCACGTGGATCTCGTGGACCGCGTAGATCCAGCCAAGGCAGTGGATTGTGAATCCACCATGCTGAGTCACGATTCTGACGTTGTGAAGTTAGCTTATACAGTCCCAATTTAGCATGACATTTTTAAGTTTGTAACAATTTTTGCAATTTTGAGCTTGATTTTTGTTAACATGTAAATATTTTTAAATAGTTGTCTGTTTAAGACCAGCTCTATTAAAATGTGTTTGCAAGATTGAGAACACTTAGGTCAGGTACAATGGTGATGTCTCATAGGTCGTCTCATACATGACACGTAATTATAAGACGATTTTCAAGACAACACATACAATGGATGATTGTTTTAGTTGTCTCGTAGTAATTGCATCTTCCCTTAATTTATGGATGAGAAAATAAATGTTTATGAGTTGCATGGCAACTACAACTCATATAATGGTGTGTAAGCCGTCTCATACTCCTAAATTTTAGCGCTTGAGGTGGTTGCCTCGCGAAACAACCGCCTATTTCTTTTTCCTCCCTCTCTCTCTTCCACCTCATCAAAAATCCTATGCGGCGTTGCATGAGACGGGCTACAAAACTGCTTACGTGTAGCGTTGTACCTGCCCTTAGCCACTTTAATTCTCGCAAGAGGTTGATTAATAAAACACTATATGTTTCAAATTTATTTTCCTTCTCATGTTGTTTCATTCAAAGGTCAGGTCCTTAGTGTTGTTCATGAAGAAGAGCCAATGAAAAAAAAAGAAGAAAGCTAGAATTTTGAATAGTAAGAACAGCTTGACAAGCTACCTTTCATCTAGGGTGCGAAGAGATTTTAATGATTTTCACTTCTCCAACCCGACCTGAAAAAGTGTCCGACCCCTAGATGAATCATGAACGATGAAAGGAAGGGTTTATGAGCCCTAGCCCTTGCCTTGGTTTCAGTTTCTCCGTGGCATCAAGTAGCATTATGGTATCTTGATGGTGGGAGTTTTTGCATGCCCGACCTCTAATAGCATATGGAGCTATCATAACGTGCCCCTGGGTAGTTTCTCAGAGCAGCACAACACAAATTAAAACAGGCAATTTCTCATTGCACGACAATGTACACATTGAAGAAGGGGAATGCGTTGAAGGGAGGCCGGGTTTTGACAGGTAGGATGCACTGCAAAATATGATCTGACCAAAAAAACTCAACAGGTGACATGGAAGCGTTTTATAATAATTAGTGATTGTTAGTGGGTTGCGTCTATATAAAATATATAGATAATGACTTTTTATTGTGACCTATGTTAATAACTATGTGATATTTGCCGTAAATAATGTTCTATATCAATATAAAAATCTACATAAGCAAAAGAAATCAATGCTGAAAACCCAAGTGAAAGAAACAACAATATTAGAGCCCCAATGTATTATTTTCTGCATCAAATACAATACATCCGCGATGCATGCTAAGGTGAGCATTTGGGTGTGCACTTGGCGCAGTTGGCCAAGCATTCTCCCCGAGTCAAGTGGCAATATTGCTTGGCGACAACAGGGCAGCAGTAGCAAGTTTTGCCAACCTCGATCCAGTCGCAAATTGACTTGATGCAAAAGGTCAGGTTGAGCTTTCTATCATCTGATGATGAAGTATTGACAGCAGTAGCGATAGAATCACTTCCAACTTTCATTAGGTGAGTGCGACCTGTGATATTTACGTGTTCATCAATATACTCACATAGACATGTCAAAAATCTAATGATACGAAGGCAACGTGAACATAAAAACTGACACTGTGAAGGAAGTGCTAGGAATCCAAAGAGTAAAACATACAAGACGACGACCATGATGCTGTTGTGCCCCATATTGGATCTTATGGTAAGAACCGAGGACCACTAGGATATTTTTTTTTCTTTTTTTTTTGACAAGAGGTATGAAGAGATGGTTGGACGTGAGCAATGAGAATTAATTCGGCCTGGTTCCTCCTCTATATATAGAGGTATAGGCTGCGTACGTTGCAATATCATGGCTTCTCTCAAACACTGCATTATGGAATATTTTTACTCAAGCAATTATAGCAGTAAATATAATCATTATGTATGGACAACTGTTATTTGCAAATCATTATAGCGCCAGCCTCATTTCTCATACATGGTCCATGGATTATTTAATTTGGAAGATTATCATTTTTCTGGCGCATGAATCTTTACTTGTCTAAACTAATAAAGAGCGAGTTAATGCGACCAATCTATGCACCCAAAACTTATGTACGCACCCCTCTAATCCACCCTTGATCTCATCGATCGTTGATCTCCAAACCGTCACAGAAGCGTTACGTGATGCGTGATGGTGTGCCGCGTGTGCGTTGAAATTGTTAACGGTGGGAATCTCCGGAGCATTTTTTTCTCACCTGCAAATTTGTGTACCCGCCCGCCCCGACCCACTGGCGTGATTTGCGGCTGAGGGCCTTGTTTTTTTATGTTGCTCAAGCTCTTTAACAACAATATGATTTTCACTCTTAGCATGTTCCAAAGTCTCTATTTTTCTAGCTCTAGCAGTTTCATCCCTCAAAATGGCCTCGGGAGAAATAGGAGGCAACACAAGTTTCTTGCCATTATGCACAAAAGAATATTGATTTGTCCTACCATGACGCAAAAAGAGTCCTTATCAAATTGCCATGATCTACCTAACAACATAGAGCATGCTTGCATAGGGACAACATCACAATCAATATAATCATGGTAAGAGTCAATGGCGCAGTCAACTCGTACCAGCCATGTTATACCTTGACCTTGCCGTCGTTGTTGAACCAATATTGAATGTAGTAAGGTTGTGGATGTCATCCAAATCACTAGTTGAGGAATACTCACCATCATGTCGCACAATCAACACACACTTACTTGGGCAGTTCCTCCTCACATGCCCAAAACCCTTGCATCGCAAGCATTGAATGTCCCTCGTCCTTCCCGTGGATGCCACGGAGAACGAGCCCTTGGCGGGTGTTGACGCGGCACCCTTTGTTGGTTCAGATGTACAAGGTGTTGAATTCGATGTAGTAGTTGGGGCAGCAGGCCGAGTCGTTGGTTTTGGTGCCCACGAAACTAGCATGACATGTAGCTTTGTTAGTTCTTGTGCTAGCCCGACGTCTCTACACTTTTCGCTCAGCTTTACAAGCAAGATGAAATAATCGTTTAATTGAATTATAATCCTTGTAAGCTAAAATGTCTTGAATTGCATGGCTGACGATGATGATGGCGTGCATGGTCATCATCATCAAACTCGGTGTCTCTTCCATAGACATCCTCATTCCCAGCTGCAGCCTGCAGCGGTACCCTCACTTTCTCCTCCATCGCTATGATGGCGATGGTGTGCTCTGTTTTGTCCTTCTTCGTATGATGCCATCTGTACATGGTGAGTGTTGGGGGTTGTCCCCTCCATCTCTTGACATGGTTAGTGAACAACAACAATAGCACAAAAGAAATACATAATTACATAAAGGAATCAAGTGATGGTTGCCTCCATTTTCACCCCATCTTATTGGTCAATCACATTCTTACTTATTCTGGTGCCCAAAGCTGGCAAGAAGAAGAACAACAACCCTGCAGTGGTGTAGCTATATATGTGGAGCTATCAGAGGCTGCAACAAGAACAAGGAATAACTTGAACCACGTTAGCCAACACAAGTTAAATAATTGTTCAACGATGGTATCGTATTGGTTATTTGCTACACCATGCTAGAGACGTGAGCCTATACATCAATAAAGTCACAACAGCAAGAGAGTTGGTGTATGGGGGTTAGACAACACAATCAATAGAAGAAGGATGAAACAAAGGATGAATTGCGTCCTAGTTCTCTTTCTTTTGTTCTCCTCTTTTTTTTCTATTCTTTTTTTTCTTCTTCTCACTTTTAGTACCAAAAGTTCAACCACAGAAATTTTCAGCTTGTACAAAATATGGACGTGTCCCTGAGAAATTTTCTGCTTTTCTTCCATGTACAGACTTGTTACCTATTTAATATATATCAACCAGTAGGGGCGAGCCCCTCCTGTTCCCATAAAAAAAAAGATAAGAAACAATCAAATAGCAGACACATCGATATACTAAAGAGATATATACCCGAGGGTAAATAAGTTGCATAACCAGAGTATAGGACATCTCTGCCAAGGCATAATCAGAGTGCTATAGTGCCCAATCAACAAGAGTGGCAATACAAGTCCAATTATTTATCAGTCATCAGCTGATCCATCTTAGTGCTATAGTGCCCAATTAACACGAGTGTCATTACAAATCCAATCATTCATGACTCATCAGCTGATCCATCTCTCCTTTTCTCCGGCTGCCAACGGCGCAGCTGTGTGCGGGGGGCATCCTTGCCAATTCGATATATTTGAGAAATAGCACATCATTTACATAGGTAGCAAATGGATCAGATTTCACCACGAATGATCTTTTGAATTGTGTATGTGAAGCTAAATAACTGGCTGGTGGGCAAAGTTTCTAGAATACAAGAAGAACTAATAAAGATAATTTCCTAATTAAACCATGCATATAAGAATCTTTGTGCAGTCAAAACCAACTTCCCTCTCTGATGCCTACATGTATCAAACCTAAGCTATTCGCCTAACTTGGTTTTCTTGTCAACCACCTTGCGCACATTCTGCACATTACATAGGAAGCATCTCGTCAGGTAATAAACTGGAATGCATCATGTGTAGAACTATTACTTTCAGAAAATACTCATGGCGTTACTTTGCTTTTTCCCTTTGTCTTTTGAAATGCATGCTTATGCCACTGTAAACGAAGAAAAATATATGGGGTTGAACACAGCATGAAATAAAGAAAGCTTGCATGTATGATAGGCCGGCGATGGGTACAGGAGCACCGGCCGATGAATCGGCGATGGGTGCAATTTAGTGAGTTCGGTGAGCTGGTCCTACAAAGAGAACCATCCATTGATGGATCGATCGATGTAAACATATACAAAGGTGAGAGAGAGACGGTAGCGAGCTTTTAATGCGGCACCGCATGAAGGAATGCCGTTTTGATGAGGAGAGTGTTGTTGTTGGTGTTAATCAACTTAACCGGAATCATCTAGTCAGATGATAGATCACGCCTAGAATTAATCTGAAACTAAATTAATGGTGCTTATTGACTTACCTGTCATGATGATCCCTTCAGCAAAGGATTGATGAGGCTGTAGAGGTTGTAGACGATGAAGAACGGCGGTAGGTCGAAGTAGAACCAGGGCGCCGCGCTTCCAAACCTTGCAGCACCTTAGGGATCGGTAGATTAGGGTTAGGTTTAACCCTGACGGCTGAACTCGTGATTAACCTGTTAATTAGGGTAACAGGGGTTCCCTTTGGTTATATAGCGTTGTAGGTTTAGGGCCGGGCCTTTAGATGGGCTAAGTTTTGCCTCCTAATCAAGACAACTTAGCAGGGGTGAGTTGGGCTTAAGGTGAGCCTTTCGGTCTAATTAAATATTGACTGAGGTCAATTCCAACAGTTGGTCCCCCATGATGGATGATCCAGTGATCGCTCCATCTTTCTGCGTCCCATATCTCTTCATCATCTCTCTCTCTCTCCCTAGCTGCTGACCCTGACTCTCTCGTCAGCTCGTTCGTCTTCGATCTGCAAAAGATGACTCTATCTCTCATCTTAGTCTGAATTTGACTTGGCCAGGCAATGATTAATTAAGAAGGTGTAGTGACATGCGGCAATCGAGTAATTAACTGCTAGTTACTCGCGCCTTAGCTAGCGTCAAGCTAGTGAATGCTTTTAAAAGAACGGGAATCAGCCAGTTGAGCCGGTCAGTGAAGCGGCCGTGTCCTCATGCAGCATCGTATGATGATGGACTCACGCACGTCCACTCGCCAAAAGTCACCAGTACTACCCAGTATGTAGTCGCGCGTGACGAAGACGATGACTGAGTAGCTATAGTTTCTGGAGGTCCATCGTCACCAGTTGAGAATTGAGACCCATCGGAGACGCTAGCTATCTCGGTCAGCCGCCGATAAGAGGTAGTAGTAATAATACACCGGCGGTCCAGTGGGTGCACGCGCCGCCGCCATGGCGTGGCGGAGTTTACGGGGATTTTGGGTATGCATATGAATACCTAATTTTTTTGAAAATGAGTTAAATATGACTAAAAAATCTTTAAAAATACATATATTTGAGGTAAAAATGAATATTTAGCTTTAAAAATACGGAAAAATGAATGCCTATTCTAAAAATGAATGCCCAACCGAGCAATCTCAGCTCCGCCACTGCGTCACGCGTCATCTTAAATTTGTATACGGCGCAGCAGAGAAGAGAAGATAATCCAAATGGTATACGTGCGTACGTACGTACACGCGATCATGCCAATGCACGCGTACACCAGCTGCAGCTTGGTAGAGGAGAGGAGTGTAATAAACCATGCAAAATTCTCTGCTCGTGATCAGCGGCTGCTTCACTCAGTCATGAGGCTTCTAAACCTGAAGAACGCTAGACGGACTCGGAATTTGTGTGGAAAGGCCTCTTCGCCGCTGGGCCCAAAAGGCCGTGCACCTGGCCCGACACCTTAGTTACCACCACCGCCGGCCTGCATCACGGCGAGAGTGGGCTGCGCGAGTCCGTGACCATCTCGGCGTGTGGCCCATTCCATAACTGAATGGATCGGACACGCACGCAATCAATTGGTCGCCACGTGGGCTACTCCGCGAGGCTGAAAGCCCGGCCTTCTGAGTTCTTTCCAGGCCCATATAAATTTTTACTTAAAACAGTGAAAGGAGTCTTGGCCTAATGGTTAAGACATCCGAGTAGCACATTTGAGGTCCTGGGTTCGACTCCCGGTGGGAGCGAATATTCTAGGATTTAACGGCATTTATGCTTTCAGCGGTAGGCGACGTGGCCGTCGAAGCAAGACGCCAGTGGTGACTTCGTCAATTTGGAGGATTTGCCGGCTCAGTCTTCGAAGATGCTCATAGAGGTAAGGTTTGCGTATGTACGTTCATAAAGATAAGTGTGCGTGCGTTGTTGTGAGTGTCTGAGTTGTACTGTGTAATCTAAAAAAAAAGTTAAAAATAGGAACAGAAAACTGTAAAATAAAAATAAAATATATACTATGCAGAGAGAGCGAGACAGGAACCAAAACAGAAAAATGCCAGATGGACCACTAGGCAGATTACAAGAGCTCAGAGAGGGCTTGCACTTGGCGTACAATTTAGCCTGCTACATGTGCATCCGAGTGAGGCGCATCCATCTCGAGGCCGGCAAATTAAAGCGGGAGTGCAAGCTAAGCAAGATCAGCTATGCTACTGTGACATACTTACGTTTGGTCTCAATGACTCGTCCCCTTTCTGCTTCGCAAGCAAGACGGAATTCCCTCTTCTTTCGTACCTATCCGAGAATATGAACACAGTGTTTGCGATATGTAAACGAAATTGATCCATTCAACTGTACAGTAGCTTTATGCTGCTCCACTCTAGCTACTTAATCAGTCGACTGAGATCAATTATATGCGATGAGATCGAGCTGAGCAAGTACCTGTGTCATCATGGATCAGCGCGAGCTCCTCCACGGGAACGGGAAGAAGCCCATCGGCGCCTTCCGGCGTCGGTACTGCAGCACCACCGCCGTGACGCTTCTCCTCTTCCTCCTGACCAACACCGTGTCCATCCTCGTCTCCTCCGGCGCTGGCCCCTCGCTGCTCCGCCGCTACAAGCCCGGCACCATCCGCCTCTGGGACGACTCGGCCGCGCTCCTCGCCGACCTGAACGCGACGCAGGCCGCGCTCGCCACCGGCCGCGCCGAGCTGCTCGCCGCCGGCCGCGCCGAGCTCGCCGGCCTTTACGCCCGCATCGGCACCGCCAACGAGCTCCTCCGCACGCTCCGCGGCAGCAACAACAAGTGGCCGCCGGCGACGTCGACGGGTGGCCGCGCGATCCTGCCGGCGAGCTCAAGCTGGCCGGCGCCCCGCACAGGCTGTCAACCGGCGGCACTGCCGGCGAGGCGGCGGCGTTCTTCCCAGCTGTGGGCCACGCGTGCCGCCGCGTGCAGGACGACCTGGAGCAGCGGTACATGAACTACACGCCCGGCAGCGAGTGCCCCTCCGACGAGCAGGCGCTGGAGCACCGCCTGATGCTCGCCGAAGGGGTACGTGCTGCCGGCGCCGCTGCCGAGGAGCCTCTGGTCCACGCCGCCAGGACACCGCCGCCGTCTGGGGCGCCTACTCCCCGTGCAAGAACTACTCGTGCCTGGCGAAGATGGCGGTCTGCGACGGCTGCCTGGACCTGCGGCGGGAGCGGCGTCGGTGGGCGCGTGTCATACCCCATTTCTGGAATATGTTGTGCATCCTGTATCAGTCCCTGGATCAGTAGCTGATACGCACAAGAACACATATATGATAATCAAAAGCATACTTCGAATTGGTAAATAAGCATAATACCTGATATATAGGACCCTTAGTGGCGGTAAGACAAGGAAATATCCAAGTCCAACCAACCAGCTAACGGTGAAGCAGACAGCGGAAACCTTGGCCCAAAGCCACAAGCACACTTGAAAGGCAGAACCGAAAACCCAGACGTCGTCGTCTTTTACGAAGTCTTCTCCTACTAAACCAACAATCGCAAAAGCGTGAGTACATAAGGTACTCAGCAAGCCCTACACTACACAAGGGTATATATACATGCATACTTGGTCTTAGCAAGGAGGAGGCTATATGGTTTATTTGCAGCAAAGCAAGCTTTATGCAGGGTTCACTAAAGCAAGACAAGGATTCATAGATAAAACAGGGAATTGATTGTCAATATTTTAGTTGATTGGCCCTGGGGGAGTATGGAGCCTTCCCGCCATTTCCAAGTTTTAGTTGGGCCTTCTGACCTCAAGGATCATACCGACCCGGCACACTTGCCATTACTTCCAAAACACGGGCTGACTACAACCCACTCACACGCCAAGGAAGGAGAGAAGTGGCTAATCCATACGTGCGCAACAATAATGTGTCATATGCCGTGACAACGTCCATCCGGATGAATTTTACACTCTGCAGAGGTTGTACATCTTTTCCCACGGGCTATGCACTCTTGTACGGAGAGTAACATAACGCCTAGTCCATATCCTCCGAGTAGTCTCACAATTCCACCACGAAATCACACCCAGGGGCTTGTGACATGAAAGGTCACACACTGGCACTGTACGCCTGTAAAAAGGGTACGTCATGCTCCTGTAACATATACTAGGACTGGCGGCACTCCCGTAACCTATAGCGGGTTCCGCGAGCCGGATCATAGGTACGTTTCCTATGTCCTTTTCCTGAGCTTTCGTTGCCTCGACTGGCCTCCAGATGGCATTTGCAAGAATACCAGGAAGATAGGGTAGGTCCTTCCCATAGGGGTTCCGTGGTTGCACGAGAATCATTATGTTAACGGGCATCAGAACCGGTCCTTATATGGCCGGGCAAGCACCATATCCCACACTAGGGGCCTATAACACCAACATCCATTCACTAGTGGCCTTGCCCGCAATCCAACCCATCCCATCATCACCGCCACCATCAACATCATCACCTAACACAGTTGTGCTACTCCCAAACCCATTATATCACGCACACCACCAAACTCATTTAACACAGTTGTAAAGCATATAAGTGAGTAGGGTGTAGCAATGTAGAAACATTGCAAGGGTCCTAAGCATTCTAGTAGCAAGGTAAAAGTGCCATCATAGAAATGATGAAACTATCCTAGGGTTATCAAGGTGACAGGTAAACCAAGGGGTAAATAAGAATTCAGATATTAACGCCCTAGTAACAGACATCAATATCAATAAGCAAGTAGGTTTATAGCTACACAAGCAGTAAAATAGCAAGTAATGCATAATACTAGAGTAGGCTCTATAGGTGCATTGCGAAAACAGTAGGTTCAGTCATGATCAAGGAGATGTAGAGCTTGCCTTCACTAATTAGTCTTCTTCTTCACGTCCTCGTACTCCGGGTCCTCTGGTCCTTCCTAGAAGCTTGTATCTTGACTCCTATGTCGGGGTCGATGTCTTCGAGTCCTTCCTCGAAGCTCGTCCTTGAAGCTTGTATCTTCTGGATCTTCCTTTAGTTCTTCCTCGAATCCCGCGTAAGCTGACGTATAAAAAGATACCGTATAAACAACTATCGCAAAGGAAAACAAGGCCGAGAAGAACCAGACAAGATCCAATTAACTCCGAAAGAATCGATAGAACACCGATAAAAGACAAAGGACACACTTTATGCATGATGCATTAGGTTTTACTTTAGGAGGATCTTATTATCTTAAAAGAGGCTACTAGGAGTGATGCATCGAGCACTAGGGCTTTTGATGTGAATGAGAGATGCTAAACCATGACAAGTGCATGCGGGTAGGTGTAGGTAGAAACGGCGTGTGTACGTGTTAGTTGTACATTGGTAGCATTACGGCTTTATATAGGTCGTAACCTATATAAAGGTTCATGCGACGGCGTACAAGTGCAAGGTGTGGCACTTTAATTACTTATAGGTTAAGGTTCCTTCCTAATGGTGATTAGCTATTAATTACTTACTAAATTGATTAATTACTAAGGTTATTCCACTAATTATATGTCATGAGCTAAGGGCATGACGATGGCACGTGTACGTGATTATGCATGGCATGAGTGCACGGTTGCGAATAAAAGACAAGGATCAATCGATAAGATCAACTAGCAATTGAAATAACAATGAACAATAAATCCAATAACCTCGATGAAAGACCACATAAATACGAGAATAGTAATGAACGACAAAGCTTGGTAGAGGTCGAGGGTAGTCAGTAGATTAAGGTTGATTGAGCGACGATTGAACTAGGTTTGGGTTGTAAAAGAGTTGCGATGAAGGAGGTTGCCAGGTTATGATATAGAGTGGTACGACAAGATTGGATAAGCTCGTCGCCAAAAGATAAACGTGCATTGATGTGCGAGCTCGACATCACATGATTTATCGACATGCGATTTAGGGTATTAGGTTTCATGGCGATACAACAGGATTGGTTAGACTCACGCTAGGAGGTGAACGAGCATTGGTGACAAGCGATATCGACGTCACAGGATTTGCCGGCATGGTATTTAGGGTAATAGGTTTTGGAGCGATACGACACGAAGAATTGGGTAGGTTCCATGCTAGCGAGTTAGGGTGTACGTGCGACATACAAGGTTGAAGTGAGGTGCGTTGAGATAAGGAAGGTACTAGGTTTTAAGGTGAAAGATGTTGCAAGATTGGTTAGGCCCAACGCCAAATGACGAACACGCACTTGCGACAAGTGACATCGACGTCATATGACTTGCCGATATGGGATTTTTGGACATTGATGGCTTGTAGGTCTGTTCTAGTGCTCCAATTTCAGTACCAAAGGGTACTACGCATTTCTATGAACGCGTGAGCGCAAGAATCGTTCAAAACGGAGCTACGGTGATGAAGATACATAGGTTTATAGGTTTCAGGGGCTTACTTGTAATTACAGAAATATGCCGAGGGCATATCTATAATTACAGAAAGGTTTTAGGGAATGAAATGTAATTACAGAAAGTTTTGGGGACCAATCTGTAATTACGAAAAAGTTTAGGGGCTTTGGTGCAAAAAGACAGGGGCTAAAACATAATTACAGAAAAGTATAAGGTCGTTTCTGTAAAAAGACGGGACCTGAACATAAATAGAATAAAGATCAGGGGCTTATCTGCAAGAATACAGGGGCTGGGATTTTCTAGGATTTTTGGATTTATTTTCCTATTGGAAAATATGTGGACCGAGTCCACGGGCTCTGTGGACCGGGGCTGGGGTCTGGTCCACGGCTCACGGTGGACCAGAGAGATCTGGGCCATCGGATTTTAAATGGGCGGCTCAGATTTTATGAGGCGAAGGGGTATGCGGGATCTAATCCTGGCCGTCGATCTGAGAGCGGACGGCTCAGGGTGAAAGGCGGGCGGCGCGCGGCTGCCGGACTTGGCAGAGGCGGCGGCGCCATTGGCGGCTCGCCGGAGCTCGTCTTCCCGGCGTCCCGGTGGGCTAAAACCGACGCGGAGGGGCTCGGGAGAGAGCGGGGGAGACGGGGAGTTCACCTGGGTGGTCGGGAGAGGTCGAGGAGGGGCGAGGGAAGCTCGCGACGGTGAGACGCGAAGAGCAGAGGCAGCGCTCGACAGAGAAGAGGAGGGAGCGCCGCTCGTCGAGTTGTTGTTGCTCGGGAAGGTCCGCGGCGATGCGGTGGAGCCGGTGCACGCACGGGTTGAGCGGGGCGAGGCCAGGAAGATGGCTGGCGTCGAGCGCACCCGATGGTGTGCGGCGGCGCTTGGCGGGGATCGCGCTCCCGTGCTTCCCGAGCTGCACGGAGAGGCGCGGAAGAAGCAGGACACGCTTGCGAAGCTAGCGCGCGAGCGAGGAGGGCGAGGGAGGGCTGCTCGACGACGAAATCGACGGTGGCCAGCGATGAAGCGAAATGGGGAAAAGAAGAAATTGAGGCGGCCTGCTGGGCGAGGAGGGGTGCTGTGGGCTCGGGGAGAGAGAGGTGGTCCGCGTGCTCGGTTTTATAGCAGGAAGGAGCGAGAGGGAGGCTGGAAGGGCGGTCTCCGGTCGTCATTCTCCGGTCGTCGGTCGCCGGGGCAGTTGGCGATGCGACTCGATGGCAGGGGATGGGCGACCATGTGGGTGACGGGGCGCGGAGTGGCCACAGGAGCACGGAGGTGACGGGACGAGGAGGGCGTGACGCGGGCGCGGCGTCGACGGCATGGGCGTCGACATGTGCGTCGACTGGTGGTGGCAGAAGGAAGGAGAAGAGGCTGACAAGTGGGGCCCACTTGTCAGCGAGACAAAGAGAGAGGAAGGGAGATGGGCTGCTGGGCTGCGCAATTGGGCCGGAGAAGAAGGGTTACGGCCCAGGAGGGTTTAGGGAAAGGAAAACGTTTTCTTTTTCCTGGAGTTTTAAATAGGAACCCAAATTTGAATGCAAATTCAAATTTGAAAAAGGAATAAACCTGGACTCAAATTTGAATTGCAAATTCAAATTTGAAAACGGAGTTAAACATGAACTCAAATTTGAATGGAGAATTCAAATTTGATTGGGACAAAATCAAACAACATTTGACATAAAATGAAGAACTCGAGAATGCATATGTGAAGTTTGTGCAAGTTTTTAAAAAAAATTCAAAGGTTTAAAATTTGAGATGAACTTGCTAGAGATCTTAAATCAAACAATTATTTAGTTTGTTGTAAAATTCAAAAGTTCAAACTTTTAGTAAATTTTAAATGAAGACAAACACTTGAGCACTATTTTAATATTTGTAAATTTCATATTCTAAATAGGTTTTAATTTATTTAGTGCATTTTGTTTTGAAAATTCATGGTAAGATAAGAGTTGGACAAAAATTTAAATTTTTTGGCGATTTTTATTCTTTTTGAACGCTTTGAAATTTTGGGGGTGTTACAGCGCGCGACGACGTCGGCGCGCTCGCCTCCTCCGTCGACGGCGTGCTCCGGACGCGCCCCAACGGCACGGTGCACGTCGGCCTCGACATCGCCGCCGGCGCCGGGTCGGCGTCGTCCGGCACGTTCGCGGCGCGGATGGCGGAGCGCGGCGTGATCGTGGTGACCACGGCCGTGGACGCCGGCGCGCCGTTCGGCAGCTTCATCGCCGCGCGCGGGCTCGTGCCTGTGCGCGCCGCGCATGGCCGCCTGCCGTTCTTCGACGGCACGCTCGACATCGCGCACCAGCTCGGCGGCGTGTTGACGCCCGAGCACGACGACGGCGTGGCGCTCGAGTTCGCCATGTTCTTCGACGTGTACTGGGTGCTGCGGCCCGGCGGGTTGTTCTGGCTCGACCACTTCGTCTGCCCCGCCGCGCGGCTCAACGCCACGTTCGCGCCTATGCTTCATCGCGTCGGGCCGCCGGACGGGGAACGATGAGTGGTACATCTCCGCTCTGTTAGAGAAGCCAATGACGTGAGGACAAGAGAGATGCAGGGGGATCAGGTTGTAGTGTCATATCAGAGTTGTTTGTCAATCGCGCATGAAATTATTGCGTAGCTTCAACATTTGAGCGGCGACACGAGATTATACTGACTACTATAATACCATCAGGAGAGGAGCAGATGGGGTGTAAACGGTTTCCTGAAAGCTTTATAATTTAATGCATTATGCTTTGCTTCCCTGCTGCATCATGTTATCAAATTCATTTTTCATCCAGATTATATACTCTATGTTAAATTGAATATACTTAGGGTAGGGATGATCAGGGGCGGAGCTACATGCAGCCACGATTTCTGAAAGCTACATGTAAAACACTGCTTAAGCTTTGTTCCTATGACTAATGACACCAGTAGAAGAGGTTTTTGACACCGGCGATCAAGGATGCTGGCTTCGCCCCTGGGGATGATCCTTCTCTCAGCAGCAAGCGGGGAGAGGGCCTGCCCCCAATGCTTCATCTACTACAGTATGGCAACCATGCTCCCGTGTCGTATCAAGCACCTTGTAGCTCGAGATTGTAACCCAATTCCCGAGCAATGAAGCTTCTTTCATCGCAAAAGAAAAAAAATTACTACCATGTAATTAGAAAAATGATTCGTACGAGCCCTCCTCACGAGACATGCTTTATATTCCCCTCGTACTCAATTCCTGTCTCTCCTCCTGCCTTCTCTCCATTTCTTCTCTCAATGGATTTTCTCGCTTTTTTTTGTGTGTGCTTATGTTGTGGTAGTATGAAATGTCGCCAGGGAAAGCCGTTTTGTCTTATTTACCTTCTCATGCCACAACCAAAGTACGAGTCTTTTTTAGTATTGAGGCTCCCAAAACAAACTTCTACTTTTCATCTCTCAGTATAGGGATCATCTCATTAATTAATTATAAGTATTGCATTGTTGTGTCGATGACAATGATGAGAGAAACTCTCCAAAGACTGTGTTAACTTTGGTGGGCCCGACAACTATCCATCTCATGGTAGAAAAAAAAATGTAAGCTGAATGTAGGGGCATATCTGTACAAACCTTGAATGAATGGAAAATAAAAATATAAGTAGGGGCATATCAGAGGCGAACCCAGCTCAGGTCGTTGTACCGCCGACGAAACAGTCTGGGTTTGCCCAGGGGCATATGCCCTCAATAGAATTGCCGGTGCTTCTCGCAGCATCCACCAATGCTTCTCACCGGAGTGTAAATTCGTGGGAAACATGCAAAGCATTGCCTTATCCTATCTGAAATGATGTGATACATAATCAGAAATAACAAAAGGAAAAGATACTAATATAGCATGAGGCTAAGTTTTAATTACAAAGAAGAAACATACTCTGTGATAGATAGCAGTATTTTATTTTATATCATAACATCTTGAAGCAACACCATGAATCTCATGATATTCACCAGTAAGAAATTAAGGAGTAAATTAAGTAATTAAGGAGACAAAAGGAGTTTAGTTGCAATGGAAAAAATTCCTTCCATCCTAATACGTCAAAACGGATATATTGGATTAAACAAAAATCAAAACCTATATTCAAGGATTATCAAAGTGAAAATCAAATATACAAAGATAGGCATACCGTTCTTGGTATAATTCGATTACAATATGGAGTGCAATAAGCCCAGCTTTTTAGCCAGTTTTTACCAGAATTCGAATTCAGTTCATGTTCGGATTTCGCATGTTTGGAAAACTGATCCAAAGACCTGGTGTAGAACAGCTTCTGAAACTTCAGGTCTCGTGAGGTGAACACTGTTTTGCTGAAAACAGCCTCGACATTACTACCTGCACGTAGCTAATAAAACAAAAAGATTGATCACAAAACAGATAGACTATAGAAAAAAGTGCAAGGGTGTATTTAATGGATGAAATTACCAATTCCATCGACAACTTATAGTAGGAATACAAATGTTTGTCTATATGCATTTTAGAGCACATATTAATGAAAAATGTAGTTGGGAAGAATTGGCTCACTTGGGCCAAGGCTCATCGCAAGGAAATTTCATCTCCACTTCAGGTTTCATTCTGGATCTTTCGTCAGCAGACTAAAAGATATAATGTCAAAACTTTTATCAGCTCTACTCTGCATCCCGAATTCCCCCTAGCTCCCCGAGAGAAGTTTCTTTCACTTTTCATCTCTTTCTCTAGAGCTCATCCTGGGGCACATGCCCCCTAGAAGATTATTACGAAAAAAAAATTCGGCAGATAAGCTTCTACACTTGTGCAAAGCTTGGTAGTGCTCTGATGTACTACCAATAGCTTGTGCTTGCGTCAAATTAACACGCTTGTGTGCATTGGTACAAAGCTCCTTCATGCTGCAATAGACAGACAGCTTTGAGATCGAGCTAAGAGTGAGAGAGTATCATCCATAGCATGGTTCAGTGCGAGCTCCTCCACGGGAACGGGAAGAAGCCGGCCGGCGCCTTCCGGCGTCGGTACTGCAGCACGATGGCCGTGACGCTGCTCCTCTTCCTCCTGACCAACACCGTGTCCATCCTCGTCTCCTCCGGCGCCGGCCCTTCCCTCCTCCGCCGCTACAAGCCCTCGACCATCCGCCTCTGGGACGACTCGGCCGCGCTCCTCGCCGACCTGAACGCCACGCAGGCCGCGCTCGCCGCCGGCCGCGCCGAGCTCGCCGGCCTCTACGCCCGCATCGGCACCGCCAACGAGCTCCTCCGCACGCTCCTCGACGCCCCAAAGCAGCAACAACAGGTTTCCGCCGCCGCCGACGTCGACGGGTGGCCGCGCGAGCCCGCCGGCGAGCTCAAGCTGGCCGTCGCCCCGCACAGGCTGATGGGCACCGCCGGCGACGGCGAGGCGTCCTTCCCGGCTGTGGGCCACGCGTGCCGCCGCGTGCAGGACGACCTGGAGTGGCGGTACATGAACTACACGCCCGGCGGCGAGTGCCCCTCCGACGAGCAGGCGCTGGAGCACCGCCTGATGCTCGCAGGCTGCGACCCGCTGCCGCGGCGCCGGTGCCGCCCGCGGTGGCCGAAGGGGTACGCGCTGCCGGACACCGCCGCCGTGTGGGACGCCTACTCCCCGTGCAAGAACTTCTCGTGCCTGCAGGCGAAGTCGACGGTGGTCTGCGACGGCTGCCTCGACCTGCGGCGGGAGCGGCGCCGGTGGGCGCGCGACGACGGCGCGCTCGCATACTCCGTCGACGCCGTGCTCCGGACGCGCCCCAACGGCACGGTGCCTCGACATCGCCGCGGGCGTCGGCGGGTCCTCGTCGGCGTCGTCCGGCACGTTCGCGGCGCGGATGACGGAGCGCGGGGTCACCGTGGTCACCGCGGCCGCGGACGCCGGCGGGCCGTTCGGGAGCTTCATCGCGGCGCGCGGGCTCGTGCCGGTGCGCGCCGCGCATGGCCAGCTGCCGTTCTTCGACGGCACGCTCGACATCGCGCACCAGCTCGGCGGCGTGTTGACGCCCGACGACGACGCCGGCGTGGCGCTCGAGTTCGCCATGTTCGACGTGTACAGAGTGCTCAGGCCCGGGGGAGTGTTCTGGCTCGACCACTTCGTCTGCCCCGGCGCGCGGCTGAACGCCACGTTCGCGCCGATGATTGGTCGCGTCGGGTTCAAGAAGCTGTGCTGGAACACCGGCCGGAAGCCGGGCCGCCGGACGGGGAACGATGAGTGGTACATCTCGGCGCTGTTAGAGAAGCCAATGACATGAGGGACAAGAGAATTGTAGCGTACTTAAGAGTGCAATCCTATCAGAGTTGCTTTTCAATCCAGCACGGAATATTGCATAGATTGAACATTTGGGCGATACAAGAGATCATACTGCAGTAATAACATCAGGAGATTGTCATGTAGTAATAACATATGTATAACCAAGTTTTTCGCAATACTCAGCAGCGTCCAGAGTTGTTGTAAGTTTTGTATGCGTGCCTATGTTGTGTATGTTGTTGTAGTATGAAATGTCACACAATGTTGCGTTGCAACAAGGAGTCATTGTGTCTTATTTAGCTTCTCCGTGCCACAGCCAAATATGAGTTTTTTCGGATCCTACGGCTCCCAAAAGATCTTCTACTTTTCACTTCTTGCTCTAGAGATCATCTCATTGATTAATTAATTGTAAGTTTTGCATTGTTATGTTGATGACAATGGTGGGCTGACCACAAGGAGTAAAATATTTGCGAGCATATGCCAATAGATTGCCAATACTTCTCGTGGCATCCACCGATGAAGGTTATTCCCTTTTTGCATTTGAAAGGTAGAGTGCTTAGATATAGAGTGAAAATAGAACACGTCAACAAATTTAAAATATGAATTTAAATATTTTTACCTGGTGCTTTATTTTCTCCTTTTTAGAGATAAAACCAGTAATGACTTTAAGGTTTATTGCTGAGAAAACAAACAATGATCAACATGAATACCCTATACAGTGGTGTTGATTGTCAATTTTGCCTGCAGATAGCTGCCCGAGACAAGTTTCTTCCACTTTTCATCTCTTGCTCTAGAGATCATCCTAGGGGCACATGCCCCCAAATATTATTATTAAAGCCAACCCTCTGTGTGTGAACTTCATTCTTTTCGGTATTCAAGCCTATATGTCTGTGCTCTTTTGTTGTCAACGAAAAAAAAAATGAAGCTAGCAGGTTGCTCTACATGAAAACAATCTTGCGTGAGGATGGAGATCCGCGACGCAACACAGTTGAAGAGAATGTGTTGACATTTAGATTTACATATAGACTATATATTGTTCCATATATGTGGCACAATTTTATGGTAGCTCCCTACTGTTCTGTATGTGTGTGAATAACATATAGGGTGTAGTACTGCCTTTTCTTCTTCTTCTTCTTCTTCTTCTTCTTCTTCTTCTTCTTCTTCTTCTTCTTCTTCTTCTTCAACTCCTATTTCACTTTACATGATCTTGTGCTAAACTAATTGATCTTTTTTCCTATCTTTGCCACTAATTTAATATCGCAGTTGAAAATAACTTCTACAAAGTAGTTGCCAGTTGAAAATAACCTGAGCAGCACATGGGGATAGGGGTGCCGAGAGGGGCCTGCCCCCCATGCTTCATCTATTGCAGTATGGCGTATCAGACATCTTATGTTAATCTTGTTTTTGTGTATTGTTTGAGTTCGCATCAGAGTAGGTCAGTAGGTACATGTGCAAATTTGAACTTTATGCAAGTGACCGCATGCATCTGTTAGTGGTGATCTGCATGCAAATGGGATTATGCCTTGCATGCAGATTAGTGGAGCCACAGGAGTGCTGGCCGAGTCGTGCAGCCACCGTTGCAGAGTTTGTGGGTGCGTGAGTGTCGGCCACTACAGTGGTACACGGCGGTCCGAAGCTGCTGCAGACGGCCCAAAAATGAGAGTACCTTTTGCCGCACGCTATATATGGACGCCGGCGTGGCGGCGTCGCAGGCACGAGGAGAAGAAGACTCATCCATGGCGCCCCGCCCCGATGAACTTACGAGCAATATTCATCGACGACGTGCCGACGCAAGAGATCGTGGCCATCGACGAGCGGATGGCGACGAGGCTGGAGGCCGGTTTCAGGAAGGTGGAGCATGGGATTGGCGGCGGCGCGCGGCCGTACCACCAGTCCGCCACCACCGCGGCTCGCCGCACCTCGAGAAGATGGAGGAGGAGGAGGTCAAGCTCGATCGCGGACTGTAGACGTCGACGGAAGACTCTGTCCCTGATGGAGGATACGCTTCTTTTCGCCGGCTCGCCAGGACCTCGACGCCGGGGTCGTGCGCGTCTTCGAAGCTGATACGATGCTGGACATGGTTCGATGTTGGACGTCGTGGAGGAGGTAGAGCAGACGGAGTAGTAGGAGATCACGCGAGGACCGAATGATGGCGAGTGGAAGCGGGAACGCGGCGGCGGCGCTCTGGCGAAGGAAGCAGAGGAGGGCCGGGGGCTGGTCGCTTTTCGAAATAGCGTCCGTCCGGTCGTTGTTTCTAATAACGACCGCCACTTGGTGCCTGGGCGCCGTTCGGTCCGATACGTGCGGCTCGGATTCGGATGGATAACGATGCGGGATTTGGCCTTTCCCGGTCTCGGAGCGGGAGGGCGGAGCGGAGGTCAGGCACGGCAGTCCGGCCAGCTCACTTTCTGCGCCGCAGCCGGTCTCGTTCCGTTCCGAGGTGCACGTGCAGCCTGCTACCTCTGCCGTAACTCCGGCCGCTCCACCGTCGCGGTCTACTAGCGGGTGCTCGCCGTCGCGGACGCCGAGTTCGCGTCCATGATGTTCCTCGACCGATAATGCTCCTCGACGGCTGCTGAATTCCTGCTACAGACAGTACATGGTCGCCGGCGACACCGACCGCGCTGCCGCCGCCGCTGCAGAACCGGATGACGCTGTCCACGGGGCCCAGCATCCAGAAGGACATGGATCTTCCTGCTCGACGTGCGCCGTTTCGCCGACGAGATGGCAACGTTCTTTCCGGATGCCATTGCCAACATGGGGATGCGCCGTTATCCCAGCTTCCGTCGCAAGCGTCGCCGGCGGCCGCGGCGGTGCCAACAACTACACGCCGCCGCACCTTCTCGGCTTACTTTAATCCGTTTCACCCAGTTCAGCTCCTCGCCGGCGCCGAGGTCCCGCATCTGCCACAGCCCGGCCGTTGCCGCCGCCTCCATGTCGCGCTTCATCGCCGTGCCGCCGAGGATCGCCTCGAACAGCTTGTTGGCCGCGCCGAGGCGGTCGTACAGGTCCATCACCTCCGCGTGGCTCGCCAGCCCGTCACGTTCAGCTCGCGGAGAAGCTTTCCCGAGCCATCAATATAATGAGCTCGCGGAGCAGCTTTCCCGTGTACATGAACAGCACGTTTGGTTTGGGGCATGAGATGGTGCAGAACGAACTCGTCCTACCCTCCAGACGCATGGGCTCGTCCGGCGATTTTTCAGGGAATGGGGTCGTCCGGAGAATCCGCTGGCGCAACTCCTCAGCGAATGCTACGAGGAGCCTCCTCGAGACGGACGACGACATCAACTCGTGACGCAAACCAAATGAGCGTGTCAGGTTCGGACATAGGGTCGGATGATTCCGGACCACCTCATGCCTCAATCCAAACACGCTGGAACTACACGTCCTGCGGCGAGTGCCCCTCCGACGAGCAGGCGCTTGAGCACCGCCTGATGCCGCGGTCGCCGAAGGGGTACGTGCTGCCGGCGCCGCTGTCGAGGAGCCTCTGGACCACGCCGCCGCGTGGGACGCGTACCACCCGTGCAAGAACTTCTCGTGCCTGGCGAAGAAGGCGGTCTGCGACGGCTGCCTCAACCTGCGGCGGGAGCGGCGCCGGTGGGCAGCCCAACGGCACGGTGCGCGTCGGCCTCGACATCGCCGCCGGCGACGGTGCCGGCGGGAATCGCGGAGCGCGGGGTCACCGTGGTGACCGCGGCCGCGGACGCCGGCGCGCCGTTCGGCAGCTTCATCGCGGCGCGCGGGCTCGTGCCGGTGCGCGCCGCCGGCGGCCGCCTGCCGTTCTTCGACGGCACGCTCGACATCGCGCACCAGCTCGGCAGCGGCGGGAGGGTGCGACCCGACGACGACGACGGCGTGGCGCTCGAGTTCGCGATGTGTCGACGTGTACTGGCCTACTGGGTGCTGAGGCCCAGCGGGTTGAGGCCCAGCGGGTTGTTCTGGCTCGACCACTTCGTCTGCCCGATGCTTGGTCGCGTCGGGTTCAAGAAACTACGGTGGAACACCGGCCGGAAGCCGGGCCGATGGACGGGGAACGATAACTGGTATGTCTCCGCGCTGCTAGAGAAGCCAATGACATGAAGACAAGGGAAATGCAGGGGAACACATGTTGTAGCTAGTGTCATATCAGAGTTGTTTATCCCCATCTTGCACCAAATTATTGCATAGCTTCAACATTTGGGCGGCGATACAAGATTATACTGTACTAATAACATCAGTGAGAGGAGCAGCATGTGATGAAAACGGTTTCGTGAAAGCTCGATAATGCATTATGCTTTGCTTCCATGCTGCGTCATGTTCTCAAATTCATTTTTCATGGAGATTATATAGTCTATGTTAAATTGAGTATGTGGTATCAAGCACCTTATAGCTCGAGATTGTAACCCAATTCTCGAGCAATGAAGCTCTCTTTCATAAAAAAAAGAAGAAATTTACTATCATGTAATTAAAATATTGATTGGTACGAGCCCTACTCATGAGACATGTTTTATTATCCTCCCTCATACTCAATTCTTGGCTCTGCCCCTGCCTTCTCTCCATTTCTACTCTCGGTGAATTTTCTCGCATTTTTTTAGGTGTGCCTATGTTGTGGTAGTATGAAATGTCGCACAAAGTTGCGTTGCAACCAAAAGAGTCATTTTGTCCTATTTACCTTCTCCATGCCACAGTCAAAGTTTGAGTCTTTTTTGATCCCATGGCTCCCAAAAGAAACTTCTACTTTTCATTTCTCGCTCTAGAGATCCTCTCAATAATTAATTGTAAGTTTTGCATTGTTGTGTCAATTACAAAGGTGAGACAAACTCTCCAGACACCGTGTTGATTTTGACGGTACTGTCGAAATGACCGCCCTTGGAAGCCTCTACGAAAAATGTAAGATGAATGTAGAAAGACGTGTGTACAAAGCTTGAATGAATGGAAAATAAGAATACGAGTAGGGGCATATCAAAGCCGAAGGCAGCTCAGGTGGTTGTGTCAGACGAATCAGTCTGGGTGCACCTCAGGGGCATATGCCCCCATAGGATTGTTACTTGTTGATTGCTAAGGAAACAAACAATGATCAACGTGAGTACTTTATACAGTGGCGTTGAAAGAAAATATATGTATAGTTCAACCTACATGGTACACACACGCAACAAATCAACCTCCAGAAGACTCATGGCGTACTTTACATGTTTTTCATCTAAATCAATTGTAATTGTATTCTTAAAATTCTTGCTCCTGCAAACAGAAGATATGCTATCAAAAGCCTTTTGTTTTGTAGAAAAGGGAACATATTTCTAATTAGAACAAAAGCCTGAATCTCAACGCATCAAGAGACGTGTACGGCGAGATGGCATGGGGGCATCGGCACCCTCAGGATAGAATTCGCTCTCTTCGGAATAATGTTTCCCCCAAAAAATAAAACAATAAATCTCAAAGCGGAAGTTGAATAAACAAGTACTCTAATACCCAGCAAAATAAGTGAACATTATGATTACTTTTTGCTATTTTTCACTAGGGGATATGTGTTTGCAATATGGTTGTTTCATCACATTTAGTATCTGACCTCCTCTGTAAGGTAGAAAGCATATTTTTCTTGTCTCCTTTAGAACACGCCATGGTGGCCTTCATGAAATGATGTGATAGATAATCAGAAATAACAAAAGGGAAAAAACAGTAAATTAGCATGAAGCAAACTAAGCTTTGATGACAAAGAATAAACTTACTTTGTGATAGCAGCCTCTCATTGTATCATAATATCTTGAAGCAACAACACAAATCTCAAGATATCCACCCCCTTCAAACACAAACCAACAAGGAATTAAGGAGACAATAAGTTTATTTGCCATGGGAAAAATTCCTTCCATCCTAATACGTCATAAGACAGGCATTGACAATTGTTTGACAAGAATACAAGTTGTTTGTCTGTATGCAGATCCTGCAGCATATGCCCCCAATAAGATTATACTAAAAACAACCCTATATGTGAACTTTATTCTTTTGGTATTCAAGCCTATATGTGTGCAGACGCTAAACTAATTAGTTCTTCTTCTTCTTCTTCTTCTTCTTCTTCTTCTTCTTCTTCTTCTTCTTCTTCTTCTCTTCAACTCCTATTTCAGTTTACACGATCTTGTGATAAACTAATTGATCTTTTTTCCTGTGTTTGCCACTGATTAATATCGCAGTTAAAAATAACTTTAGCTATAAAGTAGTTGCCAAGTGTGGAACTTTGTAGGCTTGGGGCATTTCTTGTGCAAACATGCAAGCATTGCCTTGTCCTATCTGGAAGGTCCGGGGCATAACTTTACGTGCAAAACATACAAGCATTGCCTTGTCCTATCTGGAAAATGCTCTTCCAAAAAACAAAGAGATACTAACAACCTGTGACTGTGGCTGTAGATTTCCAAAAAAAAATGATTAAGGGCCAATTTGGATGTTGTTGTTTGAAAAAAACATAGTATTATGAAGCCATGGTTTTAGAAGCCAACGTCGAACAAAAACATAGCTCATCAAGAACCTCTTCTACACATCCTGCATTGTACATACGCTAAGAATGTCATGATTTCTTAAACACCTCTTGTAAGCACATCCTGCATTGTACATGCCCTCGGAATGCCATTTCATGCTTTATGCCATCATGTTAATCCAGAGATCAATCTTTACCTATATCCATCTCGCTCTGAACAATAACACGGCACCTTGATTTATTTTTGAACGCATCGTTACAAGATTGTGCCCATTTCATAAGCAGAAAAATACGGCACCCAACCCCCCTGTAGGACGGGCAAGGTTTACATTACATATGTTAAGCGACCCTACTCTCTGTGATTTACTTGCGCTAAGCGCCTCGCACCGGCTAGGATCTAAGTCTTCGCTTCTTTTATATTCTTACTCAGCAACCGGGAGTTCAAGATGGTGGGAAACTCGCGCCCTTGGATTAATTATACATGCCCTGGGAATGCCATTTTCAGGCTTTTTTATTCTGAGGTCAATCTTTACCTATCCCTTACTCTCAACGATACTATTGCACGGTAGAGTGTAGGGTATCCATCCTCTTCTTCCTCTTACGAGCAAGGAATGAAACGGTTAAGAGATGCATATTTCCTTTCTTGTGCCTCGATCACCTCTAGCTCCTTCTCCTGGGCTTCTCGAGCAGCGCGGAGACGTACCACTCGTCCATGTCGATCCCGCGGTCAAGCTTCCGTCCCGCGTTCCACCGCAGCTTCTTGAACCCGATCCTATCGAACATGGGCACGTAGGTGTCGTCGAGGTGCGTGCCGAGGCAGAAGAAGTGATCGAGCCAGAACACCCCGCCTGGCCTCAGGACACGGTACACGTCAAAGAGCGCGAGCTCGAGCGCGGCGTCGGGGATCCAGTTGCTGAGCACGTGCATGGAGTGCACGACGTCGAGCGTGCCGTCGAAGAATGGCAGCCTGCGGGCGACGCTGACGTGCATCGGGACCAGGCCGCGCGACGCGATGAAGCTGTCGAAGGGCGCGTCGAAGTCCATGGACGTGGTGGCCACGGTCACCCCGCCGCGCTCCGCCATCCGCGCCGTGAACGTGCCCGTCCCGCCGCCGATGTCGAGGCCGATGCGCGAGGCGCCCGCCGGCATCGCCGCCAGCACCTCGTCGATGAAAAGGTCCTGCAACAGTTGAAATAAATGTTTTGGGGCTCTGCAGCCGGTGTCACGCTGCTTTACTTTAGATGTCAGGTTATAATCGTAAATTTTCTACGTTGTGGTTCTTTAATTATAACATATGTTGGTTAATGTTTTGGGGTTTGGCCTCTAATTCATCAGAGTGCATGTTTTAATGTAATGTTATATAATTCTCGCACAAAATGTAATGTCATATAAGCGTGTTTACATTCGTTATTGTATCTTTTTAGCATGAACATTGCTATATATACGACACACAGTGTCCTATGGGCTATGGCGGTGTACGACAGCGCCAGGTAGTTCCCGATTAGCACCACGGCGTGAAATAGATAAGTGGAGGATAAAAGGGGTGAGGTGCAAAAGACTTGTCGTACACGGCGGTCGGAAGCTGCTGCAGACGGCCAAAAAATGAGAGTACCTTTTGCCGCACGCCATATATGGACGCCGGCCGGCGTGGCGGCGTCGCAGGCACGGGAACAACACTCATCCATGGCGCCTCAACGACGCACGAATGATTGTTTTGAATAGCGACCGCTCGGTCGTTATTTCGAATAGCGACCGCCCCTTGTTGCCTGGGCGCCGTTCAATCTGATACGTGCGGCTCGGATTCGGATGGATAACCATGCGGGACTTGGCCTTTCCCTGTCTCGGAGCGGGAGGGCGGGGGTCAGGCACGGCAGTACGGCTCACTTTCTGCGCCGCAGCCGGTCTCATTCCGAGGTGCACGTGCAGCCTGCTACCTCTGCCGGGACTCCGGCCGCTCCACAGTCGCGATCTACTAGCGGGTGATCGCCGTCGCGGACGACGCGACGACCCGGCGGTGGCGGGGACTCGGCGACGCCGAGTTCTCGTCCATGATGTTCCTCGACCGATAATGCTCCTCGACGGCTGCTGAATTCCCGCTACAGTACATGGTCGCCGGCGAAACGCGCCGCCGCCGCCGCTACAGAACCGGATGACGCTGTCCACGGGGTCCAGCATCCAGAAGGATATCGATCTTCTTGCTCGACGTGCGCCGTTTCGCCGACGAGATCCATATTGCGACGGGAACATCGTCTCCTCGTCGTCCTTGGCTTTGTGCGGCCCGACGGCAAGCTTCAGCTCCTCGCCGGCGACGAGGTCACGCAGCTGCCACAGCCCGGCCGCGGCCGCCGCAGCCTGCTCCGCCCTGGCCACCTCCATGTCGCGCTTCATCGCCGTGCCGCCTACAATAATTTATTAATTAAAAATAAGTGGTCCAAATGCATAAGCATGCATTACGAAACTGAAAAAAAAAAAACTCAATCACAAATGTATGAATGCATGAAGGTAACCTCAAAAGATTAGCACTTATCAAGGGCTAAGAATATAATAGCTTGAATGAATCGAAAAAAAAAAAGAATATTGGTAGGGGCATCTATATTTAAGGGTAATCAAAGTGAAAAGCTCAAATCTTAGTCAATAACCCCAGCTCTTTAGCTAGTTTTCACTAGCCAATGCACATCTTTGGATTTCACGTGTTTTGAAATAGAGATTCAAGGATTTGTTGTGGAATAGCTTCTGACACTAGTTGTGAAATAGAATATCGCAATGAGAAATATAATATCCATTTTAGTCTGCATCCCATTTTGATTGTCGATGTTGCCTACAGAAAGCTTCCCGAGAGAAGTTTCTCCCACTTTTCATCTCTTGCTCTAGAGATCATCCTGGGGCACATGCCCCCAATCAGATTATTAATAAAAACAACCCTCTGTGTGCGAGGAGCCTCTGGACCACGCCGCTGTCTGGGACTCGTACCACCCGTGCAAGAACTTCTCGTGCCTGGCGAAGACGACGGCGGTCTGCGACGGCTGCCTCGACCTGCGGCACGGTGCGCGTCGGCCTCGACATCGCCGCCGGCGCCGGTGGGTCGTCCGGCACGTTCGCGGCTCGGATGGCGGAGCGCGGCGTGACCGTGGTGACCGCGGCCGCGGACGCCGGCGCGCCGTTCGGTAGCTTCATCGCGGCGCGCGGGCTCGTGCCGGTGCGCGTCGCCGGCCGCCTGCCGTTCTTCGACGGCACGCTCGACCGCTCGAGTTCGCGCTGTTCGACGTGTACAGGGTGCTGAGGCCCGGGGGAGTGTTCTGGCTCGACCACTTCGTCTGCCCCACCGCGCGGCTGAACGCCACGTTCGCGCCGATGATTGATCGCGTCGGGTTCAACAAACTGCGCTGGAACACCGGCCGGAAGCTGGGCCGTGGGACGGGGAACGATGATTGGTACATCTCGGCGCTGCTAGAGAAGCCAATGACATGAGGCACAAGAGAGATGCAGGGGAAACAGGTTGTAGTATCATATCAGAGTTGTTTTCCAATCTTTGCACGAAATTATTGCATAGCTTCAACATCTGAGCGGCGATCGATACGATATTATACTGTACTAGTAACATCACGATAGGGGCAGTATGTGTAAACGGTTTCGTGAAAGCTTGATAATGCTTTATGCTTTGCTTCCCTGCTGCATCATGTGCTCAAAATTCATTTTTCAACGAGATTAAATAAATAGTCGATGTTAAATTGAATATGTTTAGGGATGATACTTCTCTCAGCAGCACGCGGGGAGAGGGGTGCCGAGAGGGGCCTGCCCCCATGCTTCATCTACTGCAGTATGGCGTATGCATGCTTCTGTCGCGTATCAAGCACCTTATAGCTCGAGACTGTAACCCAATTCCTTTCCCGAGCAATGAAGATCTCTCTCATACTCAATTCCTGGCTCTGCCTCTGCTTTCTCTCCATTTCTCCTCTCAGTGGATTTTCTTGCACTCTTTATTTGTGCCTATGTTGTGGTCGTATAAAATGTCGCACAGCGTTGTGTTGCAACAAGGAGTCATTGTCTTATTTACCTTCTCCATGCTACAGCCAAAGTACGAGTCTTTTTTAATCCTGAGGCTCCCAACATAAACTTCTACTTTTAATTTCTCACTCTAGAGATCATCTCAATAATTAATTGTAAGTTTTGCATTGTTGTGTCCATGACAAAGGTGAGACAAACTCTCCAGACACCGCACCGTGTTGACTTTGATAGTACCAGTAACCTTTGGAATGTTGTACGAAAAATGTAAGATGAATGTAGAAAGACATGTGTACAAAGCTTGAATGAGTGGAAATAAGAATACGGGTAGGGGCATATCAAAACCGAAGCGAGCTCAGGTGGTTGTGCCAGACGAATCAAAGTGCGCCTCAGGGGGGGATTGTTACATGTTGATTGTTGAGGAAACAAACAGTGATCAACATGAGTACTTTATAAAGTGGTGCTGAAAGAGAATATACGTACGGTTCAACTTACATGGTACACACACGCAAATCACGATGTGAACTTTCAGAAGCCTCTCATGGTGTATTTTAATTTACATGCTGTCCGTGAAGATCCATTGTAATTGTATTTAAAATTCTTGTTCCTGCAAACAGAAGACATGCTATCAAAAGCTTTTTCTTTTTTATAGAAAAGGGAACATATTTCTAACTAGAACAAAAGTTCGAATCTCTGCACATCAAGAGGCGTGTGAGATGGCAAGGGGGCATCGGCACCCTGGGGATAGAATCCGCTTTCTTCAGAATAACGTTTTCCCTAAAAACAAAAAACAATAAATCTCAAAGCGGAAGTTGAATAAACAAGTACTCTGATACCCAAAAAACTAAGTGAACATAATGATTTTTTTTTGCTCATTTTTACTAGGCGAGTATCTGTGTTTGCATTTTGGTTGTTTCATCAATCATTTAGGATCTGACATCCTCTGTAAGGTACAAAGCATTTATTTATTTATTTGTCTCCTTTGGAACACGCCATGGTGGCCTTCATGAAATGACGCGATAGAAAATAATCAGAAATAACGAAAGGAAAAGACAGTAATGTAGCATGTAGGGAGGGAATCCATGCATCCTCTTCCTCTTACGACTCTAGCTACGAGCTAGGAACGAAACAGTTACGAGATGCGTTGGCTTTCTTGTGCCTCCATCACCTCTAGCTCCTCCTGGGCTTCTCGAGCAGCGCGGACACGTACCACTTGTCCATGTCGATCCCGCGGTCGAGCTTCCGTCCAGCGTTCCATCGCAGCTTCTTAAACCGGATCCGGTCGAACATGGGCACATAGGTGGCGTCCAGCTGCGTGCCGAGGCAGAAGAAGTGGTCGAGCCTGAGCACCCGGAAGACGTCGAAGAGCGCGAGCTCAAGCGACGCGTCGGCCTGAGCACCCGCACAAAGCACGTGCATGGAGTGCACCACGTCGAAGAAGGGCAGCCGCCGCGACACGCTTAGGTGCATCGGCACGAGGCCGCACAACGCGATGATCAGCTGTTGAAGGGCGCGTCGAAGTCAATGGACGTGGTGACCACGGTCACCCCGCCGCGCTCCGCTATCCACACCGCGAAAGTTCCCGACCCGCCGCCGATGTCCAGCCCGATTCGCGCGGCGCCCGCCCACAGGCTCGCCGGCAGCGGCGCCGGCTCGACGTACCCCGGCGGCGTCCGCGGCCGGCACCGCCGCCAGGGCAGCGGCTCTCACCCCTTGAGCAGCATCAGCCGCTGCGCGAACGCCTCGTCGGACGGACGGGCACTCGCCGCCGACCGTGTAGTTCATGTACCGCTCCAGCTCGTCCATGTACCGGTGGCACGCCTGCCCCAGCGACGGGAACATCGTCTCCTCGTCGTCGTCCTTGGCGCCGCCGAGCTTTGGGAGCTTGTGCGGCCCGACGGCCAGCTTCAGCTCCTCGCCGGCGAAGAGCTCCCGCAGCTGCCACAGCCCGGCCGTCGCCGCCACCTCCTGCTCCTCCCTGGCCGCCTCCATGTCGCGCTTCATGGCCGTGCCGCCGAGGATCGCCTCGAGCAGCTTGTTGGCCGCGCCGAGGCGGTCGTACAGGTCCATCACCTCCGCGTGGCTCGCGGCGAGGGCCAGCCCCGTCACGTTGAGCTCGCGGAGCAGCTTCCCCGAGCCGCCGCTCCAGAGCTCGTGGACGGCCGGGTAGGACCTGCCCACGTGAGACCGGAGCGCTGCTCCGGCGCCGGAGAAGAGGAGGAATGAGCCGACGTTCGTCAGGATAAGCAGGATCAGTAGCAGTGCCCTGAACTTGCAGCTCCTCTGCTGCTGCTCCCTGGTTTTCTTGGACAGGTCATAGTCCACGCTCCCCATGGTGCAACAGCAAAGGATGACATGCGTGACAAGGTGGTGGTTTATTATAGAACGCAGTTTTGGTAAGCTCAGGTGGCAATTAGGGGAGTTGCAATGGGAACAGAGCTTTCCAGACTTGGACGCTTGGAACGGACACATTGCTTCAAGAGTGAACAAAGCAACAGAGGCCCAAGTTGGCAGGGCTCTTACGTGGAAGCTGATTCAGCGGCTGGTCACCTTTTTTCTCTCTCTCTCTCTCTCTCTAGAGTATACATCGCAACTAGGCGTTGAAATTGAGCCTGTGGGTTGGCTTGCATTCTTTTTTGCATTATGTATGCATTGGACAATGGACTAGTGGTATAGAGACCTTGCCATCTAGGCACAGATGGTCTTTCTGTTGTGATGCAGTTAACGAGAGCAGCTACGTGATTGCATCCTCAACCAGAGAGTGCAAACACCAGAAGATATATCCCAAATAAAGAGAAAGAAGCACCCCTAACCTCATTCATGCCTCCATGACCACCTGAAATTTGTTGACCATGAAAAGACTCAGGCCAAAGACTGTACAGGGTAATTTTCATGTGCTCGTTTGGTCTATACAACTCATCATCACTACCAGAAACCGAAATACTCCTGATGGCTGGTGCGGTGCGCCCCATAATGATTGCATTGATCGAGTGGCGTTGAATCATCAACCATATCATCAGCTTTACGCTCTACCATAATGACTAAATCAAACCAGGTTCATAGAAAATTAGCTAAATTATATACAACACTTACAGAACAATGTATTTGATGATTCTAAAAAAAAAAGAACAATGTATTTGATCAAGATATTCAAAAGCAGAGAAAGTAGCAGAGCCAAAAATTGTTGCCCATTCATTTTTGAACGAATCGGCACAAATTGTTGCCCATTTTATTGATAAAGCAGAAAAATACAACACCCACACCTGGAGGCTGGGCGAGGTTTACATTACATATGTTAAGCGACCCTATTCTATGTGAATTACTTGCGCTAATTACGCGCCTCACACCGGCTAGGATCGAAGTCCTCGCTTGTTTAATTCTTACTCAGCTACCGGGATTTCAAGATTGCGTAAAACTTGCTTTTTGAATTATACATGCCCTAGGAATGCCATTTTCATGCTTTATGCCATCGAGGTAATTCTGAGGTAAATCTTTACCTATCTCTTGATCTGAACATTAAAATCGCAAGGCAGAAATGTAGGAAGGGCATCTCCTTACGAGGTAGGAACGAAACAGTTACGAGACGCATTGCCTTTTTTTTGTGGCTCGATCACCTCCTAGCTCCTCCTGGGCTTCTCGAGCAGCGCGGAGACGTACCACTCGTCCATGTCGATCCCGCGGTCGAGCTTTCGTCCCGCGTTCCACCGCAGCTTCTTGAACCCGATCCTATTGAACATGGGCACGTAGGTGGCGTCCAGCTGCGTGCCGAGGCAGAAGAAGTGGTCGAGCCAGAACACCCCGCCCGGCCTGAGCACCCGGAAGACGTCGAAGAGCGCGAGCTCAAGCGCGGCGTCGGGGATCCAGTTGCTGAGCACGTGCATGGAGTGCACGACGTCGAGCGTGCCGTCGAAGAAGGGCAGCCGCTGCGAGACGCTGACGTGCATCGGCACGAGGCCGCGCGACGCGATGAAGCTGTTGAAGGGCACGTCGAAGTCCATGGACGTGGTGACCACGGTCACCCCGCGCTCCGCCATCCGCGCCGCGAACGTGCCCGTCCCGCCGCCGATGTCCAGCCCGATCCGCGCCGTGCCAGCCGGCATCGCCGCCAGCACCTCGTCGATGGAGTAGCTGATTGAGTTCTTGTCAATTTCCTTGTTGTTCTTCTTGCTGCTGCGGCGCCGCGGCATCCAGCGGTGCTTCTCGCGGCCGGCGTCGCGGAGGTCGAAGCAGTCCTTGCAGTCGAAGCTGCCCTTGGCCTTGCCGCGGTTCACGAGGCACGAGTAGTTCTTGCACGTGTACGCGTCCCACACCACGCTGGTGTCCGGCGGGATGGCCCACAGGCTCGCCGGCAGCGGCGTCGGCTCGACGTACCTCGCCGGCGTCCGCGGCCGGCACCGCCGCCGCGGCAGCGGCTCGCAGCCCTTGAGCTTCAGCCGCTGCGCGAACGCCTCGTCGGACGGGCACTCGCCGCCGACCGTGTAGTTCATGTACCGCTCCAGCTCGTCCAGGTGCCGGTGGCACGCCTGCCCCAGCGACGGGAACATCATCGTCTCCTCGTCGTCCTTGTTGGCTTTGTGCGGCCCGACGGCCAGCTTCAGCTCGTCGCCGGCGAAGAGGTCCCGCAGCTGCCACAGCCCGGCCGTTGCCGCCGCCTCCATGTCGCGCTTCATGGCCGTGCCGCTCAGGATCGCCTCCAGGAGCTTGTTGGCCGCGCCGAGGCGGTCGCACAGGTCCATCACCTCCGCGTGGCTCGCGGCGAGCGCCAGACCCGTCACGTTCAGCTCGCGGAGCAGCTTCCCCGAGCCGCCGCCCCAGAGCTCGTGGATGGCCGGGTAGTGCCTGCCCACGTGAGCCCGGAGCGCCGCTCCGGCGCCGGAGAAGAGGAGGAATTGTTGTATTTGTGTCGAATATGTGTACACAAGTCGGTTGTAATTAGGACTTGAGTTGTATTAGGTGTAGGAATAGAGTTTGTGTTGGACTTGTATTCCCGGGCCCATAAATATGAGGGCAGCACCTGTGCAACCGTAACGACAACAGATGTAGTAGGCAAGGGGTAGCGGCGGCTTGGGCGGCGTGCCTTAGGGGCAGCCAAGCCATGTACTCTTGGATGCTGGTATTGCTACGATATTGATGGGGAGGAGCGCCCGTAGTCATGCCCCGAGGATGTAGGCATATCGCTGAACCTCGTTAAAAAACATCATGTCTCGTGTCGTTCTCTTTTCTATGATCTTGTGATTTGGCGTATGTGTTCTTGGGCAAATCGCTTCCGCGGCTGATTATCTAACAAGTGGTATCAAGAGCCAGATTCACAGGAGAAGATCATAGGAGGCATGATGGGATGTTCCACACAGCGCAAGGCTTGCACGAGATGTCCGGGAAGGGACATGACGCAAGGTGGAGCATGGCGGCGATCGACGACTTGATCGGTGGAGTTGGACACTTTGAGCATGGCGGCTCGAACCGTCTGATGAGCTGCATCAACAGAGATCCGTCCAGACGTGGAGATCGGGTTGATAGCGGCTGGAGGCTGCTGTTCGATAGGGGCTGATCAGACGTGATGGCCAAGTTCGACGGTGCGGCTGGAAGACGTCGCGGACGATGGCGGCGGCTTCGACTCGCGGTTTGGCTAACTGGCGGTTAGTACAAATCGGAGCGGCTGTTGCGTGCTCAAGGTGGAGCAGCGACGGCGATGGCGTAAGCCATGGTGGACTCGACGTGGTTTCTGGATGCTGTTGATCTGTGTTGTGCGATGACGGCGTTGGCGCGTGTGTGTGCGTGTGGACTTGGCGTGTTGATGGCGGCAGGCTACACAGGGTGCGACGCCGTGCGAGAAGCCAGGAGTTGGTGTCGCATACGTGTTGTGCCGTGTGAGAGTAGGAGTCGGCAACCCGTGCAAGAAGCGGAGTCCCGTGGAGGCGTGCGTGCATTGCGATACATGCATGTGTGTTCGATGCAAGGGAGACAAGGTGGGCCACCCTATGTTTGTTTAAAGGAATTAATCCGGATACATGCATGCAGGTTGGATTTGTTTCCTTCTATCGTTCAAAGGGTCAGCTTCCAGGGAGTCTGGGACTCGATTTCGTGCGCAACAAAGGATCGGAAAAGACAAGGGCGGCAGGTGGAGTCCGTATCGGTTAGGACTCGGTGCATCGTTCGGTTCGGCTCACATATAAAACACAAGGAGTAGTCCACGGTGATTGCACAGAAGACAATCGTTGCTGTTCGTGAACCGAAGCTTGCGCGGTTGACGGCGAACAGTGGGCAGCGGCGATCGAGCGGGTTGATTTCGTCGTGTGCAAGCGGCGTGCAAGGTTGACGGGGCTCGAGAGCGGCAGGCTGTGCACGGCGGTGTACGGCAGGGCAGCGCGTTCAGCGGGACGCGGGAGTACGCGACGGGCGTATTCGGGTACGTGCTTGTGCTCGCGTGCGCGCAGGAGGTACGCGGCTTCGGCGAGTGGATTGCAAGTGCGGGAGGTTCTTTCGGCGGTCCGTGGCAACAGGTGGATAGCGTCGATGGCGTCCAAATTTGAGGTGACTAAGTTTGATGGGACTGGCAATTTCGGGCTTTGGCAAACAAGAGTGAAGGACTTGTTGGCACAACAAGGGATCTTGAAGGCACTCACGGGGACAAGGCCAGCCAAGGTAGATGATGAGAAATGGGACGAGATGCAGGAGCAAGCTGTGGCAACTATCAGGCTGTGTCTCTCTGATCAAATCATGTACCATGTCATGGAGGAGACGTCACCGAAGGAAATTTGGGAAAAATTGGGCAAACAATTCATGTCCAAGACGCTGACTCGAAAACTGTATTTGAAGCAACAATTATATGGGCTGAAGATGCAGGAGGGGTCAGATCTTGCTGAGCACATCAATGTCTTTAATCAAGTTGTGGCAGACCTTGTGAAGGTGGATGTGAAGCTTGATGATGAAGACAAGGCTATGATTCTTCTTTGTTCGTTGCCGAGTTCCTATGAGCACTTGGTCACTACACTGACGTATGGCAAGAGCGAGATTAAGGTGGATGATGTCACTACGGCGTTGCTTGCTCAGGATCAAAGGAGGAAGAACAATTCTAGTGATGCTAGTTCTGCTGGAGAAGCTTTTGTGGTCAGGAGTGGTCAAGGAAGGGAGGCTGAGAAGAAGAAGAACAAGGGGCCGCAGTGCTATAAGTGCAAGGAGTGGGGACATGTGAGAAGGGATTGTCCAGAACTGAAGAGGAAGGGCGTGGCAAGTGTTGTGGTTCCCAGAAAGGATGACTCAGATAGCGATGGTGATGTTCTTGTTCTATCGAGTGAGAAGTCTTGTGGAGAAGCGTGGTTGCTGGATTCTGCAAGTTCCTATCATGCTACATCAAGGAAGGAGTGGTTCTCTTCATATGTTGAGGGTGACTCTGGTTTTGCTCACTTTGGAGATGATACAAGACACCGTATCATGGGAGTTGGCAACATCAAGTTTTCAATGTATGATGGACAAGAGGTGCTACTCAATGGTGTGCGGCATGTGCCGGAATTGAGGAAGAATCTTATCTCGCTTGGGGTTCTGCATGAGAAAGGTTGGTTATATCAGGCGGCGCCAGATAAGAAGACCTTGAGGGTGATGCAGGATGGCAAGACGGTGATGATAGGCGAGAGGTCAGATATTAATCACTATAGGCTAAAAGGTGGAGTCATGGAGGATGGAGCTGCAGGTGTTGCGGTGTTTAGTCCTGGCGGCGAGATGGCCTCGCCGGGCTGTTCGAAGTGAGCAGTGGAGGAGACGACTCAAGTCCGCGTACACGGAGGTTCGCGCATGGACAACTTCAAGATGGCGTGCATATTCGTCAAGGTGGAGTTTGTTGTATTTGTGTCGAATATGTGTACACAAGTCGGTTGTAATTAGGACTTGAGTTGTATTAGGTGTAGGAATAGAGTTTGTGTTGGACTTGTATTCCCGGGCCCATAAATATGAGGGCAGCACCTGTGCAACCGTAACGACAACAGATGTAGTAGGCAAGGGGTAGCGGCGGCTTGGGCGGCGTGCCTTAGGGGCAGTCAAGCCATGTACTCTTGAATGCTGGTATTGCTACGATATTGATGGGGAGGAGCGCCCGTAGTCATGCCCCGAGGATGTAGGCATATCGCTGAACCTCGTTAAAAAACATCATGTCTCGTGTCGTTCTCTTTTCTATGATCTTGTGATTTGGCGTATGTGTTCTTGAGCAAATCGCTTCCGCGGCTGATTATCTAACAGGAATGACGCCGCGTTCGTCAGGACGAGGAGAAGCAGAAGCAGGGCCCTGGACTTGCCGCTCCTGTGCTGCTGCTCTCTGGGTTTCTTGGACAGGTCATAGTCCACGCTCCCCATGGCGCAACAGCACAAAGATGGATGACGCAGTGACTTCCTGCGTGACGAGGTGCTCCAGGTTTATTATAGGGACGAAGCAGTTTCGGTAAGGTCAGGTCACAATTAGGGGAGGAGCAATCGGAGGAGCAGCGCTTTCCAGACTTGGATGCTTGGAGCGGAGTCATCGCTTCAAGGGTGAACAAAGCAACAGAGGATCAACTTGGCAGGGCTCTCTTATGTGGCACTAGCTGTTTCATTGGCTGGTCACTTTGTTTTTCCTACAATACATCGCAACTGGCCGGGCGTTGAAATTGAGCCCGGGGGTTGCATTGTTTGGTCCATTATGCACTAGTGTGGACAACGGATTACTGGTATCGAGACCTCGCTATCGCGGCACGAATGGTCTTGCTTTTTTGTGATGCAGCTAATGAGAGCAACTACATGATGGCCCCCCAATGGCTTCCATCCTCAACGAGAGGGTGCAAACATGAAAACTCTAGAGAAGTCACAGCCACAGCCGAAACCGGCACAGCCGGAGCCGTGCCAAACAGGCTCTAAGAACAATGGGTATAGTTTGGAAAAACTGTCGATCAGTTCAAAGATAATATCAGAGAGCCATATTGAGCTTGGAAAACCTGACATGTATAAGGAACTAATAAGCTTCATAAAGAGCCGGTAATTGCATTATACATGTCATACATAAATAAAAATATATAATAAGTTCAAGTTGTACTAGAACATGGCAACAAGGAATCGCAAAACCGCCTCCATTTTGCTTTCATGGCGAGGTATGAGGCAGGCAGCTGCTTGCTTCAGGACTCAATGTAGTGCTACTCATAAAATTCTGCACCCAATTGAGGAATGCAGGACCCAAGCATTTTGAGCCTCAAATTCGATATATATAATAGTAATAGTAATTGTGACACGATCTTACCGCAAAGTTCCCATGTGTTAATACCATGTACATTTGACTCAACGGCCAATCAGCCACTCCCAGCCTGTCCCGCAAGAATATCAATTGTTCATTCTCAATCTGCACTCCCAGTCTGTCCCGCAAGAATCTTCCATTAAAGAGTCAATCAAAAGTTAGCTTAGCGATCTTATCCCTAAACAACATCGATCTTGTAAGACGCCTGGATTCAAACACACAAGTTTTTTTTTTGATGAAAACACACAAGTTTTCTCCTTTACTTGATGATTCATTTAGAACGCTTGCAGCCATTGAATTGATCTTATCTTTGCTTCCGAACACATTGCCGCCTTCCTTCAGTATTCAAATATTTAAACCAAACTTCAGAAGCCATTTTATCTCTTTATTTAAAGAATCTGCGAGGACATTGCCCTAACTGTATTTTATATTTCCGATAACAACTCCATTGGCTTAATTCTATACTTATCATGTACGAATCTGCGAGGACATCGCCCTAACTGTATTTTATATTTCCGATAACAACTCCATTGGCTTAATTCTATACTTATCATGTACAAATCTGCGAGGATATTGCCTTAACTGTATTTTTTCTATCTCCAATAACAACTACATTGGCTTAACGCTATACTTATCATGTACGAATCTGCGATGACATTGCCCTAACTGTATTTTATTATTTCCAATAACAACTCCAATTGACTTAATTCACATACTAATCTGTAAGCGAATCTCTGAACTTCTGTAAGACCCTCGAACTATATATTCTCAACCAGATGGAGCAGCTCCATCCACACATTTATCTCCACCATTTACCCACTCATATCACATTCTCTTCAAGCCATGGAACAAGCCGAAGGAAGTGACTCAAAGAGCCCATCTGAAGTAGCCCTTTCATCTGAAAGCCACTCTGATCTTGTATCCAAACTTCCAAGGAGAAAGTTCCTATCACAAGATCTAGTCCTGTACAAGAACTACTGGTTTTATCCGAGCTATTTGGAGCCAGCAATGCTCCTCCAAAATAGCTTCAGAGCTCGCTCCGATGATACAATCCTTGCCTCGAACCCCAAGTGTGGCACCACCTGGCTTATGGCCCTCACCTTCACTATCATCAACCGTTCCCGCTACAAAATTGGTAACCACCCCCTTCTCACCCATCATCCTCAGCAGCTTGTGCCTTTTATCGAGTTTCCTTTGAACACGAATATAACTAATGTTGAGGCACTCCCCTCTCCAAGGCTTCTTGCCACCCATGTGCCTCTTTCACTTCTGCCAGAGTCCATTTGTAGTAAAGGATGTCGAATCGTTTATATTTGTCGAGATCCCAAGGATGCCTTTGTGTCTTCATGGCACTTCATACAAAGAGTATTTGGACATGTCGTAGACTTGGATGAAGCATTTAACATGTTTTGTGAAGGTTCGTGGCTGTATGGACCTTTTTGGAATCACTGTCTTGAGTACTGGAAAGAAAGCATTGCACAGCCCAGTATGGTTCTGTTCTTGAAGTATGAGGAGGTGATGTCTGATCCGGTGAAGTCTATCAAGAGGCTTGCAACATTCCTCGGCGTCCCATTTAACAGTGAAGAAGAGGATTGTGGGGTTCCCGAGGAGGTGGCGAAGCTTTGCAGCTTCAAGATGCTTAGTGGCCTGCAGGTTAACCAAACAGGAGAACTTAGTCGAAATCAAAATGGGGACATGGTCCATGAGAAAGCAGCATACTTTAGGAGTGGAAAGGTAGGGGATTGGGTGAACTACATGAGTGAAGAGATGGGGGATAGACTGGACCACATTGTGAAAGAGAAACTTCAGGGATCTGGCCTTACGTTTTGATCACTGCTTGTGTGCGTGTGTGTGTTTTAATGTGTATACACCAAACGTCACTTGTCATGTGTGAGGAATAAGCATTTCATCCATTATAAACATTCCATTTAAGTGTTTTACTTTGTAAAAAAATTGTTGGTTATATTGCATTTATCAGTCCCTGGTGCTCTAGTCTCCTAGGATCCGTCGTCGCTCACCACTTCCTGGTGCTCCAGCAAGTAGCTCGTGTTTGCTCCGGCGAGACAGATGTGAGTAGCTCGTGTTTGTCAAAGTGAAAAGCCCTTCAACATGGAAAAGTGCAATCCTTTTTTGCTAATATGACAAATTCAGTTCATCTAAGAGACTAAGAATAATTATATTGTTTGGAAAACCGTCAATCAGTTCAAAGATAACATCAGAGAGCCATATTGAGCTTGGAAAGCCTGACTAATAAGCTTCATACAAAGCCAGTACTTATAAGTTCAAGCAGTACCTTTTTTTTTTTCAAGTGTAGTTCAAGCAGTACTAGTACATTGCAAGAAGGAATCACAAAACGGCCTCCTTTTTGCTTTCATGGGAGGTATGAGGCAGATGCTTGCTTCACAACTCAATTTAGCGCTACTCGTAAAATTCTGCACCCAAATGAGGAATGCACGACGTCCCAAACATTTTAGCCTCAAATTCGACGTATAATTGTATTAGTAATTAACCTTAATCTCAAAAACCATATCCATCGGTGACCTGGCTACAACTTACAAGTCTCAGCTGATAAATAAATTACTATATGATATGCTACTTCCTCTGTCCAGTAATATAGTGTACATCTAGTTTTGTCCTAAGTCTAACTTTTTAAACTTTGACTAAGAATATCTATATATTATTTCAAAGTAAGAAAGTTATATATATTATGAAAGTTTATTTCACGGCGAGTCTACTAAAAGCATTTTCATGTCGTCGTTTACGGTTTTCTAGATATTATTGGCCAAAGTTCAAAAATTTAACGTAGGACAAAACTAGATGTGAGAGAGTACAACGTTGGCACATCTGTCACGAATACCCAAACACCCATGATTAGTGGTAGAGTACACACATGCAAGGTTCATTCCATTCCAACCGTCAGATTCATTGACCAGTGTATAGTAAGCCACAAGAAAGTGCCGCATGTCCCTAGTGCAATGGAACTACAGTATCAATAAAGAACAAATCTAAACGTAGCTGCAAACCTATGGTCTCAAGTCTAAACGTAGCTGCAAACCTATGGAACTACAGTATCAATAGAGAACAAATCTACTCATTTGCTTGCAAATAGGGTTGCTTGGGAATCCCAAGTTGCAAGAAGCACCTTTTAGCAAATGACACACAAGATTTACCCGTTTTTTCTGAAATGCAGATGCACTTTCATAAGACAGCAAACCACCAATAATAGCCATATGCATCTAATTAGCTCGAACTACAATTCTTCCCTCTCTTGACAATTGGTGGGCAAGCCAAGAGTTCTGATAAATCCACTAAAAACCAACATCCCAACAAGAAAACTTCCAGAACATCTGAGCCATTCTTTTGTGTAGTGTTGACAATTACATGATAACAAGCATTTCATATGTACAGACAGATAGACTGGAGAAGGGGATCTGTGCACAGCCATTCCAAGTAGAAATCTTCCCTTCGACTGTCAAAACTGAAACTAACCAGAGCCTTTATAACTAATCTCACATCCACTCCCAGGTGTTAAGAGATCACCTTATCTTGTAAGCCCAACCATGTTCACTCAAAAATGCATGTACAGCTTCCTTTATGGCAAGGTTAGGAACTAATTGGTGTGGTTCAAGCGCCACACGGGTCACGGGGTCAAACTTCCCCACCTATGAATTTGAATTGAAAGTTCATAAATTTGATGTATAAAACACAAGTACATTGCAAGAAATTATTGATTCTGGGCCAGTTACCGTTTGAAGATGGTCAAGAAGTACAGCCCTCTCATAGGTAACTCCACTTGGGGTTATCACTGGGTCTCTGAAGATATCAAGTGTGATTTTGCAACAAAGATGGTCAGGAACCTGCAATAAGATGAAAAGAATTGTTCAGTCAAGATCGCAGCAGCAAAAACTAAGCGCAATCTAAGGCAGTGTCGAAAGAAAAACACTAAGATGGTGTGGTACATCTGTTGGAGTATCGGTCTTTGCAGCTTTTCTGAAAACTTCCTCGACCTCATTTAACTGTTCTTCAGGCTCATCAGCATCTGGATTACCAAATTTGGTGTAATTCCTAAGAGTTTCTTTACATGTTATCCTGAAAAAAGACAAACATATATACTAGGATACAAGAACACACCCCAATCATACTAACTGAATAACGCAAGGAAAAGTTTTACACACTTCAGCTTATCCAATTGAGAAGCTCGCTTTCTTGATAAGCTTTCCCATTCGATGTATTTTGCTTTAGAAAACTCTTGCCAGATTTCTTCAACCATGTAGCTTGCAGGATGCGCACCCCTTCCAAGCTCCAACGACTACTTTGGCAGAGTTTGGTTTATCATAAAAAAATGGCGTAAACAGAATTGGACTCCTAACTAAGAGAACATCAAAATATGAGTGAACTACCCTAAACGCTGTACATGAATTTTTTTTCTTCTGTTTTTCTAGATATTATACTTACTGTTAGTTCAACTATTCTCACTTTTGAATAAGATTAAAGTTTTCACCGAATTGACAGAAAACAAGGGCATGACATCTAGATGTTTTATATTAGAGTTGTGGCTATGCTATGCTCTTTACCAGTGTCATATATGTTTTATACCACACACGGCAAGGTGCAGCAGAAACTTAGTCCAGCTTCCAGCACAGTTGTGCCAGCACCCCAATTTAGCTTATGACTCTAGAATTGTTTGGTTTAAAATAAAGCTTTCATTAGATTGTGGCAGAAAGAGTCAGCACACATGTGGACACGGAGTACGGAAGGGAGAGAGATACCTTCTCCAGTGCTTTTATTCCTTCAGCCAAATTTTGTTTGTTCACTAGTGCAAGGCCAAGCATGTAATGTGCCTGCCAACAGGGTAAAATTATATATCATAACATAAAACGAGAAATTAAAAGCACTGGATACTAAGTTTGTAGGCTAGGTGTAACGTCTAGAAAATAAGAAAAACAAAATAGCTAGTAGTTGGGCCTTGTGTAGCCCAAGTTGAACCCAACCTAAGCCCAATTCGTGAAGAGGAGAGAAAACCCAGCTTACCCTAGTCCTCTTCTCTCTTCGATTTCCTTTCGATCGTACGAAGAAAGGAGGCGGCGCTGCCCTTCTCCTTCGTTGCAGCAAGGTTGGTCTCATCCAAGGTCGAATTCCCTTCACCTCTCGTTTAGGCAAAACGGGCTGCTGTTGGTGTTCACCATCCATGCCTCTCTTTTCCTTGGCTGCAGTTTGTTACAGCATAGAGGAGAGATTAGGGCTACGGCTTGCATCATAGGGCAAGTGGTTTGATAGGTAATGGAAGATTTGATCTGTTCTTGCTTCTTCCCTGCGTTGTACCCAGGTTTTGGCTTAGTAGTTGGGGGGCTTTTTGGTCGAATTTCTCAAGGAGACATTGCAGTTTGGATTCCTTTCATTCTCTGTGCAGCAGTATGTTTGACCCAGTTTTTCGGGTCCTTAACGTCCGATTTGGAAAATCTGGTAATAGGAAAAGTTGTAGAGGTTTCGAATATCTTTCCAACGCATATTTATACGCTTTATTTCGTTGAGTATTGTTGGAGTTATGAGTATCTGAAGTTGACTGTCGAGTTTCGTCAGACTTCAGTTTTATTCATTGTCGACCAGCTGTTCGATTCAGTTTCGGGGATTTTAGCGTCTGATTTTGAAAATTGTGCTATAAGGAAAGTTGTAGCTCTTCTCAAGAGCTTTCAAACGAGTATTTATTTGAATTGTTTCGTTGAGTATAGCTGGAGATATAGACTTCTGAAGTTTGCTGTTATGTCTGAAAAACTCTGAAAATCTGTACTTTCAGTATCAACTTGCAGTTTTGGAAGCTGCTTTCAGCGGTCTTAGAGGCCGAATTTCTCTGGAGTTCAAACTAAGTTTTGTAGTGCTTGGATTGATCTTTCCATATACTCTAAGTTTGGATCAGTGGCTAGGGAGATATCGATTTTCAAAGTAGGCAGACTGACAACTGTTGACAGACCATGTCTGTCACCTTGTGAGCCCAGTTACAATCAGTAAACGTTGAAATTAAATTATGTGATGAACAACAAAGTTGTAGCTCTTTTTCTCTAGTTTCCAAATATGTATTTATTTGCTATGTTATCTGCTGTATAAAAAAATATACGAAAATGTGAAGCAGTACTGTTTGTATTGGAAATTTGCTTGTGTGCAGTTCCTTTGTTTTTGGGTGGGGTTCCGACATAGGACGCTTTAAATTCAGTAATTATACTTTGCTTTGAGCTATGTACTGAGATGTGAATGTGGATAGGTGGTGCTCCTCAAAACCGCACTTAAAGCTTGTCGGTTATCATCGTCGGAGGCAAGTAAATGTAGCGGTGGTTTGCTACCGTTTTGTCTTGTTATTTTCATCACCTACACCTTAATATTTCAGAACCATAGCTACTTAAATGCTAATCTGATCATATTGGTTATATCTTGCTTTATGGCTACTTACATGAGGTTTTGCTTATTGCTATATATTTGTTGTTATACACATTCTATGATGAAGTTATATTGTAGAGACATGATTAATCATGCATGTGGCATATCATGAGCATCTTATGTTGCATTGAAGTTATGTCGCTAACCTATGGTTGCGACCGTACCGGTACGCATCGTACGTTCCCGAGGAGAGGTGCGATGTAAAAGTGGACATCGTACGTTCCCGAGGAGAGGTGCGATGTAAAAGTGGACATGGCATTGCATTCATATGCATTCATGGAAGTTATTAACATATACATGTTATTGTGGAAAGAAGTGGTTCTTATATACTCTTTTGAGTTACTTAATTGTCATTTGTGGAGAAGCTATTTGTGGTTACATGAAGATCTGTATTTCCTTTATATTGAGATCATGTTACATGTAAATTCTCTTAAAACGTTGTTTAATTTAACTTGTGGTTTAAATAGCTTGTCAAAACAATTTGCTTGCTGAGATGTTTCATCTCACCCTTGCATTACTCTTTCCAGGTACTTGATGAGTGGTTTGACGGGATGGGAGTAGCTGCACGTCATTCACTACACTTTATTTAGAGTTTTGCACTATGCTTAGTAATAAAGAATGTTTAGTTTTAAGTGTTGGAGTCTATTATTTTGATGAGGAGTCGTGGTTAAACTTAAAGTCCTTATTCATTTATTCTTGTTAAAGTTATTTGACTGCTAGTGTGATGTCTTATTGATTCATCTATTATACTTGTTTATGCTTCCGCGTTGCGTTTATTTACAAAGGAGATACTACCGAAATTTCTATGGTTTTGGTAGTATGTTGTTGATGATGTTTTTAGTAGCATCCCGGGGTGATTGTGGATTACCGGGGTGTTACACTAGGATTAACAAGATGCTTTACTCATCAGTAAGAGAAGGAAAGGAACACCTATGTGACTATGTATAATGCAGTACCACCTCAATTTGGACTGTGAGTTCAAGTTAGAAAGGTCATCAACACATGAATTAAGATGGTCCAGACTTTGCAAACAAGTACATAAAGGATTCTATAGTGTTTGATTTGCTTTCAGCTACTAACCCTGACTGTGGAACATTGCATCCCAAGAGCTCACTACAACCATATCTTACATTATCCCCTGAAGAATGTTGGATCTTGAAACGATCCATGTAACTTTCACATTAACCTTTTACCCTAGGTCCAGTGGGTGCACTCGCCGCCGCCACGCCACGCGTCATCTTAAATTCGTATACGGCGCAGCAGAGAAGAGAAGATAATCTAACTGGTATACGCGCGTACGTACACGATCATGCCAATGCACGCGTACACCAGCTGCAGCTTGGTAGAGGAGAGGAGTGTAATAAACCATGCAAAATTCTCTGCTCGTGATCAGCGGCTGCTTCACTCATGAGGCTTCTGAACCTGAAGAACGCTAGACGGACTCGGAATTTGTGTGGAAAAATGCCTCTTCACCGCTGGGCCCAAAAGGCCGTGCACCTGGCCCGACACTTTAGTTACCGGCCTGCACATCACGGCGAGAGTGGGCTGCGCGAGTCCGTGACCATCAATGCGACCATGAATGGATCGGACACGCAGTCCATCGAGGCTGAAAGCCCGGCCTTCTGAGTTCTTTTCGAGGCCCATATTAATTTTTACTTAAAACTGTAGTAAAAATAGGAACAGATACAATAAAAAGAAAATATGTATGCAGAGAGAAGAGAGAGAGAGAGAGATATGGAACCAAAATATAAAATTGCCAGATGGGCCACTAGGCAGATTACAAGAGCTCAGAGAGGGCGTTTCTCAAAAAAAAAAAAAAAAAAAACTCAGAGAGGGCTGTTGAGTTGCATGCACCAACCAGTTGCATCGTATATCCTGTATCAGGGAGGGCTGTTGGTTGCTGGCATGGGGTTCTGTAGAGCTGCATCGTATATCCTGTATCAGGGAAGCAGGCTGAGTGGAACCGTATTTCTGAAAAGAAGAGTGTTTGGTTGGCTGCAGCTGTGGATGCAAGCTGAGTTGAGTCTGTGATTGGTAGACCGAATCTGAGGCTGCATGAACAAATGCAAAATGTTGAGAAGGTGATTGGTTGCCAGTATTGAATGGTTTGAATTGGCATATGTCTATATTAAAAATGTAAACTCTTTTTCTTTTAAGATGAACATATCAAACTCACATTAAGATAGAAAAAAACAATCAGCATTATGCGTTTTAAAGTGAGAGACATGACACCAGTTTAACCAATTTAGTTCTTTCTTTTTGATTAAACAATAGCCATCTATTCCAGTGGCACACACAGGAGGCACAAGACGTGAGAACGGGAGGAGAGGAGCCAGTGCTGGCTAGTGCATCTGACACGTGGGTCCTGTGTTGTGCGGCTGCATCCGCTGGGCCTGTCCCGGGAGATACGATCGAAACGAGCGTTTCCGCCGGGCCTGCATGGCACTGTAGATTTGCACGAGCGGAGCCAAGCCTGCACGGTACATACAGGACACCAAACACGAATCTTTCACAGCTGATACGGTTCCGCCGGGCCAGGATGTCCATATCCAACCTACCAAACACACCCATGCTAATGGGGAGAGGTGGGCAATTCACATATGATTCAACACTCCCCCTCACGTGCAGTTCTTGTGGACGCAAACGTGGAAATAGGAGCGGCGCAACGGAATATGCGGTCGCCAGGATTTGAACTCAAAACCTCTGGCTCGATATCATGTTAAGTTGCATGCACCAACCAGTTGCACCCAAAAACCTAAGCTAATTGGGAGAAATGGGCAACTCACATATAGTTCAACAAGGGCTTGCAGTTGGCGTACAATTTAGCCTGCTACATGTGCATCCGAGTGAGGCGCATCCATCTCGAGGCCGGCAAATTAAAGTGGGAGTGCAAGCTAAGCAAGATCATCTATGTGCGTTTACATGCATGGGTGTACTGTGATGTATACGTTTGGTCTCGATGACTCGTCCCCTTTCTGCTTCGCAAGCAAGACGGAATTCCCTCTCCTTTCGTACCTATCCGAGAATCAAAACAATTTTGCGATGTGGAAACGAAATTGATCCATTCAACTGTACAAGTAGCTCTGTTTCAGTAGGCAGGCTTGTACACTTGTGCTTAGCTTCGTACTACCGATAGCTTGTGCTTGCGTTAAACACGCTTGCACACAGTAGCTTTATGCTGCTCCACTCTAGCTAGCTACTTGATCAGTTGACTGAGATCAATTATGCAATAGATAGCCTTTGAGATCGAGCTGAGCGAGTATCTGTGCAATCATGGATCAGTGCGAGCTCCTCCACGGGAACGGGAAGAAGCCGGCCGGCGCCTTCCGGCGGCGGTACTGCAGCACGACGGCCGTGACGCTGATCCTCTTCCTCCTGGCCAACACCGTGTCCATCCTCGTCTCCTCCGGCGCCGGGCCATCACTGCTCCGCCGCTACAAGCCCGCCACCATCCGCCTCTGGGACGACTCCGCCGCGCTCCTGGCCGACCTGAACGCGACGCAGGCCGCGCTCGCCGCCGGCCGCGCCGAGCTCGCCGGCCTCTACGCCCGCATCGGCACCGCCAACGAGCTCCTCCGCACCCTCCTCGACGCCCCAAATCTGCAGCAGCAACAACAGGTGGCCGACGTCGACGGGTGGCCGCGCGAGCTTGCCGGCGAGCTCAAGCTGGCCGTCGCCCCGCACAGGCTGCAGGTGGCCGGTGGCACCGCCGGCGAGGCGTTGTTCCCGGCTGTGGGCCACGCGTGCCGCCGCGCGCAAGACGATCTGGAGCGGCGGTACATGAACTACACGCCCGGCGGCGAGTGCCCCTCCGACGAGGCGGCGCTGGAGCACCGCCTGACGCTCGCCGGCTGCGACCCGCTGCCGCGGCGCCGGTGCCGCCCGCGGTCGCCGAAGGGGTACGTGCTGCCGGCACCGCTGCCTCGGAGCCTCTGGACCACGCCGCCGGACACCGCCGCCGTGTGGGACGCGTACCACCCGTGCAGGAACTTCTCGTGCCTGCAGGCGAAGACGGCCTGCGACGGCTGCCTCGACCTGCGGCGGGAGCGCCGCCGGTGGGCGCGCGACGACGGTAAGCTAGCCTACTCCGTCGACGCCGTGCTCCGGACGCGGCCCAACGGCACGGTGCGCGTCGGCCTCGACATCTCCTCGACCTCGTCGGCGTCGTCCGGCACGTTCGCGGCGCGGATGGCGGAGCGCGGCGTCACCGTGGTGACCGCGGCCGCGGACGCCGGGGCGCCGTTCGGGAGCTTCATCGCGGCGCGCGGGCTCGTGCCGGTGCGCGTCGCCGGCGGCCGCCTGCCGTTCTTCGACGGCACGCTCGACATCGCGCACCAGCTCGGCGGCGAGTGGACTTCCGACGGCGTGGCGCTCGAGTTCGCCATGTTCGACGTGTACAGGGTGCTGCGGCCCGGGGGAGTGTTCTGGCTCGACCACTTCGTCTGCCCCACCGCGCGGCTGAACGCCACGTTCGCGCCGATGATTGATCGCGTCGGGTTCAACAAACTGCGCTGGAACACCGGCCGGAAGCCGGGCCGGGCAACGGGGAACGACGAGTGGTACGTCTCCGCGCTGTTAGAGAAGCCAATGACATGAGGGGCAAGGCATGTTTTGTTTTCCTAGCTCTTTTCAATGGTATTATGAAACGTCGCACAATGTTGCGTTGCAACAAGGAGTCTTTTGTCTTATTTAGCTTCTCCATGTCGCAGCCAAATATACGAGTCTTTTCCGGTCTTAGGCTCCCAAAATAAACTTCTAATTTTCGTCTCTCCCTCTAAAATTTGTATTGTTGTGTAGATGACAATGGTGAGACAAACACGTCACACACGAACTTTAACTTCGATGGGCGCAACAACAAAAAGTGTTCTGATATTGAAAAAAAAAATGTATGCTGAATGTAGAAAGCCATATCAGAAGCGAAGCCAACTCAGATGGTCGTACCTCGACGAAAGAGCTTGAGTGCGCAGCTGGGGCATATGCCCCCAGTAAGATCAGTATAGCTAAACGGGTGGAAGATCCATCCAATTTGGTTATATCATGAACTCGAAAAACAGATCTGAATGTGACTGAAATGCACGATCTTCACAGGTATCACTTTTCATGATACCTAAACTAAACCTAAAAGGTGGAATAGCGATTTTCGAACCATTTCCTATAAGAGAATGGTTTCCATTACTTTGAGAAATGGATTCTAAAAGCACCCCTTTGAGTGTGAACTTCATTCCTTTGATATTCAAGCCTATATGTGTGCGAACTTCATTTTTTTGGTATTCAAGCCTATATGTGTGCTCTTTTGTTGTAAGGAAAAATAAATAAATGAAGCAATTTTTTCTACGTAAAAACAGTGTCTACTTGCGTGAGGATAGAGATTGGCGACGCAACATAAATGTTAAAGAGAATATATCGACATTTAGATTTATATATATTGTTCCATATATGTGGCATAATTTAGATATATATGTGACATTTAGATATGACTGCCCCGGCGCGCGCCTGAACGCCACGTTCGCGCCGATGATTGATCGCGTCGGGTTCAAGAAACTGCGCTGGAACACCGGCAGGAAGCCGGGCCGCCGGACGGGGAACGATGAGTGGTATGTCTCCGCGCTGCTAGAGAAGCCAATGACATGAGGGACAAGGGAAATGCAGGGGAACACAGGTTGTAGTGTCAGTCATATCAGAGTTGTTTATCCCAATCTTGCATGAAACTATTGCATAGTAGCTTCAACATTTGGGCGGCGATACGTCTAGATTATACTGTACTAATAACATCAGTGAGAGGAGCCGCATGTGAAAGCTTGATAACGCACATTATGCTTTGCGTCCCCGCCGCGTCATGTTCTCAAATTCATTTTTCATGGAGATTAAATAGTCTATGTTAAACTGGATATATGTTTAGGGAGGATCCTTCTATTGCAGTATGGCGTATGCATGCTCCTGTCTCCTGTAGTGGCGTATTTAGCATCTTATAGCTCGAGATTGTAACCCAATTCCCGAGCAATGGAGGCAGGGTGCTCAGGAGACATGTTTTTTATCCTCTCTCATGCTCCCTCCATTCCTGGCCCTACCCCTGCCTTCTCTCCATTTCTCCTCTCAGTGGATTTTCTCTCCTTCTTTTTTCTTTGTGTGTGCGCGCGCCTATGTTGTGCTAGTATATGAAATGTCGCATAACGATGTGTTGCAACAAGAAGTCATATTTGTCTTATTTACCTTCTCCATGCTACAGCCAAAGTACGAGTCTTTTTCAGTCCTGAGACTCCAAAAGAAACTTCTACTTATGAATGGGCATGTAGTCTAGTGGTTACAAGAGACTCGGTAGCATCCCAGGTCATGGTTTCGACTCCTCGTGTCAGCGATTTTTTTAAGATTTAACGGCATTTGTGCTTTTATCGGTAGGCGACATAGCCGTCGACAGCGAAGCGCCAGTGGTGACTTTGTCAAGCTCGAGAATTTGCCGAATCAGTCTGCGAAGATGCTCATAGGGGTTATGAGTGTCTGAGTTACACTGTATAATCGCAAAAAAAACTTCTACTTTTCATCTCTCACTCCAGAGATCATCTCATTAATCAATTGTAAGTTTTGCATTGTTGTGTCGATGATAATGGTGAGACAAACTCTCCAAACACCGTATTAATTAACTTTGATGTGCCCAACAGCCATCATATGAAAAAAAAAATGTAAGCTGAATTTAGAAAGACATATATGTACAAAGCTTGAATGAACGGAAAATAAGAATACGAGTAGGGGTATATCAAAGGCGAAGCCAGCTCAGTTGGTTGTACCAGATGAAACAGTCTGGATGTCGCTTAGGGGCACATGCCCCAATAGAACTGTTACTTGTTGAAAGACACGTTTGGTTTAGGTTAGAACTAAGTTCTAGAGATAATCATTATGCTGTAATTGGCTTAGAGATAAAGACGGTAGAAGTGTTTTCTTGTATATCAAGTTTTTGTAATCTGATTGTGAACCTCACTTGGGGTCTAATTTGTTTGGTCATATAAATACATGACGCAACTCCTAACCGGAGTTCAACGCTTCCTAACAATTTCCACAATACTATAATTAACAACACCCCTCTGTCAGCAAATTTCATTCTCTTGGTATTGAAGCCTATATGCATGCTCTTTTGTGTTGGAAAAAAAAAAGATAAATGAAGGTTGTTCTTCATAAAAACAACGTTCTTGGTCCCCTAAAGTACGAGCGAGGAATGAAACAGTTACTAGAGATGCATGCCTTTCTTGCGGCTCGATCACCTCTTTAGCTCCTGGGCTTCTCGAGCAGCGCGGAGACGTACCACTCGTCCAGGCGATCCCGCGGTCGAGCTTTCTGCCCGCGTTCCATCGCAGCATCTTGAAGCCGAATTGGTAGCTATGTGGCACAATTTTATGGTAGCTCCCTACTTGCGCTAATTACGCGCCTCGCACAGGCTAGGATCCTTCTTCTTCGCTTTGAATTATACATGCCCTACGAATGCCATGCTCATGCTTTATGCCGTCATGGTAATTCTGAGGTAAATCTTTACCTACCTCTTGCTCTGAACAACAATATCGCAAGGCAGAAATGTAGGGAGGGCGTCTCCTTACGAGCTAGCTAGGAGCGAAAATATTTACGAGATGCATTTCCTTTCTTGTGCCTCTCGATCACCTCTAGCTCCTCCTGGGCTTTTCGAGCAGCGCGGAGACGTACCACTCGTCCATGTCGATCCCGCCGCGGTCGAGCTTCCGTCCCGCGTTCCATCGAGCTTGTTGAACCCGATCCTTTGGAACATGGGCACAAATGATAGAGCAATATTCATCCACGACGTGCCGCCGGAGCAAGAGATCGTGGCCCTCGACGACGACGGCGGCGAGGCTGGCGGCCGGTTTCAGGAAGGTGGACACCAAGATCCCCCGCACGGGATCGGCGGCGCGCGCGGCCGTACGTACCACCAGTCCGCCACCACCTCGAGAAGGTCGATCGCGGACTGTCGACGGAAGACCCTTTACCCTGATGGAGGAGGATACGCTTCTTCTCGCCGGGACCTCGACGCCGGGGTCTCGATTCGTCCCATCTGCTATCGAAGCTGATAGCTACGATGCTGGACATGGTTCGATGTTGGACGTCGTGGAGGAGTCGGAGATCACGCGATGACCGGATGATGGCGACTAGAAGCGGGAACGCGGCGGCGGGCGCTCTTGTTAGGCAGGATAATTGCATGATTGATTGATGTAAACAGGAGTCGATTACATATATAGGGGAGCCGGCTCATGAGAGGCATGCGGCAAGCCCTAATCACGTACATGCATGGGCACTAGGCCCAAAGCCCACAAAGCACCTATCTATCTGTCTAACACCCCCCCGCAGTCGGAGCGACCGAAGCTAGCCACTAGAGAGGACGTTCAGACTGGAACGAAACTCGGTGAAGACAGACGTAGGAAGACCTTTGGTGAAGATGTCCGCGTACTGAGAAGTGGTAGGCACATGAAGAACGCGAACACAGCCGGCTGCAACCTTGTCACGGACGAAGTGGAGATCAATCTCGATGTGCTTGGTGCGCTGATGCTGCACCGGATTGGTCGAGAGATACACCGCACTTACATTGTCACAATATACTAAGGTGGCACGCCGAATCGGGGAATGAAGCTCCTCAAGTAACTGTCGAAGCCAGACAGTCTCAGCAACTGCATTAGCCACAGCGCGATATTCCGCCTCTGCACTAGAGCGGGAGACGGTGTACTGCCGTTTGGAGGACCAGGATATAAGATTATCTCCAAGAAAAACACCGTAACCGGAAGTGGAGCGACGAGTCTCAGGGCAGCCCGCCCAATCAGCATCTGAATAAGCGACCAGATCAAGTACAGAGGAGCGACTGAGCTGAAGACAATAATCCAGAGTACCAGCAATGTAGCGGAGAATACGCTTAACCAAAGCAAGATGAGGTTCTCTGGGATCATGCATAAAGAGACACACCTGCTGCACAGCATAAGCAATGTCGGGCCTGGTGAAAGTGAGATACTGCAAAGCACCGGCGAGACCACGATAGTGAGTGGCATCAGAAACAGGCGCACCATCAGAAGAGAGCTTGGCGCAAGTGTCAACTGGAGTCGAACACGGCTTGCAGTCCATCATACCCGCACGCTGGAGAATGTCAAGCATATACTGTCGCTGAGAGAGAAACAGACCATCATGGCGTCTAGTGACAGAAACCCCAAGAAAATGATGAAGTGTACCAAGGTCCTTCATGGAAAACTCAGCAGTAAGAGCATCAATAATCCGACGAAGTAACTGCGCTGAGGAGGCCGTCAGAACAATATCATCAACATAGAGCAGAAGATATGCAGTGTCAGAACCATGGCGATAGACAAATAGTGACGTGTCTGATCGAGCACCAACAAAACCCATAGAGAGAATATGAGTGGTAAAACGGCTGTACCAGGCACGAGGCGCTTGCTTCAAACCATAGAGCGCCTTGTTCAGACGACAAACATGATCCGGACAAGCAGAATCAACAAACCCAGAAGGCTGCTCACAATAGACAGTCTCAGTCAAAGTACCATGCAGAAAAGCATTCTTCACATCAAGCTGATGAATCGGCCAGTCATGAGAAAGTGCAACAGACAAAACAGTGCGAATAGTGGCTGGCTTGACAACTGGACTAAATGTCTCACCAAAATCAACACCAGGTTGTTGTGTAAAACCACGAAGAACCCAACGCGCTTTATAGCGATCCAAAGAACCATCAGAACCAAACTTGTGGCGAAAAACCTATTTGCCAGTAACAATGTTCGCACCTGAGGGTCGAGGCACAAGGTCCCATGTAGAGTTGGCCTGAAGAGCAGTGAATTCCTCGATCATAGCGTCGCGCCAGTTGGGATCGGCGAGTGCTCCGCGATACGTCTTCGGGAGCGGTGACAGAGTGGCCACTTGAAGATTGAGGCGCTGAACAGGCAGACGAAAGCCAGTTTTGCCTCTGGTACGCATGGTGTGGTCGTTGTTGACAGGCTCGATGTGCACCGCAGTGCTGGGCAGACGCCGAGGCGCAGCAGCACCGGAGCTGTCGGGGCCACGTGCAGGCGCGCGGCTGGAAGCAGCCGAGACACGGCACCCGACATTCGGCGCAGGCGGTGGGGTGCTGAAGAGGCGTGGCAGCATTCCAGGGGAGACCGTCGGGCTGGTCGGGCTGCTGGGAGGCAGCATGGGGCCCGCGGGACCCGCAGGAGTCGACGCAGATGCCGCGGGGCTGCGCGGTTCAAACCCTGGCGGCGGACCAAGTGGGACCCCGTCTGCAGCAGCCAGCGGCACGAGGCCGTCCGGGGCGACGGGTCCAAATCCCGGAGGGGGTCCGGGTGGTTCCCTGCTGGCAACAGCCTGAGGCGCAAGGCCAACAGGGGCAGCAGGGCGCGGCGATCCCGGGGGCGCGCCATCAGGAGGGGACCCGCCGGCAGCGACCCGAGGCATGGAGCCAACAGGGGCAGCGGGACCCAGACCTGCACATGGAGAACCGATCGCACTGGGCAGAGAGTTAAAATCAGATAGAAAATCAAGATTAGAGGAATGTAGTGGGGCTGGAAGCTCGGCAAAGGGAAATGAGGATTCGTCAAAAGTGACATGACGAGAGATGATAATCCTATTAGTGGCAAGGTTCAAGCAACGATATCCTTTATGTTCAGACGGGTATCCCATGAAAACACAAAGGGTGGAGCGGGGAGCGAGTTTATGAGCGGCGGTTGCTGCGAGATTGGGATAACACTTACAACCGAAGACACGTAAATGATCATAAGATGGTGCGGTGCCATAAAGAGCAAAAAAAGGCGTAGAGAAATTTAGTGTCTTGGTGGGTAAGCGATTAAGCAAGTAAGTGGCGGTGTGAAGTGCCTCTACCCAATAAGCAGCGGGAAAGCTAGCCTGAAACATGAGTGTGCGCATGACATCATTGGTGGTGCGTATAATGCGTTCGGCTTTACCATTTTGAGGCGAGGTGTGCGGACAGGACATGCGAATGGTAACGCCATGGGTGAGCAAGAATAGTCGGGAGGATGAGTTATCGAACTCGCGACCATTATCACACTGAATGCTCTTAATGGTGGTGCTGAACTGCGTAGCGACAAAGGTAAAAAAGTGAGATAGTGTGGTAAAAGTGTCAGACTTAAGGCGTAGAGGAAAAGTCCAAAGATAATGTGTGCAATCATCAAGAATCACAAGATAATACTTGTAGCCAGATACGCTAGCAACAGGGGATGTCCATAAATCACAATGGATTAAATCAAAAGGTTTACTAGCACGAGAGGAGGACCTATTAAAAGGCAAGCGCACATGACGCCCAAGCTGACAAGCATGACACAAACTGTCTGACTCACTTTTATTACATGAAAAATCTAGAGATGTCGCTAAACGAGAAAGAGACTCATGACCAAGATGACCAAGACGCCGATGCCAAAGAGTGGAGGTGGAGGCCAACAAAGCGCGAGGCTGGAGTGCTGCGGGGTGGATGGAGTAGAGCTCCCCGGAACTATTGCACCTGACGATCACGTTCTTCGTTATGAGATCCTTCACAGAGAGGCCATAGGGGTCAAATTCGACAGAACAGTGATTATCAATAGTGAATTTACGAACAGAAATGAGATTCTTAATAATGTCAGGAGAAATAAGGACATTGTGCAAATATAAGGGGCCACGCGCAGATGGGAGAGTAGCGGAACCAATCGAGGAGACAGGTAAAAGAGAACCATTGCCAACTACTATGTGGGTAGGAGAGGAAATAGAGGGGGGTTGGGAAGAAACAAGGATACCGGGATGTGAGGCCATGTGCGAAGATGCTCCGGAATCCATAACCCACTCCATGCCAGGAGGAGGAGTTAAGGTCATCGTCTGGAAGGCGCGTGCGAGGGCATTGGGGTCCCACACCTGCTGAGTTGGCGGCGTCATCACTTGCTGGGGCGCTGGCAGGCCGTAGTGACCGTATGGGAGCCCACCGTAGATGGGCATAGTGTAGCCCCCGTATGAGCCGACGGGCGCAGGCTGGCCAACCGGCGCGTATGGGCCAAGCGGCCCAGCAGAGGCAGCTCCGCCCGCAGCGGATGTAGAGGCGGTGTAGGCCTGCGGGCGAGGCTGGTGGGCCGGTTGCTGCGGTGGACGTGGGCCGAGCAGGCCTCCCGCGCGCCGCTGATCAGGTGGAACGGGCCACACCGTGAAGGTGCCCGTCCACGGGTCATAGGCAGGCCGCCAGGGAGCCGGCCCGGTACCAGAGGCGCCTCCAGGAGAGTAGCGGGGGCGACGACGGTTGCGGTTGTTGCCGTTACCGCCGTAGCGACCGCCGGTGCCGCCGTTGGGAGCGCCAGAAGAGCCCGAGCCAGTGGTGGCAGTACCCGGGGGCGGCGGCGCACCATAGCCATGGCCGCCATGCGCCGGGGAGGAGCGCGACGGAGTAGACGCGACAAAGGCTGTCGAGGGCGCCGTGGAAGACGATTTGCCGGGCATGGTGAGCTCCTCCAGCTCGAGGTCGGTGCGCAGGTCGGCGTAGTTGGGGAAGGGCCGCTGCCGCTTCACGAGAGAGGCCACGGTCGCGAACTTCTCATTGAGGCCCCGAAGGACGTTCAAGACAAGTGTGCGCTCATCCAACTTTTCGCCGAGATCGCCAAGGGCATCTGCCATACTCTTCATCTTGCGACAATAATCAGGAATTGACAAATCACCTTGCACGAAAGTGTTGAGCTCGGCGTGGAGAAGAAGAGCACGTGCTTCCTTGTTGCCGAGGAACTGGTTTTCGAGAGCGAGCCACACAGCGCGAGAGGTCGGCGCCGCCGTGTGGACGATCTCGTGGAGCTCGGAGGAGATGGTGCCGAAAAGCCATGATTTGACGGTGAAGTCCATCCGCCGCCAGTGCGGATCGCCGGAGAAGTCGTCGTCGGAGAGGATGAGATCGCCGAGGTCGTACTTCTCGACGGTGTTGAGGAAGAGGCTCCGCCAGCGTGAGTACTGTGGGGTGGCGAGGTCCAAGGTGATGGGGACCATAGCCTTGATGTTCGGCACCGCGACGGCCTGCGCATGGAGGGTGGCGCGGTGCGCGGCGAGCTGCGCCTCCTCGAGCTTGCGCAGCTCCTCGGCGGCTTCGTCAGCCACACGCTTGGCCTCGGCGATGCGCTTGGCATCAGCGACACGACGCGCATCATCGTCGGCGGCGCGCTTGGCCTCGGCGGCGCGACGTTCTTCTTCCTCGGCGCGCTTGGCCTCGGCGGCGCGACGCACTTCTTCGTCGGCGCGAGCCTGGTCTGCTGGAGAGAGGGCCATGGGAGGATGTAGGGCACGTCGGGTTGAAGATACCGGCGACGGCAGGGGAGAAGAGGGCGCACGCCGCGGCGGCAGCTAGGGGTGTGCGGCGGCGGCGGCTAGGGTAGGAGATGCGGAAGCTAGGTCAAAGGAAAGCCTACTGATACCATGTTAGGCAGGATAATTGCATGATTGATTGATGTAAACAGGAGTCGATTACATATATAGGGGAGCCGGCTCATGAGAGGCATGCGGCAAGCCCTAATCACGTACATGCATGGGCACTAGGCCCAAAGCCCACAAAGCACCTATCTATCTGTCTAACAGCTCTAGCGAAGGAAGCAGAGGAGGCCCAGGGGTGGTAGCTATTTGAAATCGCGGATTGGGCCGGATCACGATGCGGACTTTTTAAGGTGCTTCCCTGTCTCCCTCCGAGCGGGAGGGAGGGCGGAGGTCAGGGGCGCCGGTCCGGCTCACTTTCTGCGCCGCGCCGCCGCAGCCGGTCTCGTTCCGAGGTGCACGTGTAACCTGCTATCTCTTCCGGGACTCCGGCCACTCCGCCGTCGCGTCCATGATGTTCCTCGACCGATCGATCATGCTCCTCGACGTACGGCTGCTGAATTCCTGCTACAGTACGTACATGGTCGCCGCCCGCCGCTGCAGAACCTGCCAGAGGACGACGCTGTCCACGGGGCCCAGCATCGATCCAGAAGGACATCCATCTTCTGGCCTGCTCGACGAGATGGCAATGTTCTTCCCGGGGCAACGACAACCGTTCGGCAGCTTCATCGTGCCGGTGCGGGCCGATCGTCGGCGCCGGGCACGGCCGCCTGCCGTTCTTCGACGGCACGCTTGACATCGCGCACCAGCTCGAGTTCGCGAGGGTGCTGAGGCCCGGCGGGTTGTTCTGGATCGACCACTTCGTCTGCTCCGGCCGGCGCGCGGCTCAACGCCACGTTCGCACCGATGCTCTTGATCGCGTCGGGTTCAAGAAGCTGCGGTGGAACACCGGCCGGGGAACGGGGAACAATGAGTGGCACATCTCGGCGCTGCTAGAGAAGCCAATGACATGAAGACAAGAGAGATGTGTGTACAAATGAGTGCTATCATGTCAGGGTTGCTTTTCAATCTAGCACAAACCACTGCATCATTTGGGCGGCCATACGAGATAAAAAAAATACTGTACGAATAACATCAGTGAGAGGAGCAGCATGTGTAAGCGGTTCCGTGCAACCTCGATAATGAATTACTCTCTGCTTCCCTACTGCATCATGGTCTCAAGTTCATTTTTCATCGAGATTATCTAGTCTATATGTTTTTCATCAGAGGGGTGCCGAGAGGGGCCTGCCCCCTCCATGCTTCATCCACTGCAGTATGGCGTATCAAGCACCTTATAGCTCGAGATTCTAACCCAATTCCCGAGCAATCAAGCTCTCCTTCATCGCAAAAGAAAAATATACTACCATGTAATTAAAGAAATGATTGGCACGAGCCCTCCTCACGAGACATGTTTTATTATCCTCTTTCATACTCAACTAGTGGTCTGCGGCGCGCTGTCGCGCGCCGTTGAGGACTAGAATCGCGATCTAAAAGGATGGTTAATCATAGGGGAGTTTAGGGGAAAAAAATGTAATCGACGACGTCATGAGCGTCGTTTTGTGTATAAAGATGGCCATGAGTGACCCAGCCCAGGTGAACATCTCGTTGGTGGGTTTTAGGTCCGTTTTCTGAGAGAGGAGGAGGTATTTAGAAGAGGAAGGAATTTGGTCGGTCATTTCTGTTCAGACAATAGATGCAATCGGTAGGGAAAATGAGAGGAAACACTTAGTCTAGGATTCACGCAGAAGGGAGGGAAAATTAGAGGTTGATACGGTAAGATTCACGGTGGTATGCCTGGTAAACGCGTCTTTTCGATTCACGGTGGTATGCCTGTATGCTTTCGCCCGCCGCTTGATGATTTGCAAGGGATTTAGAATAGCTTCAGAAAGTGCTCTTTGTATAAACAGTTGTTTTGACAGAATCATGTGCGTCGCGTACCATGTCTGGCAAATCACATGCTATGTCTGGCGAATGCATGCGCAATACTGAGTAGACACAAGATCGTTCGTGTTCCAAATCACCCTGCTTTTAGCAGTTGTCACAGATAGATGTTGATTGAAATATGGAGATCCATGTGCACTTCCATTGAAGATAGAGTATTTCAGAGATAGTTAACACAAGAGCCCTCGTGCCCTGCTTAACTAAATTACATAAGAAAATGCATAACGATGGTTTTATACACAAATATTATACATAGCAGCTTGCAACAGATAGATTAATCTGAAATATGACTCGACACATGGAGGGAAACTATAAATTCCACAAAAATTATTCCAGGTGGCGGAATACGAAGCATCAGGTGCCTGAACCTTGATTCGCTATGATCCTGTATTGAAAACAAACAGCAACGTAAGTCAGCAGATCACTGCTGCAAGGCAGCACTATTAGTTTCTTTTTCTGGTTGAGGAGATGTACGTTTATGCACTAGAAAGCGTTAACAGATATTCCTAAACAAAGTGAAGGTGAGCTATATTCAAAAATCAAAACTCTTAACGTTTCAACCACTGTGATCAGGCTTATACACACTAATCAAATATTTGTCCCTTTACACGTCAAAAGAGAAAAACAACTCCTAATAATGAGCATGCACCAGAATACAGAGTCAATGTAGCATTACAGAGAGAACAATTTACAGGGTGAAGCAGCATGAGGAATGGAACTTTTGAATTCGCCATTGCAATAATGACTATAAGAACATATATATGTATCTATGGTATTACGTCAACAAAAATAGCGAGCCAAAAGGTAACAACACAATGAGAATTATTGATGGACTTCAACATTGCCATCTCTGAAGTGAAATGCACAAGATTTATTTCTAAATATTCTAATAGCACAATTCTAAATAACCAGTCAATAGGTGTCACAAATCAATGCAATTAATCAGTTAGCATATCGTTAACAAATTGCTCCTGTAGATTCATAACAAGATGGATCGATGATATGTTGATGGAAGGTCAATTCCTCACTTCAGTTTCCATCTTATGACACTGCAGTGGTTATCATCGGTAATCTCATTTCCATTTTTTGTCTACATTTGTGGAAGTAAACAATAATAAATTTTCATTGATAACCTTGTGTTCAGACGCATCACACATATATTTTCCATAGTCATTCGTTGACAAAACAAAAGCCCTGAATATGTGAACAAATAATTAGCAAAAGCTGAATGACTCGCCAGTTTAGCACTGCACCACACCATTGACCATGCATGTCCGAGTTTGATCAGGGCCTGTTCGTTTTTTTAGCCAGATTTTAGCCATTTGGAATATTCTCATTTAATAGTACTAATTAAAGTCTAATTACAAAACTAATTGCAGAACTCTGTGCTAATTTACGAGACGAATTTAATGATGGTAATTATACCGTAATTAAGACTTAATTAGAAGATGGTTACTGTAGCATCACTGTATCGAAACATAGCTTAATTAGGCTCGTTAGATTCGTCTCGAAAATTAGCCCCTATTTGTAAAAAGGTTTTGTAATTAGACTTTATTTAATACTTCTAAATGGTAATATTCTCCCCTGGCTAAAATTTTATCCATTTTAGCCAGGGGAAACAAACCCAAAGCTAACCAAACCAAAGCAACAGGGGTAACACCTGTACGGCTGTACCATGGAACTAAGGGGAAAAGGAAAACAGATAGATATGTGCAGGGTAACACCTTATTGGTTCCCATTTCCCAAGGCGCTCATGCTCTAAAATAACTTCAATCATATGTGCAACCTCTTTAAACCCAGGTTGAGTCTACAAATTTTAAGGTCATGTAGTTCAGATGTAGGCCGAACAGAGATAAATGGGTAATTTATTGAGTTTCACTCTTCCTTGTTTCAGGTTTCCGGAAAGAAATTAATCTAGACAACTCTTTCCCCACATTGGCAAAACAACTGCAACAAACTTGCCAGAAGTGAAAATTGATTATGAAGTATATTTGAAACTCCAAGACTATTCTAAGTAAAGAAAAAAATAAAGTTAAGGATAAAATTATCATTGTACATCACTCTCATGATATTTCTTCACATTCTAGAAGCATGCTCTATCCAAGAATGTTGGCTTATCAGTGTCAAGGTTTTTAAGAAAAATCCTACACAAGAGATACTGAATGAAATTAGAATATGCTATTTCAAAACCAAGTTATTTGATAGTCCTTACATCTAAAAGGCCTATCACATGAACTTCATATTATAGGTTGAAAAATACTAAAAGGACAAAAAATACTATAAAAGCTTCATCGTAAGACAAGGACTCTATTCAACTTTACAATTGTCGTTTAGTACCTACTGTAGTCATGCGAGCGCTACATGACGAGGTACCAAAAATATTCACTGCAGTAGCAGAGGATGGAAACTGAAATTTACTGTCATAGTAGATATCTGAATAAATTCATGTCTCTAGGTTCAGCAAAGGGAAGAAAACGTGTGTAAATATCTCACAACAGCTTAGATCTCCATATTTTTGGTATAACAGATGAACAAAACTTACAGCAAGTGGCCTTAAAAAAAACAGCCAGTACTCTGTTCCACTATTTATCGTAGCAAGCCGTCTTGGGTGATCAGAGCCTCATATCAATCTGGGAAATCAGTTATTAGTAAAAAAAAAGGGGGGTGGAGGGGGACATCAGCTAGAAACACGCAACATGCTGATGAGGATGTTATAGTTTAACGCATCAATGAATTACGATGTTTGTATCTTGCAAGTTGAATATGAAGCGTCATGGAGCATAGTTTTTGCTAGCTGAGCATAAGCTTACCAGCTAGGTATTTACATCACACAAAGGCTACCTTCCTTTTTCTTCCTGAGTAGCAAAATAAGTAACAGTTGATTCTTCCAGATCAACATCAGCATCACATTCAGAAACCCTTTGACAGTAGATGAAGGTCCTCATCTTGTAGTATCTGCATATTTTTCTCGAACACGCAGGAGAGCTGCGTATCTTTGTTATATAGAGAAGAGAGTGCGGTCCATACAAAGCCCCTCAAGCCAGGACCGAAGCAAGCGGGGTGGTTACATACTCACACGATGTCCTTTTATAAGTAAACTTTCAAGGGAACTTGACCACGAAACTCACTAACCCTGACTAAGCAATCTTCCTAGACCAAGTTCACTAAGCCCTCGGGCTCCAGCAAACACCCAGAGATGTGCCTCCAATTTGAGATTGGTTAAGGCCGTCTGGATGTTAGGCGAGGCTCCTTCAAAAACGCCTGCGTTCCTGGCTTCCAGATTATCCAAGCGCCTAGAATAATTAGGGTGTTCAGCCCCTTGCGATGTGTCTTCCCGACCCTCTTACTGGCACGTCTCCACCAAGAAGCAAAATCATTTTCATCCAACTGAGGGGCCAGCCGCTGCAGGTTGAATACTTGGAACAATTTGAACCAAAACTCCCTTGCGAAAACACAGCCGACCAAAACCTTAAACCCTAAACCCTAAACCCTAAACTCTACATATGAATCACAAGGAAGCATGAGCAAAAGAAGGTAACACGAACAGAGAAGCCGATATGTCGCATTGTAATATCAGAATGAGTAGAAGTTTAAATACAATCTTAACTACATAATACAACGGAGCAAAACTTGTGTGAACTTGACAGAAAACGTATCCTACCATCACCCAATCAGCTAAAATTGGCTACCGTCAGTGTCTTTGTCAAACAATGATTGCCTCCATTATGGATAAAACAATCAAACTAATTAAGAGAAAAGAGATTCTAGCTCACGTTGGATGCTGAGCATAGCAGTTTGATATATCGCCATGCTGTCATCAGCGAAGCAGAGCAGCAAAGAGAAGTGATATCATGGAAGGAGACCATTAAGGTCGGTTTGTTTGCCAAACAATGATTACTGCCATTACCGTAGGCAGCTCTGGTTGTTGAAGCCATGGCAGTAACAGCTTCATAGGATAAAGGAGTGACATCAGTCACAAAACATATTGCTTTAAGGCACTACAAATGTAAAGTAACAAAACCTATAAGCACAAAAAGATGGAGCTTTCTTATCATAAAGCAAGTATTCACAGTACCTGATCCTGAATAACCATGTTCTGAAAATTACTTAGTAGACAAAGCAATTAAGCGATTACACAATAACCGTGCATTCAGGAAAGGAGAATAAATTGAACTGTGTTGCTCAGATATGGACAGTATCAAATGATTGACCAGATACATATGCTCCCACGATGAACAAAACCTAGACAAAAAGTTTGTACATACCAACCTAAATCGTTGAACAAATAATATACGAACATGCCTGGGCATGATGTTCATATATGATTTGTTCTACTTTATTTCTCAATTTATTTTGCAGCATAAAAGCAGACATGGATAAATGTATGCATGATAAATTCCTTGGATGCGAGCTACATAATGAGACAATCAATAAGCAGATTGTGATAATCAAAAGGTACCTCACTGATCCCGTTTCTTCATCTTCATGATGACAATGAATCCAATATGGAAAATAATTTGAATTACAAAATCTTCATGTCATCCACTGGATCAAATAAAACAAGGCAGCACTTTCTGGTAGATTTTCCTTGGAGAACATGTATTTCCATAGAAAATTATGGCCCTCAAGTTTCTGTAAAACCAGAACACATACAACAGGTTCTTCAGGTCATATCCATCAGACAAAGGTAGACAGGAGAAAAGAAACTAAACATAACATCCCACATGCCATTAGGCACAACCATCTGCCAAATGCATCATTTTCAGCACTATTATTATTTGCTACCGTGGCACACATGATCAGCCTCTAAAAAAAATTCAATCTCAATCAAGTCAGTAGCATGATCACACAAATATATTTCGTACCACAGCGCCGGGCTCCAGTTTGCTTTCCACAAATTTTATTTTTACTCAGTTGCATATCCATCCGTATGTTTCCTCACTTCACTTCACTTTCCTGCTCTCCCTGCAATTTAGCAGCAGGACGTGAGGTAATAAGAAGAAAATTCTCCGCTGAGAAGATGTAGAGCGAACCTGTGGAAGCTCCCATCGCTGGTTGGAACTGTGCAGCCCAGGATCCATCCCTGGCCGCCATTGCCATAACTGTTTGCCATTTGTAGCGAAACGGCATCGACGGACATACAAATGGCCGAGGCAACCTGCAAGGCACAACCCGAAAGACAGCAAGGCATTAGAAACAAGCGAAACCCTAAAACCCTAGGAAAGGAAAAGCAGACAAGAAAGACCCCAACGGCATCCTCAACGAATCAAGAAAGTCAACAGATGAACCCACAGGCCGACAGCGACAGCAGAGAAAAGGGGAAAAAAGACTAAACCCTTCAACATCGGCCGGTTTCCATGAGGAAAACCCTGGGGAAAAAGCGAGCAAACAACAAGAGAAGAACACAGGAGGGCAGATCGAACGACAGATCAGTCAGGAACATCGGCCAGCGGCTCACCGGTGGCCGGATCAAAATGCGACCGATGAGAAGACAGCGACGGAAAGAAGAACGTGGGCAGCGAACCCCAACAAAAACACGAAGGAAGCACGCAGGGCAACAAATCAAACGAACGAATCAATCGAAGGAGAAAGAGACGCACCGACCGCGGCGGATCGGCGACCGGGCATGAGCGAGGCGACGACCAGCGGCGACGGAGGAGACGAGGCGACGCGGCTGGAAAAAGGGGAGGAAGGAGCGAGGACGGCCTCACCCACCGCCTTAACTCCGCGGCCCGCGGGAACGACGAAACGGGGAGCGGCATGTGGTGGCACAGGCGACGCCGCGAACGGGAAGCCTCCACGCGAACGGGGGACATACAATCGGCACCGCCGCACCTGTCCACGACTTTACTCAGGTGCGTAACCGCAGGCTGATGACGCCGACGGTAAAACGAAATTTGACAGTCGTGGACTGTGAGTCCGCGCCGGGCAGCGGCCTGGAATAGAGGAGGAAATTCCTAGCCTTCTCTCCATTTCTCCTCAGTGGATTTTCTCGCATTTTTTATTTCTGCCTATATTGTGGTCGTATAAAATGTTGCACAACGTTTCGTTGCAACAAAAAGTCATTTTCTTTTATTCGCCTTCTCCAAGCCACACCAGTCTTTTTTTTTTTTAATCCTGAGGCTACCAACAGAAACTTCTACTTTTCATTTCTCACTCTTGAGATATCTCAATAATTAATTGTATGTTTGCATTGTTGTGTCGATGACAAAGGTGAGACAAACTCTCCACCCACCGTGTTGACTTTGATAGTACCGATGACCCTTGGTATATTGTACGAAAACTGTAAGATGAATGTAGAAAGACATGTGTACAAGGCTTGAATGAATGGAAAATAAGAATACGAGTAGGGGCATATTAAAGCCAAAGCCAGCTTCAGGTGGTTGTGCCAGACGAATTAGTCTAGATGCGCCTAGGGGCATATGCCCTCATAGCTTTGTTACTTGTTCAAATAATGATTAACATGGGTATGTACTTTATACAATGGTGTTAAAAGAAAATATACGTGCGGTTCAACTTACATGGTGCACACACGCAAATCATGATGTGAACCTTCGGAAGCCTCATGGTGTGCTTTACATGTTGACCGTGCAGATTGACTATAATCGTATTCTTAAAATTCTTTTTCCTGCAAACAGAAGATATGCTATCAAAGGCTTTTCTTTTTATAGAAAAAAGGAACATGTTTGTAACTAGAACAAAAGTCCAAATCTCTAAGCATCAAGAGACGTGCGAGACGGCAGGGGGGCATCGGCACCCTCAGGGATAGAATCCGCTCTCTTCATAATAACGTTTTCACTAAAAACAGAAAACAATAAATCTTAAAGCGAAAGTCGAATAAGCAAGTACCCTGATACCCAACAAACTAAGTGAACACAGTATGGAGGTTGCTATTTTTCAGCTGATTGAAATAGAGGGTTTGTTTCGGTCGACATCTCAAGCCGTTTGATCAAGAATCGATGGCCAACGTGTTTGTCTGTTTACAGGCACAACCGAACAGATAACAAAATATACAGGGCCTAAGCGTTTTTTATCAAAGGCACCATCGCCAGGCAATCCAACGGACGAGCCGTCGACTGAAGAAAAATGACTTTTCAGTCGATTGTAACAGAGGGAAAACATTTTTTTTTCTTTTTTGCTCCATTTTACTAGCTAGGTGAATATCTCTGTTTGCATTTTGGTTGTTTCATCAACCATTTAAGATCTGACCTCCTCTGTAAGGGGCAAAGCATTTTTTTTTTGTCTCCTTTGGAACACGCCATGGCGGCCTTCATGAAATGACGCAATAGATAATCAGAAATAGCAAAAGGAAAAGACAGTAATGGCATGTAGGGAGGGCATCCATCCTCTCTGTCGGTGCCGCTTGTAGCAATCGGTACGTGACTCCATCGCTGACCCAGTGATTTTTTCCCATAACGCTTTCGTCGACATCAGTTGCTCCCATCTTCGCGAGCCGCCATCCATGTCATCTTCATCCTTGGTGTTTAGTCCGTTGCCGTTCTTGAAAGTGCATCTAGGCCTCCCTTGTGGGTTTTGGTGATAAATGACAAAAGATTAAAGGACTAATGCTTTCATTGAGTATTCAAGCAGGAAATTTGATGAAAGGAATGTTAGACTACCCCTCAAAAATGAAAGGAAAAGAAAAGGAGAAGATTATAGTGCTTAGCTAGGCTCAAATGTGCTTTATTAAAATTCATGAAATTGAGTCTAGGTATGCCGAACTATATATCAAGAGGGGTGAAATGATGTTTTCATGCAATGTTTCAAGTGCTCAAGTACCCATATCCTAGCCACAAACCAAAATCTAGAGGAATGAACCATGAAACTCAAACCAGTCCACAAAAGAACCTACAGTCACGGAACATCCGACAACCCACGGATGTTCCGCCAGAAAGTCTCTGTAACCTGTTTTTCGAGTGGCGACGGAAGTTCCGGCACCTGACGGAACTTCCGCCGCTGAGTCATTTCCTTCACAGTTACTTTCTGACGGAAGTTCCGACAACCGAAGGAACTTCCGCCATTGAGCCAAGTCCAGTCATAGTTAGTTTCTGACGGAAGTTCCGTCACCTGACGGAAGTTCCGTCATGACATGTTTTACACTCTCAACGGCTCTTTTTGGACCTCGACTATATATACCCCTTCCCATCCCGTGAGAAGGGTTGCTGGTGCCATTCAAACACAAACACACATCCTCTAGCAACATAGCTCTCCCTCTCCATATTCCTTTGAGATTCAAGTCCAAGAGAGAGTGAGAAACATCAATCCAAGCTAGTGAGCATCATCCCCAACCTTGAGCACATCGAAGCATTGCTTAGCATCTCCAACACTTGTTACTCTTGGGGAGTCATCCCCTAGATCGGCTAGGCGTTGCCCTAGAGCTTCCAACTTGTGGAAAGCTGTGGGAAGTTTGTGAAGGTTGGATTCACCTCCGGAAGGAAACGAATCAAAGCAAGAAGGAACCCAAGCTTGACCTTTGTGGTGGCTTGGTGAGGATTAGGGTTGAAAGAGACCCGGCTCTTTGTGAGCTCCTCAACGGAGACGTAGGAACCTCATTTGTTGAGGTGTCCGAACTTCGGTGAACAAATCTTTGTCTCTTGTGTTCTTGCTCGTTCTTAGTTGTTCATACTTGTTCTTCATATAAATCTTGCTAGATCTACTTGATAAGTTTGTTGTAGCTTAATTCCTTCGGTGATCTGTTGCTATACTGTCTTGTGCTGCTTTCTATCCAAATAGAATCACTAGAACTGCTTCATAGGTTGCCATTTAATTTCGATTACATTCCCTGTGCCGGAAGTTCCGACATCTGACGGAACATCCGTCATACGACGGAAGTTCCGCCACCTGACGGAAGTTCCGTCAAGTTTTAATTTCCGCTGCTAAGTGTATTTCAGGGAAAATTTATCAAGTTGCCTATTCACCCCCCCTCTAGTCAACTTTCAATTGGTATCAGAGCCGAGTACTCCGTTTGAAGCTTAACCGCTTGGAGCAAAGATGGAGACAACGCTTGGTGAACCCAGGAGCTTGAAGAAGGCGAAGAGCAAGTCCAAGAAGACAATGGAGCCGGCGTTCAAGGTGACCGACAACGCCGATGAAGAGGAAGGCTTTGTAGAAGAGGAACAAACAAGTGAAGAAGAACCCGAACATGAAGAGTCGGGCTCCGAATGTGACAAGTCACATGCTTCATCAAGAAGAAGCAAAAGGAGAAGTGCTAGTTCACATGCCGTTCCTTTTAATTATGAAAGATTAAGCACTAACACCAACTTCACGGTTGTGCAAATGGGTAGAGCGCCCCAATTCAATGGGACGCACTACACCAAATGGAGGCACAACATGATGTTGCATCTAATCTCGCTCCATCCGAGCATTTGGAGAGTTGTGTGTGTAGGTTTGAAGAAACACAAAGACTATGATGAACTCACACAAGAAGAAGAACAAGATTGGCACCGGAATGCACAAGCATCCGCCGTGATTCTCACATCATTGAGTGATGATGAGTATGAGCGTGTGGGTGGTATGACAAGTGCCAAGGAAATTTGAGACACTCTTCGAGTGGCACATGAAGGAGTTGACACCGTGAGACTAGCCAAGATTGAAATCTTGGAAGGAGAGCTTGGTCGGTTTGTAATGGAAGATGATGAGACACCTCAACAAATGTACAACCGTCTCAAGGTCAAGGTCAACAAGCTCAAAGCCTATGGGTGCACCAAGTACAATAACCATGAAGTGGTCAAATTATTGACTAGAGCTTTCATTCTCACCAAGAAATGTCACCCTAATCACCATGATCCGGCAAATGAGGAACTACTAGAGGATGTCACCGGATGAAGTACTTGGCATGATTATCAATCATGAGATCATGGAAGAGCAAGCCAAATATGTCAAGTCAATACCTACACTTGTTGCCAACTCCAAGAACAAAGAAGTAGCACTCAAGGCAAGCAAGAAGAAGAGCAAGGAACCGGTTCATGAAAGCTCAAGTGGTGAAGATGATGAAGAAGAAAGCTCCGATGAAGAACTTGCACTCTTTATCAAGAAATTCAAGAAGTTCATGAAGAAAGATCGTGGCTCAAAAGGAAAAAGAAGCTCAAGGCAAATTTGCTATTGGTGCAGGAAGACCGGGCACTTTGTTGCAAATTGTCCCGTCAAGGAAGAAGAAGAGAAGCAAGGAAAGGGCTGTCAAAAGGACAAGAAGCCATACAAGAAGAAGTACTCCGGTCAAGCACATGTAGCGGAAGGAGGCTCAAGTGATGAAGCTCCTCCCAAAGAAGGCATAGCTACCTTTGCCATCAAAGAATCATCATCAAGCAAGAAGCTATTCCCATGCCTCACCGATGATGAAGATGACAACAAACCAAGTCACAAGTGCCTCATGGCCAAGGGCCGGAAGGTAACTAACAAAGTTGTCACTCCCTCTACTCTTGATGATAGTGATGATGATACTTGCTCCAGTGATGATGATGATGATAGTGATTGTGAAAACTTGCTCAAAGGTTTTGATAAAAATGCTATCACCAAGTTTAAGAAACTTATGAAGGAATTAGTTGCTAGAGATGAGTTACTTGAGAAACAAGAAGCATTGCTCATCCTTGAAAAGGAGAGAAACCTTGAACTCAATAAACTCATGGCATGTGAGAAGGAAAAGAGGGTAAAGTTGGACCAAGAACTTGCGAAAAGCAAGGAGACCTTTGAAAGTCTCAAGAGCTCAAATGTTGCTCTTCAAGAAAAACATAGTGGGCTTGTTAAAGCCCATAAGAATCTTGAAGTGCAATTTGATGCTCTCCGGTCTAGCTCTTCAAAACCTTCAAATGATGCCTCTCTATCAACTAACCCCTCCACAAGTAAAGGTTGTGCAAAATGCTATAATGTTGATCTTGATGCTTATACTAACCACAAGAAAGAGGTGAAGCTTTTGAAAGGGCAAGTCAAGAGGATGAATGTCATCATCAATAGAGGTATGATAGGTGGAGGTGAACGTGAAAAGGAAGAGAAGTTCAAGATGGCAAGAGATGGTTTTGATAGGCTTCAACCTATCACTATTCGTGGTAGTGAGCTTTGTGATGAGAAAGACTCAAGATTCATCATCAAGGACATACGTGTAAAACCTTATGTCTTGGGTGGACAAAAGGTCCTTAAGTTCAAAGGTGATCCAAAAGAAGTGAACAAGGTTGAACAAGTCAAGACCACAAGTGTCATGAAGAGCAAGAATGAAGCACCAAAGGACAAGAACAAAGTGCATGCCTCACAAGACACCTTTTATGCCGATTACATGCTTACTAGAAATTCTTATGGCAAAGTTGTTGCTAAATATGTTGGCCCCTGCGCACACAACATTGTGATTAAAAGATGTGTGTGGGTGCCAAAGATGCTTGTTACTAATGCTAAAGGACCCAAATCTATTTGGGTACCTAAAACAAAGACTTAATTTGTTTTTGTAGGCCTACTCCTCCGGTGGAACAAGTTGGGTGCTTGATAGTGGGTGCACAAGCCATATGACCGGAGAGAAGAACATGTTTGAAACACTTGAAGAGAACACAACCGAATGTGATGAAATCACATCTGGTGATGATGGTAAAGGTGGAGTACTTGGTATGGGTAGAATTGCTCTCACTCCCGAGTATTCCGTTTCTAAAGTTCTCTTAGTAGATTCATTAGAGTTCAATTTGATGTCGGTCTCACAACTTTGTGAGAAGGGCTTTAATTGCTATTTCACTAACCAAGGTGTGACCGTGTTCAAGAGGAGTGATAACTCAATTGCCTTTAGAGGTGTGTTGAAAGGAGGGCTTTATCTCTTGGATTTTTCATCGGATAAAACCCAACTTAATACATGCTTAATGGCAAAGTCTAGCATGGGTTGGCTATGGTACCGTAGGCTAGCCCATGTTGGCATGAGAAATCTCAAAAACCTCCAAAGTGGCGGTCACATCCATGGACTAACCGATGTTTCTTTTGAGAAAGATAGAATTTGTAGTGCATGTCAAGCCGGGAAGAAACATGGAGCTCCTCACCCCACCAAGAATGTGATGACTACCAAGAGGCCTTTGGAAATGCTACACATGGATCTTTTTGGTCCAATAGCCTACTTGAGCATTGGTGGTAACAAATATGGTCTAGTAATTATTGATGATTATTCTCGTTTCACTTGGGTATACTTTTTGCATGATAAAAGTGAAGTGCAAGGAATAATCAAGAAGTTTGTGAGGAGAGCACAAAATGAGCATGAAGTCAAGATCAAGAAGATAAGAAGTGACAATGGGACCGAGTTCAAGAACATACAAGTTGAAGAATTCCTTGATGAAGAAGGCATCAAGCATGAGTTCTCGGCACCTTACACCCCACAACAAAATGGGGTGGCCGAGAGGAAGAACCGTACACTCATTGAGATGGCAAGAACAATGCTTGATGAGTACAAGACTTCGGACCGCTTTTGGGCGGAGGCCGTGAACACCGCATGCCATGCATCAAACCGGTTATTTCTCCACCAAATCTTGCAAAAGACACCCTATGAGCTACTTACCGGTAATGTCCCTAATGTCTCATATTTTCGTGTCTTTGGGAGCAAATGTTTTATTCTTAACAAGAAACCCAAGTCCTCAAAGTTTGCTCCTAAGGTCGATGAAGGGATCTTGCTTGGTTATGGATCAAATGTCTTGGCATACCGTGTCTTCAACAAAACCAATGGTTGTGTTGAGGTCACGCGTGATGTGACATTTGATGAAACTAATGGCTCACAAGTGGAGCAAGTTGATCCAAGTGTGATAGGTAATGAAGAAGCTCCACATGAGGCAATAGGAAGAATGGCCATAGGTGATATAAGACCACAAGAAGTACAAGAAGATCAAGCTCAACCTTCTTCCCCACCACAAGGCACACCATCACCGACACAAGAACAAGGTCAAGGAAGTGATCAAGATCAAGGTGACGACCAAGATCAAGATCATGTCCAAGATCAAGCTCCAAGTGATGGTGGCCATGAACAAGATGAAGAAGAGGAAGAAGGAGAGAACAACACAAGACAAGTGGCTCACCCAAGAGTGCACCACAATGTACAAAGAGACCACCCCGTCGAGAACATTATTGGCGACATTGAAAAGGGGGTAACTACTAGAACTCGAGTTGCAAATTTTTATCAACATTACTCTTTTGTGTCTTCTCTGGAGCCACGTAGAGTAGAAGATGCACTCGAGGATCCGGATTGGGTGATGGCCATGCAAGAGGAGTTGAACAACTTCGAGAGAAATCAAGTGTGGGAATTGGTGGAGAGACCGAAGCAAAATGTTGTGGGCACCAAATGGGTGTTTCGCAACAAGCAAGATGAGCATGGTGTGGTGACAAGAAACAAGGCAAGACTTGTTGCAAAAGGGTACTCACAAGTGGAAGGTTTGGATTTGGGTGAAACTTATGCTCCGGTAGCTAGGCTTGAGTCAATTCGTATATTACTTGCCTTTGCTACTGTTGGTGTTACGTATGCATAATAAAATAAATCTATTCCGCAAGCGACGGTTCACCATTGTAGCACTTCACCATGGAGTATTCCAGGGTTATCGTATTTATAATTATCCACAGGGAAGCATGATAGAAATTCCATAAATGTACTATCTAATTCAATCATATGCATCACGTCAAACAATGAGAGTTTGATAAGTGGCACTCACGAAGTAAATCCAAATAAAAGAATAGCAGTAATTTAATTGGGAGAGCAGCGAGCGAAGTGTTTAGGATTTCTAAAATATATCCGTCCTAGTTATCATTCAGCACCCTAATAATCTACATGTATCTACTTGAGATTATACAACAGTTCCATTCCTATGCATCGGGGCACGCGAACTTCTCTAAGGTCTACCCACTACGTGGATACAAACCAAAGGGACTATTCCCGCTATAATTAAGACCCTACCATCTCGACAACCCGGATGTGGCGGATTACAAAGGCCTGGCACGCCTGTCACACGTGGGGCTACCGTCCTCCGTGGGGTTACGGGCAAACCGCGTCTAGTCATAATTCCTTGAACCATACAAGCAATTATCCTAGATGGACAACCCGTTGCTAACGGGTTCGACCAACCATGCATAAATCTAAGCATATTGTGTAGGCATCCACCAGCAATCAACATACTTAAATCTATCGAACACAATCGTGGATCCAACATAGGAACTTTACTAAAGTATTTACTCAAAGTAATAATGTCGATTAAAGGTAATTCCGAACTAAATAAATAGGGAAAGATATTCATAATATAATAATTCTTACAAAAGCAGGAAAGATACAAGAGAGCTTTACCCAACTTCCGAAGATGACTCCGAAATCCCGAGCAGAGCTCTCACTTACACTCTAACTCCCAACTAACTACTAACTATGAAAACAAAAGAGTAAATGGATTCTTCAATGAGGTGCGAGTTGTTTCTGTGGACACCAGGGGTATTTATAGCCTCCTCAGGACAGGGGGGACTAAATAGGCGAAGGAGACGTGGCGGGGCCGCCAAGGCAGGCCGGCCGGCCTACACGGGGGGCCGGCCGGCCGTCCATTGTGGCGGTTCGCCACCGCCTCTTGCGTGGACGCTCCAGATTGCCTCCTGGTGTTGGTAGTTACGTCGGTTACTTCGTGGGGGCGGTTGAGGTAGAGTAAGGACCAAGTTTTGGCCCACTCAGCCCATCTTCCGGAGTTTCTGCGACAATTCCAGCGTGGGCTTCAATATTCTTCGTGATTGGGCTTCTTTCTACCCACTGGAACAAGCCTGCAGGCTTTGGGCACTGGACCAGGCCGGCCGGCCTAGAGGGGGGCCGGCCGGCCTCTGTTTTTCTTGCTCCGAGGCCCATTTCGACGTATTTTACTCCTGCACTCATAAATCATCCAAAACTCGTGGAAATTCATTAGTAAAACAAATTAATGCCGAGCGTTGGTGATATACCCTTTTATTTACCGATAAGTTGACGGTTTATTTCCGGCTTTTACACCGTCAACAAACCCCCCAAGCTTAAACCTTGCTCGTCCCGAGCAAGATAAAAACTCAGTTACCGGCGGATCAGGAGTTGCTACAATGTTAGTGCCCTGCAGGTATTATAAATGCAACCACACACTCCAAGATAGCAAAGCAAATCATTATCCAGCACAAAATATTCGTTTAGTGTTGCAGCACTTGTGGGGCTTATAGCTCACTTTGTCATACAGCATTGACAAGCAGAACAGCTATCTTGGAATGTTATCAGTAAATTCCTGTAAGTAAAGAGTCCAGAGTTTTTCTTTATATGCTGCATAAGAAATGAAATTTTCCTGATGTTTGCACTTCCCTTTTAAATCTCTCTTTTAATGAGGCTATTTCCTACAGGATGCCACTCATGTCCTACCTTTTACCAAATGGGGCTTGTATGTGGAGCTTGGTAAGGAAATGCATGTCCTTTTGCAAATATGTTGTAAGGCTAAAAGATGATCTAAAGAAACATAGCAACTCCTCAAACTCAGTCATTTATGGCGAGTGAACTCAACGTGAAAGGAAAATCCTTGCTCTTCTTTTGCTCAAGATGTTTTTGGTACTTAGCCGTCATGTCTCTGAATTTTCTTTGATGCACACGCATGGGAGTCTTCTTTTTCTTTCTCTTTTTTTTTCATACTCCCATGGTGTAAAGAGACAAGATTTGACAGCAAGTATAGCTTTGGGGGATTTTCTTGAGCATAACTGGAGAAGGCAGAACTTCAAATGGAAGAATTTGAATTTTTCACGTGGATAGGTAATGACTGAGCTGAGGAATGCAGCGTTTCTGGAGATCAAAATTTAACCGAACTCAAAATTCAAAAGGACTGCTATGAGTGGGTTTATTTTTCCGAATATAGCTTGTATGGCTCTGGTAGGTAAATAAAATTCCTCACAAGGGAAGTGCAATCACTAGTACAGATCGAACGATCAGTGACGATTTTACTGTAGATCCGTCACTATTTTGGGTGTTTTTCCCGTTTTCGGCCAAGTTTATGACGTTTTTCCCGGTCCGTCACTAACAAGCCTCATTTGTGACAAAAATCCGTATAAATCGATGAACAGTATTGTTCCCGTGTTGCCGGTTCACTGTTCTGGGCAGGTTCTGGGTGCCCGATTCGTTACTAAAACCCCGTTTCGAGTACGGCGACCAACGGCGACCCACGATTTTCGTCATAAACCCAACCCCAGGCCCGTTTCTGGCCTACGTGGCACCCTTGTCAGTAAGAGGGGGCCCATGTGTCAGGCTTCGCGGGCCCACGGTCAAATCAATTTCGTCACTAAAATTTCGTTTGACCGAGTAAAATACCACAAGGCGCACAGCAAAAGGGCAACCGGGGCCCCCTTATCAGAAGTCGGGGCCCAAGACCAAGTATTTTTCGATGCTGATTTTATTTCCCAGCGTGATAATGGCACGTGCGCACCGTGCAACACTGCGTGGGCCTACATGTCAGTCAACGTGGGACCCACGCCCGGGAGACGGGTTCCCCAGAACATGGGGCCCAGTCGTGTGACCCACAACTTTCGTCATAAACCCCGCACCCCCGCGTAAAAGGAAAAAACCCTTTCTTAATTCTTGGTCGTCTTGCCGGGGAGTTTCTGGGCTACGTGGCATCCTTGTCAGTAAGATAGGACCCATGTGTCAGGCTTTGCGGGCCCACTGTCAAACCATTTTTGTCACTAAAATTTCGTTTGACCACGTAAAATGCCACAAGGCGCACAGCAAAGGCAACTGGGGCCCAGGTATCAGGAGATGGGGGTCCCAACAAGGCCTAGTATTTTTCGTCATTGATTTCTTTTGCCAGCGTTTTCATGTCACTCTACGCGGGCCCACATGTCATCAAATTAGTCTGAACGCGTCCCACAATGGATAAGCACTCGCCGGGTCTCGTGTCAGATACGTGGGTCCGACGGTCCCATTTCATTGACCCACCTGTCAGGCTTCACCGTGGCTACTTTTCCACTCGTCCAACAACTTTCTCCGTCGGTCCCATTTCTGTGACCCACCTGTTAGTAGTACTGTACTAGTTTTCAAACATTTTATTCATCCCCCTAATTCCACGTGGCATTCACGATGGGGCCCACATCTCTGTATCTTCAGTGATGGGCTGAATCTTGGTCTGGGCCAGCTGTTATAGGGCTCGATTGTACTTCGCAAAAGCCTTCATCGGCCTGCTGCCAACGGCCCACAGCACTACGCGGGTCCCAAGACCAAGTAAAATTTTCGTCGCAGCGGTTTTACTAGTACTGAACGCGTCGCACAAGGAAGCATTCGTCGGGCCCGCATGTCAGCTGCGTGTAGATGACGCCAATGGCCTACAAGGTATTTTTCCCCTCTGGACAAGTGGGCTGGGATGGCATATAAGGGTATTAGTTTAAGCCAATGGCAGACAAGGTATTTTCCCTCATAACATAACAAAGTACTAGTAGTACACTAATAACCCCTTGTTACAAACGACAACCACAGCTAGCACCAACGCAGATACAACAGCTCTTACGCCGCCGGTGCTTCAAAACCATCAACGGACAAGCAAAATGTGTTTTTTATCGTCACTAACAACGAACAAAATAGATAGAAGAGTATGACGATCAATTCTTGTGGATGATGAGGTACATCATCATCACGCAAACCAGGATCCCAACCAGCATCCAGACCCTCTTTTTCTCCCCTTCGCTGGACAGCCACCTAGCCTGCGACAGCTTGGCCAAGAACATCCACTTTTTCAGCTCATCCACCATCTGCTTCATCCTCCGCTCCATGGCCTCCTCACTCTCCTTCAATCTCTGCTCCATGTTGACCTTTGCAGCAAAAGCATGGCGAAGCTCGTTAGAACAATGCCTCCTTGCTCGCATAAACTGGTTTGACTCATGCCACAGCTTCTTGAAGGACACCTGGACTCTCTCCGGCCATTCCGGGTCAATCCACTTGACGTAGGAGCACTGCTTTTCGTCGTCCTGCGGAAATGGGAGAAGAGGGAAGCAAAATAAATATTTGTTAGCAAAATGGACTACCTGAAACGGCGATATAGAGCAATATGAATCATACAGCATGAAAAAGGCAGAGGAAAAACAGAGCACGAACAGATAGTGAAAAACCTGAAGGCGACAGCCGAGGAATCGGCGTCCAGTGTTCCTCCCGCCCCAGCAGACCTTCCTACGAGGACGGCCGTGGGCGCAGCGCTCGTCCGTGCTCCTGTCGATCCCACGCCAGTGCCTCCCTTCCGTCTCGGGCGGAAGATCGTAGTCCTAGGTCACAACAAAACAATCCCCAAATCAAACCATTGGCGGAGCAAAATGAACCAAAGATGTAGGGTGAATCACAGGTTTTCGAGCTCACTGAATCGCTCATATAGTCGCTGGAGTCGCCGGAGTAAGTGAGAGTGTGGACGGATTTGTCGGAGTCGTCTCCGGCGTGGGACTTTGAGGAAGACATGACCTCGGGACCTGCCAACCAAGGATCCAATCATTAATTTTGCTCAGATGCACACAAGGGATAGACCCCTTCTCGGCTCTTTCAATCACGGGATAATTGACTAGTACAGTACCAAGTAGCATCAACAAGGAAAAATAAACGCAAGGCGAATCACCATATCAAAAAATAGAGGCGAACTGCAGGATCTATAAATGGAATAACAGGCAGTCAACAATTGCCTTAGTACAAAATAAACTTCGGCTATGATCGGTACAAATAATTTTCGCGAGAACAACATCGAACAGCTGCAGTAATATGTGCCGACCATGACCCTACAAGCAATCACTGTGTCCGCGGCGGCATAGGCACCATGAAGACAAACACAGGAAGCATGAAAGCGTAAGCACCTAACGCGCAAGAGGGCTCTTCCGATGCAGGCGCCTCGGCACTGGGTTCCCCTGCAGCAGGTGTGCCGGAAGCCGGTTCCCCTGCAGCACGACCCTCGGTCGCCGCCTCCCCTGCAGCTCGGCGGCGCTCCCTACTCTGTGACCGCGTGATCGGGCCACCACCAGCGAACCCGCCGTCCTGCCCACCGCGGCCCACCCCACCGAGACCGCCGTTGTTCAAGCCGCGGCCTGCACCGTGGCGCCCGCCGCCTGGCATGCCCCGGCCACCACCAGCGAGCGAGCTGATCTGGTCGCCGCGGCCTTTGTGCTCGCCGCCGCCTCGCGTGCCACGGCCGACAGAACCGAGAGGAGCGCCCCCCCCTCACCGTGGCCCGCCCAAACGCGGCCGCCGCTGTCCGACTCGCCGCAGCCGGCCCCACCGCGCCCGCCGCTGCCCGTAACAACGACAGCGCCGCCTGGCAAGCCACGGCCGACCCCACCGAGCCCGCGGCCGTGAAATCCGCGGCCGGTCCCAAAGAACCCGTGGTCGTGCCAGCCGGGATCGCTGCGGCCCCTCGCAAAACCTTCTCCCAACTCCCTCATGTAAGCCTGTAGCTGCCTTTGGTTCTGCTCGTCCTCCATTGCTGGCCGGCGCTCACAAGGGATCCGGGAGCGAGAGAAATGGGAAAATGGTGAGGAAAGAAGCGAACGGGGATTTCTATATTTTGATGCCTAGGGCGGACGTGTTGGCGGGAACTTGCCGGGAAGGCGGGAACACTGTGCTGATTTCGTGCCTTGACACGCCACGTTAGATGAAACGAGCGCTTCCCAATTTTGACAAAATATTGAAGCTTTTGAGGTAAAATGGTCAGTCTCAGTGGGGTGTCGTCAATGGATCCTGCACGGGTGCTCCTGCGGCAAAAGAAATTCTCGCATCCATAGATTGTCCCGTGTTCTCACTATCATCCAAGGAGTAGCACGCGCTGAAACATACAACACTGGATTGTCCCGTGCCTACATCCTCGCATCCATGGATTGTCCCGTGTTCTCACTATCATCCAAGGAGTAGCGCGCGCTGAAACATACAATGGGATTGTCCCTTGCCTACATTCTCGCATCCATGGATTGTCCCGTGTTCTCACTATCATCCAAGGAGTAGCGCGTGCTGAAACATACAACACGGGATTGTCCCGTGCCTACATTCTCGCATAAAGGGATTGTCCCGTGTTCTCACTATCATCCAAGGAGTAGCGCGCGCTGAAACATACAACATTCTTTTCTTCTTTTTAGTGATCAACTCACTGATTCAAAACTTTTCTCACTCTTCTTCTTTATATTATTCCCTTCGTGTGTGCAACGATTTGCATTAGATGTGAAAAATCTAGAGTGAAGACCCTTCTATTCCTTTCTTTGGAGGGTGCGGGAGGATTGTCTTCCATGTCAATTCACTGGATGTTCCCCTGTATGGCGAGTCAATTCCAGGATGATTTTGTATGTAACCTAGAAGGTCTTCATAGTCTATTATCTACAAACCAACTAGAAGGATCTGTCCCGTGTTTAACCATTGGATTATGAGTTCTAGAATCCCCAGCGGCAGTAAATTGATCTCAAGTGTTTAAACGCATAAAACTCGGGATTGTCCCTTGCCTGCATTCTCGCATCAAGGGATTGTCCATAGCGCGCTCTGAAACATACAATAGGGATTGTCCCGTGCCTACATTCTCGCATCCATGGATTGTCCCGGGTTCTCACTATCAACCAAGGGGTAGCGCGCGCTGAAACAAAAATTGTATGCCAATGTCTGGTGTTGCCGCGTTCAGTTGATGCGTGTAGAATCCCATCTTGCAGCTTGGATGCAATGGATAAACCAGTGTACAAAGAAACCAATATGGCCTTTGTTTAAGCATTGGATTGTGAGTTGTAGAATCACCAGCGGCAGTAAATTGATCGTCTAGTGTTTAAACGCATAAAACTCGTCCCTTGCCTGCATTCTCGCATTTCACTAATCATCCAAAGAGTAGCGCGCTCTGAAACATACAATAGGGGATTGTCCCGTGCCTACATTCTCGCATCCATGGATTGTCCCGGGTTCTCACTATCAACCAAGGGGTAGTGCGCGCTGAAACAAAAATTGTATGCCAATGTCCCATCTTGCAGCTTGCATGAAATGGATAAACCAGTGTACAAAGAAACCGATATGGCCTTTGTTTAAGCATTGGATTGTGAGTTGTAGAATCCCCAGCGGTAGTAAATTGATCGTCTAGTGTTTAAACGCATAAAACTCGGGATTGTCTGCCTGCATTCTCGCATCCAGGGATTGTCCCTTGTTCTCAATGGAGACTTTCATTTCAATCTTTCCAAGAGTGCCACATCAGCTTTAGAGTTTTCACATCATAAATGAAATGATCTCTCTCAATGCATAATTTCATCTCACGGTTTCATAAGCAAAGCATAATATTAAATTCTTGCATTGAGATTGGTCAAAACATAATAGGATGAAAGTTTTTGCTCTCAATGGGTCTTTCAATAAGCTTTCATATATATGAAACTGTGCCAACTTCCTTTCATTAGAATGAAAGGAACTTCTCTTCTTTCATCTTAATTGATGTGCTATGTCATCTATTTTGTTGATGTGGCACCTTATTTAATGTTGATGAAAGGCCCATTGAGAATGGCCTAATCATCCAAAGAGTAGCGCGCTCTGAAACATACAATGGGATTGTCCCTTGCCTACATTCTCGCATCCATGGATTGTCCCGTGTTCTCACTATCATCCAAGGAGTAGCGCGCGCTGAAACATACAACACGGAATTGTCCCGTGCCTACATTCTCGCATAAAGGGATAGTCCCGTGTTCTCACTATCATCCAAGGAGTAGCGCGCGCTGAAACATACAACACGGGATTGTCCCGTGCCTACATTCTCACATCCATGGATTGTGCCGTGTTCTCACTATCATCCAAGGAGTAGCGCGCGCTGAAACATACAACACTGGATTGTCCCGTGCCTACATTCTCGCGTCCATGGATTGTCCCGTGTTCTCACTATCAACCAAGGGGTAGCGCGCGCTGAAACAAAAATTGTATGCCAATGTCTGGTGTTGCCGCGTTCAGTTGATGCGTGTAGAAGATTACCGAATTGATCGTCTGGTGCGTCTGCATCATCCTAATTGATTAAAGTGGTGCAATCGTTCGTCCATTCGATGTTAGTCACTGTTAATTTGTTTATTCGCCTTTTTGCACCTCTTAAACGAAGTCGATTTTGGCGATGATCTTTGGCGAACAAGTACAAATTATACGTGTGTACGTACTGTATTTTTCACGGAATTTTAGAAAGAACACTGACTTGAATGTGTGTGATTCAAGGTGAAGTTGGTTCCGATCTCTATGTGACAACTACTCCCATGTAATGGCTCCACACAAACCCATCTTGAATATATTTAGAAAAATTCGTTAAAAAATATATAGGTTCGATTAAACTTGGGTAAGGTCCACAACAAATTGTGGCTTTGAAATAAAAAAGTTTTGGAGATAGAAAATACACAAATTATTGAAAAAAAATCACCATTTTGTTTGTCTTTTTCGTGAGATGTGGCCCTGAGCAGAGCGGGACCCACTTGTCCGTGAGCGCTCGTCCCAGTACGGGTGGCCTGTCAAACGTGTAGTACTGTACATGATTCGGGCGTTGTTCGGCTACAAGAACCAAAGCCCGCAAAATATCGCCTCACTATTCACTACAGAATCTCTGCCGCTTCTTTTTCATCTTTCCCGCCGCGCACCGCCGTTGTCCCCGCACTACCTCATGTCTCGCACCGGCTTCCTGCGCCATGGCTCCTCCATCGCCGACGTCCTCAGGCAACCCGGCGCTATTAGCGGCGTCGACGACGGTAATGTCGATTGGTCTAGGTACCTCCTTGCCTGTTCCGACGACGGGGCGCACCCCTTCGTCCTCAGCAACTGCTGGTCCAGCAGCCCTCCACTCGGTGCAGTGAAGGAGGCGGCTGAAGAAGGTGAAGCTCCCGCAACTCCGACCGTCAGCTCACCCTTGGTAAGTTCGATCCCCTGTTTTCGCAAAAGGTTCCATTAGGTTCGATCGGGGTATGTTGGGTCTAGTTTTGTTGAGATTATGGTTGATACTTTTTTCCCCATTGAGTACTTTTCACTGCTAGGATTACCACTGTTAGATCTGTTACATTTCTTGTCAACCGAGATCGATCCAAAGGTTTCGGATTAGAGTTGCTTCTTAAATTTTGGATGGGGAAGTTTTACTTTCGCCGCGCCTGTGGACTCTGTTCATGCAGTTGACCGATGATGACGAGGTGCCGTCCGACAATGACGTGCCGCCGTCCTCTGAGTACGTGCCGCCGTCCGATGATGAGGCGCCGCCGGCGGACGATGACGTTCCTTCCTACTATGGGGTGTCATCTGTGGAGGAGGAGGATGAGGAGCAGGAGCAGGAGGATGAGGAGCAGGAGGATGAGGAGCCGAATCTGCCGCCATCGGCGTTCACCGAAGAGCCTGATTGGCACGGCATCGACGAGGATAGCGAAAGGGTCTGCTACCATGGCTTGCCTCTACGGCGCAAGGTGTGGTGGGGAGGGAGGAACAGTGGCCGGCGCTTCCTGGGTTGTCAGCTAGAGGTGAGTTCATTCACGGGTAGTACTTCTTCACGGCCATGCTCTTTTGCTCTCTTTTTGTTGTAGTAAATTGTTGTAAAATGTGCGCAGGAGTCCCCGTGCGCATTCTTGTGTTGGCATGATAACGCATGGGTGGCGAGGATTCAGAGGACCATGAACGACCTATGGACGCTGGGGTCAGTCACCGTCCATATGGTGACAGAGGCTAGACAACAGCTGAGGAGAACGGAAGACGAGCTCGAGGCTGTGAAGAGTAGCAAGGAGGAAGAACTCGCGGCGGTGAAGAGGAGGAACGCGGAAGAGCTCGAGGAGGTGAAGAAGGCATTGGATAACACAGCTGGGATAAAGCGTGCATTGATGGCCGCCACCGTCGGCCTGCTTGGTGTGGCCATGTTCGCCTTTGGTGTCTCGGTCATGTTGGGGATGTCAACCGCTAGCTAGGATAATATTTAGTCGTTGTAATTCCAATTAGTCAGCGGCTCAGCGCGCTAGCTATCGTAATAATCCAGCTAGTGGGCCTTTTGAACTCTTCTTAATTCTTAGACGCTAAATCCTAATGTAATTTGCGTTTTATATTTTCCTCAGTTTGTGCGTGAAATGGAACCAGAACAGAGGAAGCAGACACTCCATGCATGCATGCAGTTGACCCGGTCATTCCTTCTCTAGCCTGCCTTTCACTAGTCAATGAGTGCATGCAGTTGACCCATGAAAGAAGTTCCTTACTGCTTTCCGGGTCCCACACGCCGCTGGTCCCACGTGTCTTCAGAATGGTAGCACGATGCTGCTAGGTGCCGCCTCCCCTCCCTGTTCCACGGCTCTACTATAAAACAAACCAGGTCCACAGAGGCCTCACTACAGTAAAGACTCTGCTTCTTCTTTGTTCCCATCCCCGCCGCGCACCGCCGCCGTCGCCGCACTTCTCCTTTCGCCTCGCTCAAGCTTTCTTTTGCCATGGATCCATATCCATCGGCGATGTCCTCGCTCCAATCCGGCCAAAGCCACACCGAATACTTTAGCGGCGCCTCCAGCAGCAGCAACAACGCGGAGGAAGAATGGCCCAATTACCTCGTCAACAACTCCGACGAGGCGTACGCCGGGGTCCGCGGTGAGGGTGAGACTGTCCGCACTGATAGCGGATCCAGGAACCATCATGCTCCGGCAACTTCTCCAGTCAGGCCATCCTCGGTGAGCACGCCTGCCTGAAAAACCCCGGTCCTCTGTTTCGATTTGTCGATTTTGACAAGATTAGAGTCGATTTTGACAAGATAATTGGTTTACTGGGGTCTATTGGGGCAATATTAGGCTCGATTTTGTTGTCAGTGAGGTTTTTTTCTGCTAGGATTAGTGTTGGATTTGCTACATTTCCTGTTAACCGCGCTCAGTTTGCACAGTTCAATTTGGTCTTAGGTTTGGGATTAGCTGTTTCTAAAAATCAGAATGAAAAATTTTATGCAGCCCAATGATTCTGATGATGACTCGTCGTCTGGTGGTGGTGGTGGTGGTGGTGATGATGATGATGACTCGTCGTCTGGTGGTGGTGGTGGTGGTGGTGGTGATGACTCGTCCTCTGATGAGGAGGAGCAGCATCGGGAGTGGACCGATGAACCTGGATGGCGCGGTATCGACGAGGATTCGGATTACCTCTGCGACCATGCCATGCGTCCGCAGTGCAAGGTGTGGCAGGGAGGGCGGAACACCGGCCGGCGCTTCCTGGGTTGTCAAATGGAGGTGACTTCATATGCAACACATGGTTCATCATCATTAGTTTGCCATTGCTTTCTTAAGTGTTCAAGTTGTTGTGCATGTTGATCGTTGTGCGCAGGAGGCTCCGTGCGCTTTCGTTGTTTGGCATGATGACCCATGGGATGAGAGGGCTCAGAAGACCATCAACGAGCTATGGAACACCAAGAGGGTCTGCGTGCGCGGGATGGACAGGTTTCATCGGCGGATGATGAGGAAGAAGATGGAGCTCCAGGCAGTGAGAACGGCATTCCATCATGGCATGGCTGGAGCTAGTGCTGGCGAGATTAGGCGTGCATGGATGGTGACCACCATCGTCCTTCTTGTGCTGGTCTTGGTCATCCTCAGGATGTCACCAAGCTCTAGAAATTTTAGTCGGTCGCATTTTGCTCTGTTTGTTTTTCCTCTGTTTTTCCCGTGACATTGGATCCAGAACACAAGAAGCCATTAGTAACTGTGTGTTTTTCCTCTGTTTTTTCTTCAATGCATGACTCATTTTCCCAATGGACGCATGCGGTTGACTTCTCGAGGACTCCCAATTCCCAAATGCACTATTGATTCTTTGCATGCGAGTAAATAGGCCATTCTCAGCGAATTATTTCATTGCACTGTTTACAATGACCGATATGTTAGTAATCGATGAAACTCATCCTAAATGAATCCCACTCATTCTTGATTAATGAAATCCCATTGACACGAGCGGCGCGGCTCCAAATCGAAACGCGCGAGCAGTTGCATGCGAGAGACGCCAAGACGCCAGCAGTTGCACACTTCCGATCATTTCCCAAGACGCCAGCAGTTGCACCTTCGAATACAACGACTGCCTCCCACCCGTGTTTAAGTTTACCCTCTGACATTGGACCCGCTCTGTTCCACGGACCGCGTTTCATTGAGATGGCTAGAACCAGTATCGTGCAAACGCAACCGCCTGGCCGTCTCCCTCGCGGCAGAATCATATAATAAAGGGAGCGAATAACCAGGCTGGAATAAAAGAAAATTAAAAAAATAGGTTGGGGTATCCCCTACTGACTTCGGTCAAAAAAAAAAAAGAATCATATAATAAAGGGATTGGACCGCTTCATCAGTCCAAAGCGTTGCCTCACTCCTCGGCTCCTCGCTATCCCACTTCGTCGCACTCCTCGCTCCTCTCATCCTCTATCGTTGCTCAGATCTTCCATGTATCCAGCGGGGCAGTCCTTCAGCCGGCGTCACTCCCGTCGTGACCACCGCGGAGGCGGAAGGTCTACCGGGGAAAGAAGCTTGGTCTGGTCCTCGGTAAAGTTGACACATATCGCTCCCCATAGATTTTTCTTTCCCCATTCTTTTGGGCTCTGCTAGAATAAACCTCGGCCAGGATCACACATCTCAGTCTAAGGATGATTACAGTCAGTTACGGTAGCATAAGCGCTAGTAGGTTGGTGGATTATGATTGATGTGAGTGTACTTTTCATCATACAGAACAATGGCGGTTCCGCGATGCGCGCGCAAGTTCCGGCGGTTCCATGGCTCGGCGCTTCATCCGGTGCTGCCATGGCGACCTCCAACCGCGCCCACAACAGGGGCGCTCATCCGCCCTCGCCGGCCCGGCGGTGGATTCCGGCTCCAGTAATCTCGCCGTGGTCTCCGTGGCCGGCCTCCGCAAGCCCGACGCCGCCGTCTCCAGTCCAGGCTGGCTCGCTGCCTCCGCCTCCGATCCCGGCGGACCCGGTCCCTGCGGCCCCGACCTCCCCACGCTTCGAAGGCTACGTGGAAACCGATTCGGATGAGGACAGGCACCACGGTTACAGGACTCCCGTCCCGAAGGGTGATGCCCTGCGCGTCATCCGTCGTGGGGAAGACTGCTTCATCTGCCCCGTCTGCCCCAACAAGAAGCCGAGGAAGTCCATGGCTGACATGGAGAAGCATGTCCTTAGCTTGGCTCGGCCATACGACGACAAGTTCTCGAGCCGCCATCGTCGGATGGCTCGGAACCATGGGTGGATGGCGCCGCTGCCGCAGCAGCAGCAGTGAGCCGAGCGCCGGTGGTGTCTGCCGTCCTTCCTTCGTCGAGTGCTTGTATCTTTTTTTGCTTGCTTGTAATCTACTAGTAGTAGTAGTAGTAGTAGTAGTAGTAGTAGTAGTAGTAGTAGTAGTAGTAGTAGTAGTAGTAGTTGTAGTGTTAATTTGTGGTGCCAGATAATTGTATTTTGGGAAAGACGCTCTTCTAATCTGCACTCAATGGATTTGGTGTGATCATCTTGTAGTACTGCACTCTGATCTGGTGGTGAAAAGGAACTAAATTTGCAAACATTTGACCCCTTAATTGCCAGTGTACACAATTTATGCACGTATGTAGACGATTCACAATTTTGCTTAAAATTCAACGTACTCACGGGAATATCCCGAGTTGACGGTTGGTTGAGTGGTTGGAGCTTGCTCACACTCGTTCCCCGGAGTTTAATTTGACAAGACCGGACAATGCTGCCACTGCTAGCCGCCTGTGCCTTCCTCATGGACTGTGAAGGAATCAAACGCTTGAAGACGCGGCTTGAGGCTTGACTTGAAAAAGGCAGGATTATTCTCGAAACACACAGCAACACGAAAAACTCAGTATTGATGTTGGAGGTCACTTGCATCCCTATAGGTATTCAAAACGCAGGAAATGTTTCAAATGCGGTGATCTCAGGAACGCAGGATTCTCGAAACACAGGATCAGATATTCAGATGAGAGGGATAGACACAACGAAAAATTTTCATGAGGTTGGACCTCAATCTTAGAATCCTTCAAAGTCCCTATGAATCAAGATATTCCATAGGAATCTACCGTGTGCATTCCTTTGTTCCAAAGGGCTCTTGTTGCAATAATTCCTAGGATTGAAATGCTCCAAAATTCCTATGAAAATCCTACAATCCAATGGAGGCCTAATTGGCGATTCACAATTTTGCTTAAAATTCAACGTACTCACGGGAATATCTCGTGTTGAAGGTTGGTTGAGTGGTTGGAGCTTGCTCACACTCGTTCCCCTGAGTTCAATTTGACAAGACCGGACAATGCTGCCACTGCTAGCCGCCTGTGCCTTCCTCATGGACTGTGAAGGAATCAAACGCTTCAAGACGCGGCTTGAGGCTTGACTTGAAAAAGGCAGGATTATTCTCGAAACACACAGCAACACGAAAAACTCAGTATTGATGTTGGATGTCACTTGCATCCCTATAGGTATTCAAAACGCAGGAAATGTTTCAAATGCGGTGATCTCAGGAACGCAGGATTCTCGAAACACAGGATCAGATATTCAGATGAGAGGGATAGACACAACAAAAATTTTTCATGAGGTTGGGCACGGGAATATCCCGTGCTTAAAATTCAACGTACTCACCGGAATATCCCTGTTGAAGGTTGGTTGAGTGGTTGGAGCTTGCTCACACTCGTTCCCCGAGTTTAATTTGAAAAGACCGGACAAAGCTGCCACTGCTAGCCGCCTGTGCCTTCCTCATCATGGACTGTCATTAGAAGGAATCAAACGCTTTGGGAAGACGCGGCTTGAGGCTTCACTTGCAAGCTACTACTAGCGTCCCCAAAGGTTAACTCTTAGCTGCCTCTTAGAATTGTTTATTGGAAGAAAAGAGGAGAGAGAAGGCTGCTAGCTCTTCCTCAAGAGGCAGTCTCTAAGGAGAATGAGAGACTTAAATATGGACCCCACTCCTCAGATATCCTCTCTAAGAGCTAGCTGCTACCTCTTAGCGAACTCTACCTTTGGGGACGCTCAGTACATTACTAGTCTACTACTAGTACTGTGCACCTCCAGCACAGCTTTATCTTCTGGTGGACACGCCTCACTGGCACCAGAAACGGCTACGGGAACCCGCCCGCTCCCTCCCAGGCTCGTGCACCAGAAACTCCTGCCCTACATTTTCTTTGCGTCTCCCTTGCGTCGATTTGCGAAGGTCGGTTTCATTTGCTAGTTGATGTTCGATTTCTTTTTCATAGATTTTGGTTTCTTTACTAGTTTTGCTTTCGATCTATTTAGGTGAAACATGGAGAAGGGGACGAACGAGCTAGCTATGGAGGGCGCAGCCGCAAGCGAGAGGAGCAATGTGAGCCCGATGAAAGATCCTGTAGAAAAAAGGTTTGCATTCTCTTGTTTGATGTTTCGATTCCCTTCATCATACTAGTTACTAGTAGTTAATTTTTGCTGCTACCGACCTGAAAATGAGAATTTATTAGTCAACCTTTGGATCTCTATCTAGGATAGAAGTCATCAAGAGGAAGATGAAGGCCACGGCCGACGACCAGGGGAGGAACATGCGCATGAAAGACGGCGGGGAACTAGGAGATGAGGCCGTGAGAATGGTCCATGAACGGATGGGGATTCACAGGGATCTCCTGAAGCTCATGGAGAATTCACACACAGAACTAGTGGGGCTTGTGGGGGAAAAGATGTAGCTCAACGGAATAGAACGCAGCAAGATTGTCTCCATGTGTGACATGGAGGTGGCAAACCTGGAACAGTGTAAGCGCATTGTTTCTGAACAATTCCCGTAGATTAATGTCGGTTGTTCCAATGAATAGCTAGGTTTAGGCAAACTTGTACGATTCTTTCCAGCTAATTTTATTGATTGATTGTATAGGTGCCAGCAATCTCAGCGGCTTACGCGACAAGATCACCAATTTTCGGAACAATCTGAAGGAGAAGAAACCAGCTACTGATGAGGGGGAAGACGTGATCGCGGCTGAAGATGCTGATCGCGAGGAGGTAGATGCTGCCGAGGTCAATGACCCTGCTGCCGAGAAGAAAGACGCTCCTGCTGTGGAGGAAGGCACTGCTACCGATGAGATGGATGCCGCCGCCAAGGAGAAAGACGACGCCAAGGAGAAAGACATGCCTGCTGGAAAACTTGAGGCCTTAATCAAGGCTGTTGATGTCCCGGCACAAGAAGACTAGTTAATGTCCGCCGGCATCATGAACCATCTCGTGTCATGTTAGTTATTACCAGATGTAGTTTGATAATTAGTAGTAGTACTTTGGTCCCCCGAGCGATGCTTATTTTGGGGTAGCGCAATGCTGCTCACCAACTATCCTTGTTTGACTCTTAATCAACATTTGGTGTCATTTATGTTGTGCGATGCATGTCATTTAATCGCTCGCCGAGCTTTTTTTATCTTGGTTATTGGCTTTTTTACTCAAGTTGGAGCTTTTCTTTCCTGGCTTTTTCACTCGAGTTGTTTAATTGTTCGCTTGGCTTTAGCTCTTTTTTGGTCCATTTCTTCTCTTTACGGATCGCCTCGATTGGGATGTTCCCGTGCGTTCCATGGCAGTTCCCGGGATGTTCCCATGTGCGTTCAATGTCAGTTCAGGGATGTTCCCTTGTGCTTGAGATGGCGATTCTTCTCTTCTACAACGCGTTGCAGCCAGCAAATACGAGTAAATGATTATTTCTGCCTTGTACACGGCCCCCTCATTTGAAAACGTCACAAACTCACAATGGATTTGCTGGTCGCACAATAAATGCCGCGGCAGCCATGTTTTCATTCGCCCGCCCAAACGAGAGCGACTCTTTTCAAAATTTCAACCCCGATGGGGAAAGACCATGTTGTCCCTTCCTCTCCGGTGTCCAAATCCATCCGCTCTCTTTTCCCGATCCGCTGCCAGGGGTGTTTTGGTAAACCATGCCAAGGGAGCCATAAAAACGCGTTGGATCTTGACCTCGCTGCCAACCCAAACATTGTCTCGCCGATCCAGCTCTCTGCTCCACCGTCGCCTCGCCGCCGTTCCCGAGCTTCACCTCCGCGTCCTCTGCATCGTTCGTGAGCCTGCCCTTCGTTGTCGTATGAACTGGAGCTCTGTCCTTCTCCACGACTTCGATGACACCAGGGCGAAATCCGGCGATGGCAGGTATATTGCTTACCGATTTGCAGCAATAGTTGCTACATAGCTCTATGTACATTGTAGGGGATGCTTTATTTTTGAGACCTGCATTGTAGATGATGTTGATCTGTTTATATTTGTCGTTTTTGGCAATGGGCATGCAACTGTTTTGTCTCGACTTTCATTTGAAACGATCAATCTCACACAATATGTTTTACGAACGTGTAGAGGATGAGCTTCACCATGAAGAGGAAGAGACTAACGAGTACGCGCTTCAACGACAGAAAATAGTTGAAGCAAATGAAGAAATCTTTAGAAACCTTGGTCTGCCGGGAACCCTAAACGGAGACAGTACAAATAAGGTTTTATTGTTTTATTTCCGTTCGCAAGTTTCTATGTTGCAGTCTTACTACTATGTACCGTAGACATTGCAACTGGATATTTTTTTAGAAGCCCTTGATTTGACCATGTAAATGTAACAAAATTTCTAATGTGGCCCTCTCTTGCTAAGATTTTAACCTATTCCAAAGCTAACTTTTCTTCCTTTTGGCTGTCGAGGCCTCACAGGTTCCTAATAAGGGGAGAGGGCAGAAAAGTTCCACGCCGAAGGCAACCAGTCCGGTTACAGGCGGAAGAGGTTCCAAGAGAGTGTTGGCTCCTCCTCAAGAAGTCCCAAGACTAACTAGGCAGCGGGCAAGGGAATTGTCCGCTGCAAACCCAGTCGAAGGAACACAAGAGGACAGCACCCAAGTGCATGATGACGGCAAGGATCATATTTGTTGTTGCTAAATATTATTTACTCTATTGATAACCACTTAACGATTAACACGTGATTGCAATTTTGTTAGAGGAAGAACTCAGAACTACTCCAAAGGGCACATGAAGATCCGGGAAAGATCTGGAAAGGATCAACAAAGGAATGGACAAGAAGCTGGCAATCCACATTTCGGAAGGGAAGAAACGGCCAGAAGTACCATTGCAAGCTGCAAAGCTTGCAACTGAAGGCGGCATCGTACTTCGGCGGCACATACCAGTCCTTCCTCACTGGAAGATGTACAGGGATGAGCGGGAGCGGGAACATCTTGTTAACTACATCAACAAAGTTTCCGTAAGTATATCAACTCATGGCCAAACAATGAAGTGAAATTCAAATTTACTTGTTGTACCAAACCTGACAAGCTCTCTGCTGCCCGATCTTTCTATGCGAGATGGGGATAACTTTTATTTGATGTATTAGGTCCAATTTTCCATGGACACCACCAGCATACCAGTGATTTCAGCATGTGCTGACATGATGAAATGCGGCCAGCGTCAGATGAGATATAAGCTGAAGAAGAAGTTCTTCAATAATATACCAGCCAATGATGTGGTTGTCAAATCTCCTGTGCCATCCATGAATGACGATCAATGGGAAGCACTAGTGAAGTTGTGGTCAAGCCCACAGCACAAGGTACGGCTGAACTTCAAATTGCCTCATTCCTCTTGTGTCTTGTCAGTCAGCCTAATGCCAAATACAATTGTACATTCAGGATGGCGTCTGATTTCAAAGTAGACATATAATTACTGTGTTGTACTCGAACTTGTTCTGTTCTACGTGATCCCTCTGTTGTGATTTAATTGATCATTGTAGGCTTAAGTGTTATGTTATCATTGTTCTACTGTTAGTTCGATTTGCTCATTGCATAAAACTACCTGAACTAAGTACTACGGATAGAGTGTGAATGGCACCCCTTTATCCTGTGCTGTCTTTGTGGAACAATGGGACCATCCCCTGTTATCATCGTTATGAGCACTGTGTGTGGATATCGGACATTTGTCCGCTGTTTGTTTTACATCATATCAAACTTTTCTCTATCACTCACCAAAATGTACTTTCTGCTAGAAAACGTGTCTTGCAAACCAGCAGAACCGTGAGAAAGTACAGATGAATCAGCGCACAGGTTCCCGGTGCTACGTTGCCCAGGCTCATGCCTTGGTAACGAACTATGCAGTCGACGCCTTTGATTTCTTCTTATTAAATGCTGATTAGAAATTTCTTTGCACATCATTTCAGAGAGATAAATTTGATGAAGAGCCCACCGCGGTGGAGCTGTTCAGGGAGTTCCATTCATCACAGAAAACTGGTTCTATTAGTGAGACAGCTCAGAAAGCTCTTGTAAGTGCTTTTCTCCTTTTCTTGTCCTCATATAGCTTTGTATAGTGGCACTCAAAAAATCTGTTAACAAGATGGAACTTTGACCTGTCACCCTTTTATGCTAGGATGATATGGAAGAGATAATGGAGGAATCTGTACAGAGAGAGGTACCGCTGTCTCCTGGTCATGCTGTTCGTGAAGTTGTTCAAGCAAGTACCTTTCTTCAAGTTGCGGGCCTTCAACTGAAGAAAAGAAACAGAGGTTCCGTTTCTTCCCGGTTGGAAACACTGATGGCTGAACTTCAGCGCGAGAAAGCCGAAAGTCGACAAGTTGAACAAATAGTTGAACAACAGAGGAGGGAGATTGATGCCTTGCAGAAGCAAGCCCAAGATGCGAGAGACTCAAACCGCATTCTGGATGCTCAGTTAGAGGACTTGAGGAAGGAATCAGCACGAAAAGCAACGTTGATGGCCTCTCTTATTTCCAATTTTGAAGGGGAAGGTCAGGTGCATCCTTCATCTCTGACGCCTGAATGATGATCTTCGTTTCAAGTCTGATTGGTTTTGGTAGATTACTGAACTCTTCTGCGTGTTGTGTTGTGCGGCACCATTTGCATACTATGGCATCATTTTGTCATCTGGACAGAATGTGAAATTTGCGATCATTTTGGTTTAAGTGTCATGTATGTGTCTCACAGTTGATTAATTAGGCATATGTTTGTGACGATGATTCGTGACGAAATTGTTGGACCGCAAATGAGCCCGCGTGGACCAGTACAATAATGGCACGCGGACCTTTTGCAACGCGAAACGTGGACCAACTGAAAAATGACACGTGGGCCAACAGGAAAATGACACGTGGATCAACCGGAAAATTACACGTGGGCCAATTGCAGACTGACACGCGGTGTTGTAGAAAAACGACACGTTATCCAATTAAAAAACGACACGTGGACCAATAGAACGATGACACGCGGACCAACAAGAGAGTGACACGTGGATCGTAAAAAAAAATAGGCTTGTAAAAAAAATGACACATGGACCAACAAAAAGTTGACACGTGGATCAATAAAAAGTTGACACGTGGGTCTGCCAAGTCATCTTGCCACCTAGCGAAGCTGCCATGTCATCCTGCCAAGTCATCTTGCCACCTGGTGAAGCTGCCATGTCATCCTGCCAACGTGGCTGTATACGTATACGAAATACAATACTATACCTTGGCAAACGGAGAAGTCTAACGGCAAAACTAAAAAGGTCCCTAAAAGGTCATAAATCGCGATTTATGACGAAAAATTCGTCACTACGAGCAGTCGGTGAGCGTTAAGAACGTCACTAATCAGCACATCTGTTCTAGTGAATACAAAAGGTATTTTTGTTGCAGCACGATTTTTCAAATTAAAACGTCTCTGGATTCTTACTGTAGGGAATTTACTAACTTCATTATGACAGCCATTCAAGCAAGTCAATGCCCAGATTTAGTGAAAACAAATGCTACCCACATAAGTAAAGCAAGACTAAGGATTTGATCATGCCAGATAACAAGATGCTTTAAACTTAATCATGGAGTAGAGGTTGCATAAATAATACCTACAAGGAACTAACAGAGCAACCATTCATCATTTCCTTAGTAGGGTAGATCACCGAGCTGAGCATTTTATTCGGAAAACATGGGAAATATTTTTGTTCTTTTTAATTTTTGAATATTTTTTTTCGAAATTTTATTTTATTGGGACATGGTACGACGATACAACTGATACAACCATCCAAATCAGGCAGGGCAAGGCAAGGCGAGGCAAGGCAAGGCAAGGCAAGGACAGACTCGAGGCACGGAACAAAACACGAGGCACGGAACAAGTGGACACCTCTCGACAGAACACAGCAGACTGACACATAAACATTAAGCGCGGGGCACTCTCCCCCAAGCTTAGGCCTTTGCAAGGCTTAAGCTTGAGTTAGGCGTAGTGGTAACGGTCCGTCCAGAACTCCCAATTACTTGGGTCTAGCTGCTGTGACTCTGGAGGAGGGGGTGGAGGCTGCGGCGGTTCGGGCTGCACTAGGTTTAGGTTTATGCCGCGGGCTATGCCATACACAGCTGCGTTAGTGTCTTCCGACACCTGGCGCTGGTAATCTAGCACTCTCCCCTGGTAGTCCATCTGTCCTCTAATGGTGTTTATTGCCTCGTGGTTTTCGTTCACTCCGCCAGCAATGTGGGACAGGCTCTCTGTAAAGTTAGAGAAGTCCCAGGTCGGTGGATAATGCGCGGAGCATGAGGTTCCGACTCGAGGTCCACTAGAAAAACCTGGATCCTGGTACTCATGATGCGGTTCATGCTGATATTACCCCTGCTGAGGGGCATGCTGGTAGTACTCCGGGTGAGGAGCATGCTGGTACTGGTCTGGCTGCGGGGCATACTGGTGTGACTCGGGGTGCGCTGCATATGGGTACTGCCCTGGTACGGGTATAGGCTGGGACTGCCTTCCGCCGGCGGCGGAGTACCCTCCAGCGGCATAGGGATACTGTGGTATGGCTTGTGCTCCTGTAGGTGGTGGCCAGTGAGTAGAGCCGCTGCGCTGGGTGGAACTATGCGAGCTAGCGCTACTCTCTCCGCGCTGAGGCCTGGGCGCCGGCTCAGGGGGTGGTCCCTGGTTCTGGGCTCGGGTCCTGGCCCGAGTTGATGGTCCTCCGGCTATACTGTTGCGGGCTGGCTCAGCTTTCCTTAAGTCTAACAGGAGTATGGGGGTTTTGCAGTAAATGCTGAGTTTTGGCTGGGGCATGTCAATCTCTGTGTGGAAACCATGGTAGATCATGCGGTACTTCCCCTGGGAGTCTTTGCTAAGCATGTGGGCTTGACGGAAATGGTCATACCCAACAACGATGCGGTTTCCCGGTAAGTACTCTAAGCGCGCCTGGTCTAGCAAACCTAGCCCTCGTGCTATCCTAGTGATATAAGCAGTGAACCGGATAGGGGCCTGGGAGGTGTAAGCTACGCTCAACCAATGGTTCATCACACAGATCAGTGGGTTGATTTTAATCTTCTTAAGCATGGCATAGAGGTAACCCAAATCCACTGCAGTGACAGCCCTATATTCATTTCTGGCAGATAAAGTTAAACCCAGCAGACGGTGCATCATGCGCAGTGTAGGATTATGAATTTCACCAGGGCGGCGCTTAGGTGCATCGTGCCCAGCAATTTTCACCCAAAAAGCTCTTTCATTAAAATCAGGCAGGGAGTCTATGTTGGTCGTGTTGTTGTACTTAAACCCCAGCAGTTGGCACATTTCTTTAGCAGATTTAGTAAAGTCTTGATTAAAAAGATGGAATTTAAATTTAAACTTTGCTAAACCTCCCGTAGTATCCACTTCCAGACTAGCCAAAAATTCTATCGCAAGCCAACGAGATCCTAGCTCAGCAGTATTAATAAATTCAGCGAGGCCAGTGTACCTGAGAGCATTCTCGAAGTCGTCGAGGAGGCCGAGGTCGAAGAGCAGGCGGGGGTCGAACACCCGTGAATGTTCAAATTCACGTTCAGCCAACCCCGCGATGCGGTTCCGCTCTTCCTCAGTCCTGGGGATGATGTGCTCCTGCTGCTCCAGGAACCGCAGGATCGGCTCGCGTGGTACGGTTGGCTCCAGTGGCTCGAGTGCTGGGGGTGGTTCCGGTTGTCCCGGCGGAAACGTTGCTTCCGTCCCGGACTGGGAACCACTCCCCTGGCTGCGTGACGTGGAGCCACTCCCACTTCTACTCTTGCTGAATGACCTCTTGAACCCTGAAAGAAAGCTCATGTTGTCCTGCACAGATGGTTAGACAGCAAATACCCGAAGGATAGATATCAATTAAATTAGCGGGTTAGCTGTCCAGGGGTCAGTCGTTCGGAGGTTAGTCGTCCAAGTAGTGGGGCTTTAGGGGCCTCCACTAGTAAACAACAAATAAAGAAAAAAAATTACCACTACTGGAAAGCAGGAAATTTTTATTTTATTTTCGACATTTTTATCATTTTTAATGTTTTTATTATATTATTATTATTTTTTATGCTAATTAAACTAAGAACTTGATTAGAAATTGATTGCGGGAGGAGGAAGAAGAAGCTCAGCGAGCTGTGGTTTGAGGAAGGATGGAGGCCGTCGCCTCCTTTTATAGCCGCGAGGGCGAGGCCGGGCGCGGCCGAGCCAGGCCGGCCGGCGGACAGGGGGGGCCGGCCGGCGGGCCCCGGCGTCCTTCCGCGACGGGACGCGAGCGGCGCGCAGAGGTCATCGGGGGCAGCGCGGGGGTGCGCCTTTCGGCGCGCGTGGCTGCACAGGCGCGCGTGATGGCCGCCGTCACTTCATGTCGGCCGGGTTTCGTCCACTTCCGTCGCGCGTCGTGGGAGCACAGCGAGCTAGCAGCAGAGGGGAGCAGGTAAGGCAGGCGTAGGCCGTCGGTGGCGCGCGTCGGGGCACGAGGCAGGCCGGCCGGCCAGTAGGGGGGGCCGGCCGGCGGGCCCGGGCGCGGGATGCGCCTCCCCTTTTCCCTGCTGCTCCTCCTCCTTATTCTCTTCACCTGCAGCGGCACGGAGAGAGGAAGGTGATGACAGGTGGGGCCAGCTGGGCCCGGGAGGGTCCCAGCTGTCCCAAAATTTGATTTTTTTTTAATTTTTTTTTTGTTTTAGAATTTTTGGTGGATCCACGAAAATTTTCTGAAACTTGAATTGAAATTCTATTCCTAGGATAACGACGGTTTACACCCTCCCGTCAGAGGATTTATTAGCGTCTCGCACCGATTAAACAAATATAATTCATATTTTCTAAACGGTCGCGACGCTCTTATTTTGTCCAGCGGCATTGTGTTGGCTTCTTGAATCCCTCCGATCGGACAAAATCTTCCGTACTTTCCTCGCCAGAGCCGTCTTTGGTTCCTTTTTCTTTGGCGCGGATTTCTTCAGCTTTTTCTTGCTCGGAGTCTTTGGAATTTCTTCCTTGTTGGGGGTCACCTCGAATTCTTCACCCTTGATCGTCACGCGGCCATTGATCAGTTGGCGCGGGGCGTACGGGGGCTTCTCAATAAATTGATAGCAGAAGGTGTCTCCCCAGCGGTTGACCATTGTGCCGACAAGTTTCCTTCCTTGTGGCACAGCGGGTGGCTTGATAATTAAGCTTTGCTTTGGCTTTTCCCGCGGTCAATGCTTCTGGCCTTGTAACTTTTCGCGAAACGATAGCCATGGCTTTTTCGGACGTTTCTATCTTTTCCTTTTGATTTTAAAAATTTTCTTTTATTTTCGAAAAGGGCAAGATTAAACGGTCACGCATGTGATAGGTTCGTGATAAATATGATGAACACAGATAGCAATCAATGATAATAGGAAATTTCTTATTCTAACGCTTCCCCGGCAACGGCGTCAGAAAATGCTTGTTGGTGTTACGTATGCATAATAAAATAAATCTATTCCGCAAGCGCACGGTTCACCATTGTAGCACTTCACGATGGAGTATTCCAGGGTTATCGTATTTATAATTATCCACAGGGAAGCATGATAGAAATTCCATAAATGTACTATCTAATTCAATCATATGCATCACGTCAAACAATGAGAGTTTGATAAGTGGCACTCACGAAGTAAATCCAAATAAAAGAATAGCAGTAATTTAATTGGGAGAGCAGCGAGCGAAGTGTTTAGGATTTCTAAAATATATCCATCCTAGTTATCATTCAGCACCCTAATAATCTACATGTATCTACTTGAGATTATACAACAGTTCCATTCCTATGCATCAGGGCACGCGAACTTCTCTAAGGTCTACCCACTACGTGGATACAAACCAAAGGGACTATTCCCGCTATAATTAAGACCCTACCATCTCGACAACCCGGACGTGGCGGATTACAAAGGCCTGGCACGCCTGTCACACGTGGGGCTACCGTCCTCCGTGGGGTTACGGGCAAACCACGTCTAGTCATAATTCCTTGAACCATACAAGCAATTATCCTAGATGGACAACCCGTTGCTAACGGGTTCGACCAACCATGCATAAATCTAAGCATATTGTGTAGGCATCCACCAGCAATCAACATACTTAAATCTATCGAACACAATCGTGGATCCAACATAGGAACTTTACTAAAGTATTTACTCAAAGTAATAATGTCGATTAAAGGTAATTCCGAACTAAATAAATAGGGAGAGATATTCATAATATAATAATTCTTACAAAAGCAGGAAAGATACAAGAGAGCTTTACCCAACTTCCGAAGATGACTCCGAAATCCCGAGCAGAGCTCTCACTTACACTCTAACTCCCAACTAACTACTAACTATGAAAACAAAAGAGTAAATGGATTCTTCAATGAGGTGCGAGTTGTTTCTGTGGACACCAGGGGTATTTATAGCCTCCTCAGGACAGGGGGTACTAAATAGGCGAAGGAGACATGGCGGGGCCGCCAAGGCAGGCCGGCCGGCCTACACGGGGGGCCGGCCGGCCGTCCACTGTGGCGGTTCGCCACCGCCTCTTGCGTGGACGCTCCAGATTGCCTCCTGGTGTCGGTAGTTACGTCGGTTACTTCGTGGGGGCGGTTGAGGTAGAGTAAGGACCATGTTTTGGCCCACTCAGCCCATCTTCCGGAGTTTCTGCGACAATTCCAGCGTGGGCTTCAATATTCTTCGTGATTGGGCTTCTTTCTACCCACTGGAACAAGCCTGCAGGCTTTGGGCACTGGACCAGGCCAGCCGGCCTAGAGGGGGGCCGGCCGGCCTCTGTTTTTCTTGCTCCGAGGCCCATTTCGACGTATTTTACTCCTGCACTCATAAATCATCCAAAACTCGTGGAAATTCATTAGTAAAACAAATTAATGCCGAGCGTTGGTGATATACCCTTTTATTTACCGATAAGTTGACGGTTTATTTCCGGCTTTTACACCGTCAACAGCTACTCACCATGATTTTAAGCTTCATCAAATGGACGTGAAAAGTGCCTTCCTCAATGGGCCAATAAGTGAAGAAGTGTATGTGGAGCAACCACCGGGCTTTGAAGACCCAAAGTATCCTAACCATGTATTTAAACTGCACAAGGCGCTCTATGGGCTTAAACAAGCACCTAGAGCATGGTATGAATGCCTTAAGGGGTATCTCATTGCAAATGATTTTGTTATTGGCAAAGTTGATCCTACTCTCTTCACAAAGAAAATTGATGATGATATCTTTGTATGACAAGTGTATGTCGATGACATTATATTTGGTTCTACTAATCAAGAGTTTTGTGAAGCATTTAGCAAGATCATGATCAAGAAGTTTGAGATGTCCATGATGGGGGAGTTGAAGTTCTTTCTAGGTTTCCAAGTCAAGCAACTTCAAGAAGGCACGTTCATATGTCAAGCCAAGTACATTCAAGATATGCTCAAGAAGTTTGACATGGACAAAGCCAAGCCCAACAAGACCCCAATGAAGACAAATGGACATCTTGAACTTGATCCAAAAGGCGTGCCCGTGGATCAAAAGGTATATCGCTCCATGATAGGCTCATTGCTTTACCTTTGTGCATCTAGGCCCGATATTATGCTTAGTGTGTGCATGTGTGCAAGATTTCAATCCGCTCCTAAGGAGAGCCACATGGTGGCCGTTAAAAGAATCTTGCGATATTTGGTTCACACACCTAACCTAGGGCTTTGGTATCCAAAGGGCTCCAAGTTCAAGTTAGTTGGCTATTCCGATGCCGACTACGCCGGATGTAAGGTGGATAGGAAGATCACATTCGGGACTTGCCAATTTTTGGGAAGATCCCTAGTATCATGGTCATCCAAGAAACAAAATTCCGTTGCCCTTTCCACCGCCGAAGCGGAGTATGTCGCAGCCGGAGGATGTTGTGCGCAACTACTTTGGATGCGGCAAACTCTAAAGGATTTTGGTTATACAATGAACAAAATTCCTCTCCTATGTGACAATGAGAGAGCCATAGCCATAGCACATAACCCGGTTGACCACAATAGGACCAAACACATAGATATCCGGCACCACTTTTTGAGAGATCATGCTATCAAGGGGGATATAACCATAAGCTACATAAGAACCGATGCCCGACTTGCTGATATATTCACCAAGCCACTAGATGAGAAGCGCTTTTGTGAGCTAAGAAGTGAATTGAATATCCTTGATTCTTCTAATGTGGAATGAATGATTGTGCATCTTGTGTGAATTAAGTTTGTTTTCAAAACTAGAAAATCTTGAAAATTATATATGTTGTTTGATCTTCAAAAGGATTTGGATCTTGATCTACTGATCATGTTGTTACACTTGTGAATATTGTTCTACTTGTCTTGATTGATGGCTATTCACAAGTGAAAACAACCCCACTGTCCAACATCATTTTCTTCTTCTGACGGAACATCCGTCATCCGACGGAACATCCGTCGCTGTGTCCCTCGAGTCCTTACCGAGTTCCAGTTACTTTCTGGCAGAACTTCCGCCAGGCGCCGGAACATCCGTCACCTGACGGAACATCCGACGCCTGCCGGAACTTCCGTCAACCGTTGGGTTTAATCCCCGGTGAAAGGAACTTACCCCTTCATTCTTTCCTTTCCACTCTCACTCCTCAAACCACCGAACCCTAACCCTCTCAAGGCGATTTTGGGTTTCCACCGTGGATTTTCGCGGAGGATCCGTGCAAGGGCTTCCCCAAGCGTCGGAACTTCTGTGGGAATCGTTGGATTCGACTTCGCGCTCTTCAATCCCTTGAAAAAGGTATTGTAGTGCTCTTGGCCCGATCTCTCAATGCAAGAGGTTTCCTTCAAGTCTTTTTGGATAGATTAGTTCTCTAGTGACTAGTCTTTGATATCCTAGAAGATCTCTTGCATCCCATGGAGGATTTGTGTGGATTGGTGGAGTTGGTTTGGAACTGCGCATCGATGGAAGTTCCGTCATGTCCCGGAAGTTCCGTCACAGCGACGGAACTTCCGTCAGATGACGGAACATCCACCGCTGTGCAGTACCAAACCACTTCATTCATTCAACATTGCTTCACTCCACTTGCTTATCCTGTCGTGCTTGTTTGTGTGAAGGCGTGAAGATGTCAGACAGAACTAGAAGGACCAAGAGGGTAGCTCAACGCAATGTGCCAAGCAATACCGAAGAGTCGGATCGTTCGGAAGGTGAAGAGCATGAGGAAACACCTAGGAAGCGTGCAGGAGTCCGCAAGCGTGCAGCTGGGCGTGGTGGCATTCGCATTGAGGAACCAGCGCGCACCATGAATGTGCCCCGTGGCACAACTATGCCACCACGGTCTCGTGTGTTCAAGGGCAAGAATATAGGCTATTCTCGTGATGATGAATCCACTGAGGAAGATGATGATGGTGTTATTGATGTCAAGATCCATGCACCGGAAGAGAATCCTTATCACCATGAGAAGGATTACAAGAAGTATGCTCCTCAACTCCGAGAAGCTCGAATGCGTGATCCAAATGAAATAGGCCACAAGCAAGCGGATGATGAGCGCTTCCACACTTGGTTTCAGCAGGACTATTATCTCTCTTTTGTGATCAGGCATCCAAACAAGACTCTCATTTCAGAGATGCAGTACATTGATTGGAAATACATGGAGGAAAAGGATGATCCAGTGTTCAAGGACATCATCGCTGCTTGCAAGGCCAAGGGAGTGTATGACTTGATGGGTTTCCGGTATCATTGGAATTAGGGATGAAAACGGTCGGAAACGGTCGAAAAATATCATTATCATTTCCTAACCTTATTATTTAGTCGAAAACGAAATCGAAACCGGTAACCTCGGAAATGAAAACGGAACGCGAAAATGTCGGAATATCGAAAGCGAAACTATTGGAACGAAAATATGTCGATATCGGTCGGAAGACGATAGTTGTGATCGAAAATATCGAGCTCTAATCTGTGTGATAAACTACTAATATTGACATAAGTAGGCAATTCATTTTGTATAATGGCATGTGTTCATGCAACCCACGCAAGCACATGATTAAATAAATTGAAAACTAAAATGTGAATGGCCTAATCAAGTTCATGCAGCGTGGATGGAATAAGGACTTCGTATACAGAGCAATCAATAAACCAAGGAGGCAGCTGGGCTATAGTTGAATAGAAATCATCGTAATTAATTACTACCATGCCAAAATTACGGTTACTATTTTCATGTGAGTCATCATTTTCACATGAGGTAGTTGGGTTGATGCTTGGGCTAGTTGGGTAAAGGAAAGGTCTGATGGTAACTATCTTATACAGTATTTTTCACGGAAATTCGAGATAATACGATATTCCGTCAATTCGATCGAAAAATCTCTCTATCGTTTTCATTTTCGTTTCCGTATAGATTTTTCCGTTTTCATTTTCATTTCCGTATTTCCCATAATCGTTTTCCCATTTTTTGTTTTGTCGGAAACGATCGTCGGTAAATCGGGAATTTCCATCACCGTTTTCATCCCTAATTGGAATGCAGAGATTATTTGTCAGTTCTATTCCACTCTACGGATCTCTCCTGCAAAGAATGGCAGAATTCATTGGATGACTCACAGGGATTATTATTCCATCTCTCCTAAGGACTTTGCAGCTCTCTTCAACTTTGGAATCGAAGATTCAAGCAAAGAAGACATCTCAACCCAGCCGGCCATTGAAGGAGATGAACTCAAGTCAATGTACTATGGGCTGAATTGTGAACCAGGAACAACTTTGGGCCTCAAACCTTTCTACTTTGTCACTAGTACAGATCGGACGATCAGTGACGATTTTACTGTAGATTCGTCACTATTTTGGGTGTTTTCCGCGTTTTTGGCCAACTTTTATGACGTTTCGGCGTTTCGTCACTAAAAACGCCAAAACAGACCCGTTTGGCGACAAAAAGGCGCCACTGTTGCCTATCGGACCCACTAGTGAGGTTCTTTATGACGAAAACTAAGCGTCACTACCGTTCATTCCTGGATTTCGCCCGCCCGCATCCTAGTCAGCACATGAGCGGACCCACATATTCGTCACCAGAGGAGGGATTTCGCCCGCCCGCATCCTAGTCAACACATGCGCGGACCCACATATTCGTCGCGGGAGGGGATTTCGCCCGCCCGCATCCTAGTCAGCGCATGGGCGGACCCACATATTCGTCGCGGGAGGGGGGATTTCGCCTACCTGCATCCTAGTCAGCAGATTATGGACCCACACGTCAGTCCGAATTCGTCCTTTGCAAATTCCCAGTCAGCATAAGCGTGGACCCACATGTCAGGCAAATTCGTCATTAATAAAATGGGGAAATATGCCCACACGCATCCTAGTCAGCACATGGCGGACCCGCACGTCAGTCAAAATTCGTTCTTTGCTAGAGGATTTCCCGCACCCATCCTAGTCAGCACATGGCGGACCCACACGCATCCCAGTCACGTATTATGGCCCCACAAGTCAGGCATTATTTGTCATTAAAATTGTGCCCACGCATATCCTAATCAGCACATGGCGGACCCACACTCCCCGCCAGCATTACTCCTAGTCAGCACACGGCGGACCCACACGCACCCCAGTCAGCATAATTTGGACCCACACGTCAGGCTTATTCGTCATTAAAATAATGCCCACGCATACGGCATATCTTAATCACCACATGGCGGACCCACACGCATCCAGTCATTATATTGTGGACCCACACGTCAGTCAGTGTTCGTCACTATATATTGGGGGATTATACCCGCGCATACTTTAGGCTCGTAGCGGACCCACATGCATCCTATTGAGAACATCGGGACCCACAGGTCAGGCAGCTTCGTCATTAACGGGGCCTGACGTGTGGACCAAATTCAAATTCCGTACCACGGCCCATATACTTATGCAAAAAAAAAAGGGAATTAAGCCCATGTACAGTAACCTAATACGTATTCGGAGGGAAACATTTGGGCAGGCCGCCGCTCTGTAGCGATGATTGGACCTGTATTTTGTCTGGTATGTGATCTCATCGGCCCTGCTCCTTTCCCATGTCTGTAGTTCAGTGCCCGTTAGCTCCGCCTCTTATCCTCGCCGGCGCCGCCAAGCTGCCTCTCTGTCCCCTTTGCTGATACAAAGCACCGCACGGCCGGCCTCAACCCCCCTTGTCTCTCCTCCGGCCGCCGTAACCCAGGCACTAGAGAATAGAGTTTCACTGCCGCCGTCCTCTGCGGATTCGAGTCCCCGGCCGCGTAACCCTAGGTCTGCTGCCGGCGATCTACGCTGGGTGGTTGCCCCATCGCCCTCTTCATCTTCTGAAGTGGTGAGACCCCATGTATGTTTTCCTTTTTCGAGCAATACGTACCTCAAATTTTTATTCGGCGCTATGTTCAGTTATTCATAGAAACTCTGAGACAAACGCTTTTGAAATTCCATACTTGTTGTCGCTTTATGCAATTTCATCAGATTGATTCGATTATTATCAAATATCTTATGTGATTAGTTGCTCACGCTCCGCCACTGCTTCCGTGCAATTCAGTGACAGATGGCTCGTCGCAAGCAAACACGCTCGCCGCTGCAAGGACGGCATGCTGCTGGCCATGTTGGGAACAATCAGCGATCAGGGATGATGCCTGTGATCACTCATGCCCAGACGGGGCAGAGAGGCAGATCCAGTTTACAGCAGATCACTGAGGTTAAGACAGTAGGTACCTCGGCCAATCGTGGCCTCTGTTATGCGCGGGAACGAGGTGGGATCCGTTCTATGAACAAGAGGCCTAGAACGACGATGCCTCTGGAGGGTTCTAGCAAGAAGCGGCATCGCTTAGCTGAGCGTACTTCGGATTCCGACTATGAGGAGTATACAGAGCAAGAAGAACAACCCCCATCTGAAGATGAGCCATTGATGGATCTGATGGGCGCCGGCAGTAGGAAGATCAGAAGGTTACGCGATGTACTAGAAGATGATTGGTTCCGAGGAGACACTGGTTTATTGACTGTTACTCAGAAGAGTTTGATACACTCCTGGAATCTAATGAAAATCAAGCTGTTTCAACACAAGACACTGGACTGGGCAGTTCTGAATAGAGCCTCGGGTGGTGCCAACATCTCTGCGTACTTTGAAAGATTCGAGGGATTGAGTGATTTAGTTTCACGGCACAGCAGATATGTCAAGGAATGGGTCAAAGTTTTCTATGCTACACTTTGGATTCCTGGTGACCGAAGTTTTATCTCATTCATCTTTGAGAATCACAGATGCACAATCACAAGAGAGGAGTTAGCTGGACTTCTCGGAGTTGATCTTCACCCCGAAAGGTGTCTACATAACTTAGTGTATGGAGATGCACTCCCACCTCGCCGTGCTTTGGTAGCTTCCAACTTTCCTGCAGAGGAGGAGGTCAGTACTCTTTTTGGTGACGCCTTCACAGTTGGATCATCGTACCGCACACCTACCTTGCTTAGCCCAGAGGCGAAGGTGGTTCACAGGGCATTGAGGAGGACCTTATTACCACGGATCCCCAATGATGAGACCATCACTAGTCTTCAGCAATGGCTTCTTCTTTGCATCATGACTGGCCAAGCGTTCGACATTGTGGACTTTTTACTTTGTGAGATTGAGGATGTCATCTTTGATGGGATGTTGTTGTCCCAACAGCTGCCGTACGCTCACTTCATATCGTTCATTCTAAGTCAGATGAGGAAGCGAAGGTACCAAGCGAAGTACAAGATGTCATCGTCATCTTTCACCCCGTACATGCCGTCTTCACTAAGAAGTGGACGCCGTGGCCAGAGGGACATGATTCATGGCATTGACATGCACCCAACAACTGATCAGTGTGCTGGAGGTAGTCAGGCTAACCTCCAAGTTGACCTGTCAAATCCAAACCAAGCGATTGTGTTGGATGTTGCGAGTGGAAGCGATGATGATGACATTATTGTTGAGCCACTGCCAATGGGAGGCCCACGCCAACATGAGGCGAGCGGCTCGGGCTCCAAATCAGCTGTTCATGAACCGGTGACAATGGACACTGATGCCCTGCTGATGAAGTTGGTAGGCCAGGAAAAGATGGTTGAAGGGGCTCAACAAAAAATGGCACGAAACAAAACTTTGCTTGAGCAGTGGGTCATGAAGTTTGAGTAGGTTTATAGGAAGTACCAGCGTAGCGAGAAGAGGATGACAGAGTTACTGAAGCGGATGGAAAACCAGGATCATTTTAATCGTACCGTGGTCCAAGCTATTCCGCCGGCAGTCGCAAAAAACCAGTGCCCGTCTCTGTTAGAAGAGCCACCTGCCTCTGTTGGTGGACCAGAGCCGCAGCTCGTGATGCTTACGGGTTCGGGGCAACCCACTGGTTTGATTGACAAACAATATCAAGAAGATACTGAAGTGATTAACGGGGTATGCCGTGATGTTTTAGCAAGGCCGGCAGAGATGAAACCTGTACATCAGGGTTTCGCTGCTACTCCTGCGGCAAAGGACCCCACTTCTCCCAACAGGACTCCGTCTCCTGCACGTTCTTCTTCAGATCAGAATGCCCAGCATGACGCTGTCTCCCAGGTCGAAAGTTCATGCTCTTCTGCAGACAACAAGGCCAAGCAAGAACCCGGCTCCAAGATGCAGTCTTCTCATTCTTCTTCGGGTAACGAGGACACCGACACCGACACCAACTCCAAGGTTGCTGCCGCGACGACTACTTCAGCCGCGTATGACAGAGGTACAGTAACTCAAAGCGAAGAAACTGGAGAGATACACTGATCGTACATTTCATTGTTGTTCGATTCGAACATGTGAGGTTTTAATTCGAGAACAGAGTTTTTCTTTTCGATTGCAGAATAATTTTTATTTGAGGACAAAGTAATTGTATATTTTTTTGACAATTGTATTGGACAAGGTTATTGTATCTTTTTAGACAAAGTAATAATGTATTTTTTTTGTTGCAAAAGTAATAATGTATTGAATTGGACTGTAAGGGGAACGTGCGGTAGATCAGGTGTGGTTGGGTCCAACGTTCCCCACCATCTCAATCTGGTCGGCTACAGCACGGGTCAATCCCTTGTTCTCTGTGCAAAAGCAAGGGACGATCCCTGTTGCTACTTAACGTGGAACGAGATGTTCCGTTGTTCAACATTTTCGACCAATTGACCATCCTATGAACGCCAAGTTTCAGCTCGTGCTCCCAAACCTCGAACAACATGCTAAAATCAGCTTGTCCTACCAACGAGATCACAGAAAACTGTTAGCAAGGCCATTCCAGTTTGAGTTGACAAAACGTAGTACATCCTTATGCTGATGAGTCCAGCAAATACACAATGTAGAATCATAATAAAACAGTACATATTCATTTTCGGTTAGCCATCAATGTTGCTAGAAGGCCACCCGATGAAGTACGGGTACTTCGCAGTATGTAGAGTGCCACTGAACAGCTTCTAAAGCATTTGCATTGTATCCAGGCGCAGGGATAGGAACCAGTGAGGTACAGTGTAGCCACCAGGATACAATGCATCAAAAAATAGGGTTTCATGAATGATTCCATGAAAACAAAGATGCCCCGCTGCAGATATCTCTACTAGTAACAGCTCCTTCAGGCCATCGGTCAAGTCAATGGTCTCTTCCAGAACCCACCTTTCAACCCCATCGGGACCACTTGCGCGCTTGAATACTTGAAAGATTAGACCCCGTGTGGCAACGACACAAGGTTTTCCGCCCCCAGCTTCTCCGAAACAATATTCTGCGGAAGCATCATCTGAGGCTGCGGGTCGCAGTTCGCCCGGGACCTCAATATTTGAGAATTTCAACGATGCTTTATCGAGTGCCAGTAGATAACTGCTATCTTTGTAACCCCAGTACAGGAACTTGTTGCCGATCGAGCCAAGGTCCGGACCGTTCAGGTTAAAATTAAACGGGACGACTTCTTGCCATGGATAATCTGACCACTTCATTTCAGACGAGGAGAAGACCAAAGCCCGTACCCTACTCCCTGTGTCGGATGCAATAACTACGACACGAAAGGAGTTTGGGTCCTCATCCGAGCGGACCAAACTGGGAGGGTACACATGAGGCGTCGCAATGAGATCATCCCACAGAATCTCATCACGGAAGAAATCAAGAACACCAGATGACCATCTCGTCATCGGGTTGTACACCACGAACTTCCACATAACAGAATTCGCCAGAAGTAGCAATCCGTCAATGCAATCGGCAATGTTCCAGCTAACAGTTTCACAACTAGAAAGATTGAGCACTTTGGTGAGGAAGAAGTCCCCATTTTTAACAATGGCGTTGATCTTCGGATCACAATCCCTAGTGATGCAGAAAGAGGGAAGCAAAGGACCGTCAAGCCTAGCCAAGATAGAATCGTTGATGAAACAGCCGAGGAGTGGCGGCTCCGAGTGCAGGCTGCAAAACTCTCGGCGAAATATCGGCGAATACAGCCACTTTCGCCATGCCTTCTTCGCGTACATCGCGTTGACAAGCGTCTTATGGCAGGGGACTCGGGCGAGAATTGATACTCAAGGTCGTCACCGAGTGAGCCAGAAGCACTCGCCATCACCGACGCCGATCTGCTTGTTCGTCCCCTCTGATTTGTGTACGGCTCCTCTGCTCCGAGCCGCGTGGAAAACACCTCAAGGTGTGGGTGGGGATGTGGTGGGGGTGGGGATGTGGCGGGGAGGTGGGGAATTCTCGCGATGCAAGCATGTGGGTGCATCAGTGGCGCTTGGGGCTGTAGACAATTTAAGGCAGGCACCAGACAACACTGCTCTTAGAGGAAAGCATTCTCACTTCGCAGGGCAATGCACGGGATGATCCAATGGGGCAACGGTCCACGTAAGAGGACGAGATGGAAGGCTCCACTCCACTACTCTGCTCACATCTCTAGTCTAGAGAAAATAACATGGTATCTCACGTTATAGCTACATCTGTTCTTAACCAAGATGATACAAACTGTAACTAAGATGGAATTGATACAGCACAACTCATAATATGTGTATATAAGGTGCGAGCAAACAGAGCACCGAACAGTCAAGGGAGCACCCGTTCGGGACAATCCCGTGTTATCAAATTTCGAGCCCGGGACGTTCCCGTGACCTTTATTTGAGCCCGTGCTACCATACCTTGAACGAGATCAAAGAAAATTGTTGTCAATGGCTTTCCAGTTTCAGCAAGATGATGTCAATAATATCTACTTCTCCCAAATAAACGAAATTAATACAAAGTGCAGCACATCCGTCTGCTGATGAGTCCAGCAAATTAATACACAACTAGAATCATAATACACAACATATCCTTTTCTAACACATCATCTTAGCATCGATGCTGCTAGAAGGCCACCCGACAAAGTACGGAAACTTATTAGAATCACGACTAGTACACCTGAACAACTTCTGCAGCTTCATTGTATCCAGGCGCATGGATAGGCACCAGTGAGGTTCTTCCCGCATAGGAAAACACCTCAAGGTGTGGGTGGGGATGTGGTGGGGGGTGGGGATGTGGCGGGGTGGTGGGGGATTCTCGCGATGCAAGCATGTGGGTGCGTCAGTGGCGCTTGGGGCTGTAGATAATTAAGGCAGGCACCAGACAACACTGCTCTTAGAGGAAAGCATTCTCACTTCGCAGGGCAATGCACGGGACGATCCCATGGGGCAACGGTCCACGTAAGAGGACGAGATGGAAGGCTCCACTCCACTACTCTGCTCACGTCTCTAGTCTAGAGAAAATAACATGGTATCTCACGTTATAGCTACATCTGTTCTTAACCAAGATGATACAAACCGTAACTAAGACGGAATTGATACAGCACAACTCATAATATGTGTATATAAGGTGCGAGCAAACAGAGCACCGAACAGTCAAGGGAGCACCCGTTCGGGACAATCCCGTGTTATCAAATTTCGAGCCCGGGACGTTCCCGTGACCTTTATTTGAGCCCGTGCTACCATACCTTGAACGAGATCAAAGAAAATTGTTGTCAATGGGGCTTTCCAGTTTCAGCAAGATGATGTCAATAATATCTACTTCTCCCAAATAAACGAAATTAATACAAAGTGCAGCACATCCGTCTGCTGATGAGTCCAGCAAATTAATACACAACTAGAATCATAATACACAACATATCCTTTTCTAACACATCATCTTAGCATCGATGCTGCTAGAAGGCCACCCGACAAAGTACGGAAACTTATTAGAATCACGACTAGTACACCTGAACAACTTCTGCAGCTTCATTGTATCCAGGCGCATGGATAGGCACCAGTGAGGTTCTTCCCGGATAGGAAAACACCTCAAGGTGTGGGTGGGGATGTGGTGGGGGGTGGGGATGTGGCGGGGTGGGGGGGATTCTCGCGATGCAAGCATGTGGGTGCGTCAGTGGCGCTTGGGGCTGTAGATAATTAAGGCAGGCACCAGACAACACTGCTCTTAGAGGAAAGCATTCTCACTTCGCAGGGCAATGCACGGGACGATCCCATGGGGCAACGGTCCACGTAAGAGGACGAGATGGAAGGCTCCACTCCACTACTCTGCTCACATCTCTAGTTTAGAGAAAATAACATGGTATCTCACGTTATAGCTACATCTGTTCTTAACCAAGATGATACAAACTGTAACTAAGACAGAATTGATACAGCACAACTCATAATATGTGTATATAAGGTGCGAGCAAACAGAGCACCGAACAGTCAAGGGAGCACCCGTTCGGGACAATCCCGTGTTATCAAATTTCGAGCCCGGGACATTCCCGTGACCTTTATTTGAGCCCGTGCTACCATACCTTGAACGAGATCAAAGAAAATTGTTGTCAATGGCTTTCCAGTTTCAGCAAGATGATGTCAATAATATCTACTTCTCCCAAATAAACGAAATTAATACAAAGTGCAGCACATCCGTCTGCTGATGAGTCCAGCAAATTAATACACAACTAGAATCATAATACACAACATATCCTTTTCTAACACATCATCTTAGCATCGATGCTGCTAGAAGGCCACCCGACAAAGTACGGAAACTTATTAGAATCACGACTAGTACACCTGAACAACTTCTGCAGCTTCATTGTATCCAGGCGCATGGATAGGCACCAGTGAGGTTCTTCCCGCATAGGAAAACACCTCAAGGTGTGGGTGGGGATGTGGTGGGGGGTGGGGATGTGGCGGGGTGGTGGGGGATTCTCGCGATGCAAGCATGTGGGTGCGTCAGTGGCGCTTGGGGCTGTAGATAATTAAGGCAGGCACCAGACAACACTGCTCTTAGAGGAAAGCATTCTCACTTCGCAGGGCAATGCACGGGACGATCCCATGGGGCAACGGTCCACGTAAGAGGACGAGATGGAAGGCTCCACTCCACTACTCTGCTCACATCTCTAGTCTAGAGAAAATAACATGGTATCTCACGTTATAGCTACATCTGTTCTTAACCAAGATGATACAAACTGTAACTAAGACGGAATTGATACAGCACAACTCATAATATGTGTATATAAGGTGCGAGCAAACAGAGCACCGAACAGTCAAGGGAGCACCCGTTCGGGACAATCCGGTGTTATCAAATTTCGAGCCCGGGACGTTCCCGTGACCTTTATTTGAGCTCGTGCTACCATACCTTGAACGAGATCAAAGAAAATTGTTGTCAATGGCTTTCCAGTTTCAGCAAGATGATGTCAATAATATCTACTTCTCCCAAATAAACGAAATTAATACAAAGTGCAGCACATCCGTCTGCTGATGAGTCCAGCAAATTAATACACAACTAGAATCATAATACACAACATATCCTTTTCTAACACATAATCTTAGCATCGATGCTGCTAGAAGGCCACCCGACAAAGTACGGAAACTTATTAGAATCACGACTAGTACACCTGAACAACTTCTGTAGCTTCATTGTATCCAGGCGCATGGATAGGCACCAGTGAGGTTCTTCCCGCATAGGAAAACACCTCAAGGTGTGGGTGGGGATGTGGTTGGGGGGGGGGGGGGGATGTGGCGGGGTGGTGGGGGATTCTCGCGATGCAAGCATGTGGGTGCGTCAGTGGCGCTTGGGGCTGTAGATAATTAAGGCAGGCACCAGACAACACTGCTCTTAGAGGAAAGCATTCTCACTTCGCAGGGCAATGCACGGGACGATCCCATGGGGCAACGGTCCACGTAAGAGGACGAGATAGAAGGCTCCACTCCACTACTCTGCTCACATCTCTAGTCTAGAGAAAATAACATGGTATCTCACGTTATAGCTACATCTGTTCTTAACCAAGATGATACAAACTGTAACTAAGACGGAATTGATACAGCACAACTCATAATATGTGTATATAAGGTGCGAGCAAACAGAGCACCGAACAGTCAAGGGAGCACACGTTCGGGGCAATCCTGTGTTATCAAATTTCGAGCCCGGGACGTTCCCATGACCTTTATTTGAGCTCGTGCTACCATACCTTGAACGAAATCAAAGAAAATTGTTGTCAATGGCTTTCCAGTTTCAGCAAGATGATGTCAATAATATCTACTTCTCCCAAATAAACGAAATTAATACAAAGTGCAGCACATCCGTCTGCTGATGAGTCCAGCAAATTAATACACAACTAGAATCATAATACACAACATATCCTTTTCTAACACATCATCTTAGCATCGATGCTGCTAGAAGGCCACCCGACAAAGTACGGAAACTTATTAGAATCACGACTAGTACACCTGAACAACTTCTGCAGCTTCATTGTATCCAGGCGCATGGATAGGCACCAGTGAGGTTCTTCCCACATAGGATGATACAACACATGAAAAAACAAGGTTTCATGAACGATTCCATGAATCTTGAACCTATCTGCAATATGATCACAATCCTCCATTTCTTCAGGTAACTGCTCACTCAGTTGAGTGATCAAGTCCACGGTATTTCTTGTCACCCACTCATCCCCATTGGGACTGCTTTCGCGCACGAACACGATTAAGAGTTGTTCCTGTGTGACAACAACGCAAGGTTTTCCGCCTTCTACTTCTCCGAAGCCATACCGAACTCGACTAAGCTGAGAGGAAGTCAAATCTGGGAATCGCACATCGTCCGGGAGCTGAATAGTGGAGAATTCCAACGTTGCTTGATCGAGTACCAGTAGACACTCGCGATCGCCGCTACCCCAGTACAGGGACTTGTTGCCGATCGAGGCGATGTCCGTAAACTCCAGATTACCAAACGGGGCGACTTTTTTCCATGGCCCAACTGACCAATTCATTTTAGTCGAGGAGAAGACCGCAGTCCGTACCCTACCCTCATTCTCGGTAGCAACAACTATGACATGGAAGGAGCTTGGGTTCGCATCCGAGGGGACCAAACAAGGAGGGAGCTCTTCAGCCCTCTCAATCATACCTTCGAACAGAATGTCTTCACTGCATTCATCAAAAAGATCAGATGACCAACACGTCATTGGGTTGTACACCGTGAGCTTCCTCGTTACCATATTCATCAAAAGTAGTAATCCATCGACGCAGTCACTGATTTCCCAGCAGACAGGTTCACTACTGGTGCGGCTGAGCACTTTGGTGAGGAAGAAATCCCCCTTTTGAACAATGGCGTTGATCTTCGGATCAGGATCCCTAGTGATGGTGAAGGAAGGAAACGTGGGGACAGTTGTCACCTGGGTGGAGTCGTTGCTAAACCAGCCGAGGATTGGCGGTGCTGAGTGCAGGCTACAAAACTGAGGGCGAAACTTCGGCGAATACAGTCCCTTTCGCCAGGACTTTCTCGCGTACATGGCGTTGAGTAGCGTCTTGTGGCAAGGGACTCGGGCGATAATTGAAAGCTCAAGGTCTTCGCCGAGTGAGCCGGAAGCAGTCTTCATCACCGACGGCGATCCCTACTTTTTCCTCCCCTCTATTTTTTTAGGGGTCCTCTAATCTCGGTCGCGGCGGAAAGAAAGACAAGTTAAAAGAGGGGAGGGGGGGTGATTCTCGCGAAGCAAGCAGCAGCAGTAATAAGTGGAAGCTCTTGAGCAGAGATGTTCCCATGTTTTTTTTTTTTTGAAGGTGATGTTCGCATGTTAACCAGAGCAGTGAGTGATTGCACACTTCGCCGAGATGTTCCCGTGCTCACTACTAGAACTGAACATCCCTGGTTAACTGTGGTGAACACGGGAACATCTCGGGCGCCACTTTGATCGAATCCTCTATTCCTCTGTTCTAAATGCTCGATCACGGGACGGTACAATCAACAGTCTCCAGTTTCAAATCGTGCTACCAAACCTAGAACGAGATCGAGGGGATTTGTTAGCGAGTATAATTCGCTGAGGTCAATAATGGTAACATTAGATGCAAGTTATGAGTGATAAGAAGAAATTCATCCATCAGATGGCATTGTTTCGGAATAAGTTTGATATTGTAGATGCATATGAATGCTATAATTACAACGACGTAGCATATCTATTTAAAAAGGACCGGAATGTTAATTGTGGTGAACAAGGGAACATCTCTGGTTAACTGTGGTGAACATAGGGAACATCCCTGGTTAACAGTGGTGAACTTTAAACTCGATATTTGTAGTTGCATATGAATGCTAAAATTACAACGATGTGGTACATATCTTGGGAAATGATTCGGAGTACACCCATTTGTGAGACTTTTGTCCGACCAAGTGCTTGCATATCTATTTGAAGTTTTTAACGTGGATAGCTCATGTTATAGAGGAAAGTTAAAAAGAACAAAATGTGGTTACATCTTCCTCTCTGTCCCCATTACATACCTATACCTACAAGATATTCAGAAATCCACATTGCCCGGGGAGGTACAATCCTTTTTGTTCCAAAGGGTGTCATAGGAAACATTCATAGAGGATTTGGAATCCTACAAAATTCCTCCATTTTTCCTTTTGTAGTTGCTATGCAGTGGATGATACAACGATACTACCGACCACTGAGCAACTTACTGGTGAAATCAATTCACGATATTTTCCAGGCCCAACGCACCGGGAGCTGGGAAGGCTACACCAAACCAACGCATTCTCGCGGTGTGAAAATAAATGACCTGTACTAGTAAGTCATCATGGGCTACGCCTACGCGCACCAGATGATCCCGTGTGTTCCCATTATTTTATCCCCGGAATGTACTGTGAAAGCTGCGACTTCTACCATGTTCCACAGATCCGCGGCACCACGCCACAACTCGAGCTATCCTTATCCCCTTTTTCTCATCTCCCTGGCCTATTAATTTGGCAAAGCGAGAGGTTCTCCAATCTCATAACCTTCTTACTCGTCGCTTCCTCCGCTCCGTCTTCTTCCATCTCCATGGCGGACCCACTCAGACTGCCATGGCCGGGCTTCTCCCCCATCTTTGTAAACTCCAGGTGATTCAAAGTGGATTTCTGGAGATCTCGTAATAGGTTACTTCGTAGATTTCTAGAGATCTCGTATGAGATCCCAGAGTGGTTGTGTCGTCGTCGTCCTTTCCATCTTCTCTTTATGTTATGATCGACGTCGTCCTACCATCGCCGGGTAGCCAGCGGCAGTGGCAATCCAGAGCTGCTTTCCTGCATCTCGGGTTGTTTCTTCGGAATGGCCGATGTCGTCATTGCCGCAGACCGAGGAAGGAGATTGATGAGGAGTGTTTGGACTGTTAAAACTTGTTGTACCTCAATTTTATTATTCATTTTCTGAGGTGATACTTTTGTCATCGACTGTAAGATCTGTTTATGCTAGTCTTCTAGCTTGCCTTGTAATCTTTTCATATAACGAAAGATATTCATGTTTGAAGTCGACGCGTTTTCAAATGGAAATGAAAGTTGTGGCCTCCTTCGCATTTCGTATGAGAGAATTCTAATGAATATAACAAAACTCATGAGCAATGGCCAAACGTTTTCAGCGATTTTTTTTTTCAGGTTGTGAAACTTTTTTTTTATTGAATCTGATGAAAACTTTTCTGATTCTCGTTGAATCTGGACCTGTACGTAACCAAACGTGTACGTCTAGTGAAGGGACGGATAGTCAACCGATTAGTGACGAACAGGTCCAAATTTTGGGGCGGGGTTCCCAGACCTGATCCAGGATCACTGACCCGTGGGCCCAGAGCAACTTTTGGCCGCCCGCTCAAATTGGCCGCCTGGGCAGCCCGCGCTGGGGATTCGAATTTCGTTCGAGGATGGGCGAAACGAGGAAATGTCGGTTTTGTGCCTGTCTTCCCAAACGCTTTCGTGTCACCGCGAAGGGTGTTTTGGGAAAGTATCTCGGCCTACTCTTCAAATATCCCTATCCTTCTCCTGAACTGATCCATCCCCCAGTTCAAAAAAAAAAGAGAAAAGAAAAAAAACAGAGCAAAGCCATCCCCAATCCCCAGCTCTTCTTCCGGTCACACTCGCACCATTGCTGGGATCACCAAACCTCCCACCACCCCTTCGTTCGCCGCCACGTACTCCCTGGTCGCCCATTCCTGACTCTCCTCGCCGTTTCTCTCGGCCCCCTTCTTCCCGGAGCGCAAGCGCAACCACCGATGGCACGTCTTCCTCTCAAGACTCCGACGGCACCAGCGGGGAAAGCGGGACTGAAGCGGAAGCATGAAGGTACTTGTTTTCCTTGTTTCGTAGGCCCAAGCGAAATACTTGATACTCGTTTAGGTTGTCTGTGATTGTTTGTGGGATGCGGTGAGTGCTGTGTAATGCTGAGTTCATACGTATGTAGCTTTGGTCCATTTTGTTGAGCTACAGATCCAGAAAAATCTTCGGATCTGGAGCGGGATCTGTGGTTGCTTGATATCGCCACTTTAAAATTGTTTTTGACTTAAAACATAGGATAAATTACTTCTGGAAGCAGCCTGGCAGTTCCATTACATTAACTGCATCTGTACCTTTCTTATTTGAATGCTTGAACCATGATGATAATCTGTATTTACTTGAGTAGTATACTAGTATTTTAAGCTTATTACCAAAAGAGTACAGCTCTATACCTGATGATTATGCTTCTGAATGTATTCATCAAAATGAACTGTAAATCTTATTGCACACTTGAGAGTACAGCTACATACTATGATGATTACATTCATTTGACGTCGCTTCTGTATGCACGTGGAAGGAACAACAATTCAAGGAGACCTACCAGCCGGAGACCTGTTGGAGATGCGGTCAAGCCCCTTACAGAAGGTATCACAACGTCAAATTGCATCAGTTTTATATCTTACGAACACTGTAAATTTGATTTGGCTTCTTTCTTTTTTTTTAATTTTTTTGCGAGGTGATTTGGCTTCTTTCAATGTAAAGCATACTATATCAGATAGCCTCATCTAACTATAATGCACGATGTGCAGGAAAAGCGTGTGGCAATGGAACCTAAGAGTGAGGGGGTCGAATCCACAGGGTCTCAGTGCGACATCTCTGTGGTAAGAAGCAAAAAGAACGATGCCTTAGATAATCTATCACCAAAGCATCATTTCCTTTGTCGTTGCAAGCTTACCGTTTACATTTTTGTCCACATCTTTCCAGAAGAAAGTGATGCATCGCGCTGCGGAGGTGACCGGATGTGACACTTTTGAGGATAGCCAGGATCCTTTTGTAAGTCCTTGTCCCGTTTTATCTCATCTTGCACATTGGTTTACTTCAGGCAGTCTTAGTATATGATGGTAATCTGAGTTGACGCTCTTTATTTGCCAGGATGTTGATAACGAAGTTGGTCCTCAAGTTGTGGAAGTTGTGGGAATCAAGTCACTCTCCGAGGACCCCTTCGACCGTTTACAAGAGCTTCATGCTGAAGTTCTGACAACTAAAGAAGGCCACAAAGCACTTCGACGACTGATGGATAAGCAGCATCAAGAGTTAGCAACGTTGAAGCAGGAGGCAAAAGAAGCAGATGCAGCAAGGAAATCTCAGTCCGATGAGATTGAATGCTTGAGGAAGCAAACTGAAGCTGACAATGTCCGCCTTGAGGAACTGCTAAAGCTTCATCGCATGTCTCGTCGTGGACAAACTGTGCACTGAAATCTTAAGTATGCTCTCCTTACCCTTTTGGTTGTGCGATGGATGTAGTTTTGTTTGTTAGTTATTAGGGATTATGCCTCTCGGCACATGTTACTGAACCGTCAATAAGAAGCTTGTATATATATTTAGTAATTTCTGTTCTGTCATCTGTGTATCATCCGTTCCAATGTGAATGAGTTTTGGGATTGTAATTGGACAAAGAAATGGGCCAGCAGCAAAATGGCAACCCGGCCCAGCTGCTGTATGAACGGAAGCAAATTACGTGTTTGGGCTGTAAACACGACGGCCCAATAATACGCTGGGCTAAAAAAAATGTGACGAAACGCGCACTGACATGTGGGCCCGGCCCTTTCAAGCCCACTAAAAAACAGCAACAAAACGGCCCACTACCTGTGGGACCCACCAATAGGCTAGGGCCCACATGTCAAATGAACAGTAACAAAACGGCCCACTTTGTGTGGGACCCACCATATTTTTGGGCCTACATGCTGCTGAAACAGTAACAAAACGACCCAGCTGAAATTGGGCCGTTAGTGGACCAAATCACGATTTATGACGAAAATGGGCGATGCCATGTCAGCAACCACGTCGGATCGCCATCCGACGTGGCCAGTGGCTAGGTTCGGCTCAGTTTATGACGAATGAAGAACCGTCACCATCCTGTGGTCTAGGTCTAAAAAAGGTCATAAATCATGACTGGCCACGCTCGACTGCTGACGGACCCTAAAAGGTCATAAATCGCGATTTATGACGAAAAATTCGTCACTACGAGCAGTCGGTGACGCGTTTAGAACGTCACTAATCAGCACATCTGTTCTAGTGTGTGCTGAACCGTATGATGAGGAAGACACTTGTGCCAAAGGAAGGGTATGCTACTGATCTTGCCGGTCTCTCAAAGACCATTCTCTTCTACATGAGCCCTGAGCAGGAAGACTTTTGTGTCTTTGGCATGATTCTTGATGAGATTTGGAAGGCATCCATGGAAACAAGGCGTAGTTTCCCATATGCTCCATACATCATGTACATGATTGAGCATGTGACTCAGAAGAAGTTCAAAAAGGATTGCAAGCATCTGCCACTGCGGGTCAAGACTTATAAGAAGCCTAAGGAACTCATCCTTGAAGGCTCTTCCCGTTCCACTCGCCCGTCCACCGCAGCAGCCCCTTCTTACTCCACTCGCTCTAGCCGCCCATCCAAGCCCGAGACGGTCTTCGACACTATCCTTTCCTTCTTCAAGGGGATCTTCAATGTGTGTCGTGCTAATGCGGTTGAGATTCATGACAACAAGAAGAGGATCAAGAAGAATTCCCGCCGCCTCAAGACCATGTGCCGTGCTCAAGATATTCCTTGTTCTCCTGACAGCTCAGAAGTTGATGATGCACCGCCAGAGTATGCAAACCCTATGGAGGAATATGAGGAGTCTCACAGGGCCTACAATGAAGCTATGGGAGCTAGTTCTTCAGCTGCTCATGCCCGTGATGAGGAAGCAACCGAGTCTGAGGAGGCCGAGTGATCCACACTTCTCTCTATTTTCTCCTTCTTTCCTTTCCTTTTTGGTGCCTTGATGCCAAAGGGGGAGAGAATTTAGAGGGAGTGTGTGAAGAAGATGATCTATCTATCTATCTTTTCTATGTTGTTGGACTTGTTGGGAACCTTTATGTGATGTGTGAACTAAATTTGCAAAACCTTTATTGTAATATGTGTAAGACTATGTTTTATGTCGTGTGGTGCTTGTTTAAGACTAAGTGATATTGTTGCTAGTATCTAGATGATGTGATCTTGCTCTTGTTGGCTTGTTCTTGGCATTTGTTGATCACATAATTTCATTGCTTCATGTTCATCACTTATTCACTTGTTTAGGCACCCCACATTTCTAAAGATATAGGGGGAGCTCTTTCACATGTTTTTCTTGAAAATGCTTGCATATCTTTAGGGGGAGCTCAATCTATATCTTGTTGCATTTACACACTCTTATTATCTATTTTTGTGAGCTTTAATCATGTTGTCATCAATCACCAAAAAGGGGGAGATTGAAAGTGCATCTAGGCCTCCCTTGTGGGTTTTGGTGATAAATGACAAAAGATTAAAGGACTAATGCTTTCATTGAGTATTCAAGCAGGAAATTTGATGAAAGGAATGTTAGACTACCCCTCAAAAATGAAAGGAAAAGAAAAGGAGAAGATTAGTGCTTAGCTAGGCTCAAATGTGCTTTATTAAAATTCATGAAATTGAGTCTAGGTATGCCGAACTATCAAGTGGGGTGAAATGATGTTTTCATGCAATGTTTCAAGTGCTCAAGTACCCATATCCTAGCCACAAACCAAAATCTAGAGGAATGAACCATGAAACTCAAACCAGTCCATAAAAGAACCTACAGTCACGGAACATCCGACAACCCATGGATGTTCCGCCAGAAAGTCTCTGTAACCTGTTTTTCGAGTGGCGACCTTCCGCCGCTGAGTCATTTCCTTCACAGTTACTTTCTGACGGAAGTTCCGACAACCGACGGAACTTCCGCCACTGAGCCAAGTCCAGTCACAGTTAGTTTCTGACGGAAGTTCCGTCACCTGACGGAAGTTCCGTCACCTGACGGAAGTTCCGTCATGACATGTTTTACACTCTCAACGGCTCTTTTTGGACCTCGACTATATATACCCCTTCCCATCCCGTGAGAAGGGTTGCTGGTGCCATTCAAACACAAACACACATCCTCTAGCAACATAGCTCTCCCTCTCCATATTCCTTTGAGATTCAAGTCCAAGAGAGAGTGAGAAACATCAATCCAAGCTAGTGAGCATCATCCCCAACCTTGAGCACATCGAAGCATTGCTTAGCATCTCCAACACTTGTTACTCTTGGGGAGTCATCTCCTAGATCGGCTAGGCGTTGCCCTAGAGCTTCCAACTTATGGAAAGCTGTGGGAAGTTTGTGAAGGTTGGATTCACCTCCGGAAGGAAACGAATCAAAGCAAGAAGGAACCCAAGCTTGACCTTTGTGGTGGCTTGGTGAGGATTAGGGTTGAAAGAGACCCGGCTCTTTGTGAGCTCCTCAACGGAGACGTAGGAACCTCATTTGTTGAGGTGTCCGAATTTCGGTGAACAAATCTTTGTCTCTTGTGTTCATGCTCGTTCTTAGTTGTTCATACTTGTTCTTCATATAAATCTTGCTAGATCTACTTGATAAGTTTGTTGTAGCTTAATTCCTTCGGTGATCTATTGCTATACTGTCTTGTGCTGCTTTCTATCCAAATAGAATCACTAGAACTGCTTCATAGGTTGCCATTTAATTTCGATTACATTCCCTGTGCCGGAAGTTCTGACATCTGACGGAACATCCGTCATACGACGGAAGTTCCGCCACCTGACGGAAGTTCCGTCAAGTTTTAATTTCCGCTGCTAAGTGTATTTCAGGGAAAATTTATCAAGTTGCCTATTCACCCCCCCCCCCCCCCCCCCCTCTAGTCAACTTTCAGTTCTGCTGTTGGAAGGATTTCGAATCGTTCTCTACTGTGGAATCCCAATCGTGCCACCGCAATTCATTTCGAGGTAGGATAATTTTTCTCATCTTCTTCATGCGCACATTTTGATTGATTAGGCTAGCCCCTAGCTTTTTATTTTTCACTTTCATCCCTGTTTCTAGCGGATCGTGCCTTGTTTGCCGCTGTAGTAGGTGTCATTCCCTTTTCTGGCTTGATCATGCATCGATTTTTAGTTTGATGATGTTGTAGTCTAAATTTTTGGGCAGATGGCTCAATGCATAGAAAACGGGCAGCAAATTTGATACACAACAATGGTGAATGTGAGTGCCATGCCCAATCAAGTTTTTGCAGTCGAGCTGAATCGCAAGCAATAATTTCTCGGTGTGCAGTTCGGTCTGTCCATGATGTGATTAATTTCTAGGTTTGATGAAGGGAAAAGGCAATTTGTCAAGGAGATAGGGTTTGCTGGGTTGTTTCAGTTGCCACCATTGACGAATCTGAACAGGAAGTTCACAGTTTGGCTAATGAGGAACGTGGATGAGGTGTCCCAATGTATTTTGATTGGTGAGGGTAAGAGAGTTCCATTCTGCAAGGATGATGTTGGCAAAATTTCGGAATCCCTTGGGTTGGGAAAAGAGTGATTGATCGTCGGAATGCGAGGAAGGAGCGCAAGGTCTCCCTGTTGAAAAACTTTCCAGGAATTGATGTGAAAGAGCAAAGAAGCATAAAGGTTATACAGGAAATTCTTGACCGAGTGTATCCTGGTCTGATGTCTAAGATAGAGGAAGACACTTTCAAGGTGGCTTTTGTTGTATTTGTTATGTCGTATTTGTTGGCCCCTTGTGCGAAGCATGACTATGCCACTGCCGAGCATTGGGATACATTGATTGATCCAGATGAAATCAAGCTAAGTTGTATGACTGGGGTTCATGTGTTAAACAGCGGCTAGTGGATGATGTTGGTAAGCTGAAGGCTGATATTTTGCGGAAAGTTCGTGTCTCCAATTTGACCGGTTGTTTGTTGTTCCTTCATGTAGCCGAAAAAACAGTTCATCTTGCTTTTTTTTGCACCGAAAAAGTTATGGCTTGTGTGTATCTGTTGTCACGTAAGCACAAGAAGACTCAGTCATTCGACCTTAACAAGGAGTTCCATATGCCAGATCATATTGGAACTCGAGATATGTGCTCCTGGTTATAGCACTCTCCAAGCCTGATCCAATCCTTGCATCTGGCCCACTTAATGCTCTGTTTTTCCTGCATTTACATGGTTGAAACCAGCAACTGAGTAAGAATTTTGTTCAATTATTACTTCGAGGCATCTGGATGCTTGGTCTTTGTCAGTGAAACCGACTAAGTTATTTTCAATCAAACTCTACAAAATAGAGACCAGACACAGTTCGACATGTGATGATTTTTTCAATAACTTGTTCTGGCACTAGTGTGGTGTTGAATTTATCAAGTGGTAGTACCACAGTTCAATTGATAAGCACCCAAAATAAAGCAGGTATCACTGTGTTATGTGATACTACTTCAGTGTCATTGTGATACAGTGACGCTTCCTAATTTATTTTCGATCGAATTCAACCATGCCTAAATGGTTAGGTACTATAGCATCACAACAATGCCGATCATGTACTATTTTTTCAGTTTAGTTACCTTTGCCTGTAACCAATTGGCCCTGAAGGAATATCTTCTGTTGCTGGAATGTTACTTGATTCCGTTGGTATTTGGTCACCCCTGCACCAAATTTCAGCAAATGAAGGACTAAGTGGATGCCAGCAGTATTTTGGTTCTTAATCTGGACGTTTTGCATCATCACTACTGAATAATAATTTTAATGGGTGCTTAACCCATGACACTATGACAGTAAATTGATGAACTTTTACACCATATATGTTCATGAGTTGTTGGTTAGCTCAGAGCAGACCAATCCTCTGCTAACGTTGCTATAATCAGAGTCGAATTTTTGTGCATGGAAACAAAAGGGTGGGGTGGGTACTATAAGGCCACCAGTTACAGATGTCACACATCAGATAAACGAAGAAAAAACAGCATGTTATATACGTTTTGGATTGTTCTAATCAGTACCCTTATCAACCAAATTGCAATATAACATTATTTTGACTATTTCTTTGACCTGATTGGTTCTAGTAGCCCTCCCACCCCAGATTGCAATCGTCATCATCCAACTTCCTCATCGTTTCCAGCTACGGATACATGGTTGGTTTGGGATTTTCTGGCGGCCATGGATGGATGCGCATAGAGTTTTTCCCTTTTTTCTTTGGCTGCCGCGCCTCCAGTTGTTCTACTGGACTACAGCTAGGGCACCGAATGATGCAAGCGGCAAATCTCATACATCCATTGTCAGATCTAACGGTTGCGGTTGCATAAGGAAAGAATGCGTCCATGTACCACTAGATCCTAATCTGACGGCTACTGGAGCTTCGTCTACCTCCGGCCCACGAATCTACAGGGAAAGATGTATAGATTGCTGGTACTTACCGGCGGATGTTATCTTCTTCTCTTCCAATATTCACTGCCTCCATAGTTTCTTGCACCGAGTTTCGGCTCTTCCCAACTATGAAACCTGCAAAACAAAACAAGGGAATGGTCTGAACCACGGATTCCAGTTTACATAGAACTATTACCGCAAAGCTCAATCTTCCCCAGCAATCTTCCCCTTGCAGAGGCACCGGTCGTCTCCTTTTTTATCCATGATCCCATACCTCGCCTCGTCAGTGCTTGAAGGACACGTGGTGTCGATGTGTCAGTCGTTTATGTCTTTTTGGGAGAATTCAAATTTGAATTCTGTATTCCCGCGTAATTAACACGATCCACGTAGGACATCATTATTCCTGTGATTTGGGTCGGTCTTGATTCCACAGTGGCGCATTTTCCGGATCTCCAAGCGTCGGGGGTCTCCACCACCGTCGATAAAAGGGGGGGACGTCACCCTAAGGTTACCAGATTCGCGTTGCTCCGCCGCGTCGCCGCACGCCCGCACACAGAATCCTGAGGCTCCAATCGCGGGGCTTTCCATGAGCTCTTGTCCGACTCCGCCGCCCTCGCTCTCTTTTCCTTCTCGCCCATCGTGTCTGGAACAACAGGAAAGAATCGTGTTGATGCATCAGACCTTAACGAAAGCAAGCAAGAAACGCACTGAGCACGCGTGGAGACGGAAAATTAAAGAAGAAGGAAGAATGCCACCAAGAGGATCAAGCGCCTCGTTCAAAAAACTCGGCCTGCGGGGAGCAGACTGCTCCCTGCGTCGGGAACGCCAGCGCGCTGCAGTTCCTGGAGCGCGTGCGCGACGTGTTCAGGAATGCCAACGCGCACCGGACTGGCTTCCATGACTCGCTCGTGCCGGCCGTGCAGAGACTGGTGGCGTCGCTGGAGAAGATGCCGCACGCAGCCTTCGTCCTCGAGGAGAATGCGGACAGGGGAGGGTCCCATGAGAGCTCCACCACGTCGTCCAAGGTTCCTTTGCTGGGCAAAAGCGGGAGCAGGAAGGAGAAGAAGAAATCAAAGGATAAGACGGCGTCGCCAAGTGATTGCGAGAACGAACAGCATGGGACTAGAGGTGTGAGGATTAATATGCCAGCCGATGAGGTCGGTGGAATGTCGCTGGAGCGCAGCGCCGCGAGTCAAGCCAGGCTGCGGCGGCAGCAACCGTCCAGATCATTGTGGATGCGCCATGTGAAGATCATAATCATCGTAGATGCTGTCATCTGCCTGGTTTTGTTTGCTGCTTGGCTGGCCGTCTGCAAGGGCTTCCAGTGTGTCTGGGTGATGATGACTTGAGATCCTTCTTCTTCCACTAGTTGTACAGCTTTTGAGGCACCGATCAGAAGAAGGCTTTATATGTTGCGAGGTTTGATCAATCTTCAATTTGAGAACGGTAAATATGACCCAAGTAGATGGTGATGATGAAAATGGAGGCATTATATCATGGCATGTACATATGCTTCTTCACCTCCTGTACATGAGAAATTAGTAGGACTTCCTTTTTGCTGGTAATTTTTGGGCCTTCTATGGCAATATTGTGCAGAGATGATATGCCTTGCTGTAGTATAAGCCTCAAAAACATGTCTATTTCAGTTTTACTCGTTTCGTGGCGACCTTCGCATCATTTCTTAAGATTTATGCTGTCATGTAAATTTTATCTGTTCCAAATAGGGCCAGATACTTGTGTCAAGAGAATGTTCGTTGTTGGATGGGGTGGCTTTGGATTAAGAAGAATTCTGCATGAATGCTCATGATTTTGTTGTTTCCCGGTGTCAATTTTTCAGTGTTAACTTCCAGGAATGAAGCTATTCGTAGAAAATATTGGTCCTCATCAGTGAATTGTTCAGTGAGTGAAGTATGCAGTAAATTTATCAGACTTCCTCGGGGCTGCTAGTTCTGTCATCAGAACAGCCACCACTGGGTGAAGGAATAGCACATTGTTCACTTGCACCCTGATCATACCACAGTATCTGTGATGCAAGTGCAGTTTCTTCAGGTTTATCCCCCCCAAAGTTCAAGGCTTCAGTGCTCTTTGGCAAGGCACGTTAATGTCCTGACAGAAAAACTAATATCATTGTCTGTGCAGGTACTACTCACACCGCGAACATGATCTTAAATGTACTGTATCAGCTGCCATTGTATTCATCCCTTTAAAGTTTTCGAATTAACAATTTAAAAAAATGACCGGTTAAACTTGGAACCTGATGAGAATCTTGAACAATTAAGTAACACGCCCTTGTAGAGATCTCTTCAGCTACTCATCCAAAAGAGTTGTGTTTCCATGTAACTCATATTGAACTACTCATCATTGGAAGGAGTCTGGTCATGGTTAAAATATCTGCAGTAGTGTGTCGCAAATGCAGTTTCTTCAGGCTTTATGCTGCCAAATATGAAGGAAGTCCCCCTCCACGTCATCCGAGCCTGAGCGTCATCCGCCGACCGCCGTCGCCGAGGCACGTCGGGGTCAGCGAGGCGGCGCTGAGGTGCTCGAGCTCGGCCTTGGAGCGCGCTTCGCCGATTGACTTGACGAGGTCGAGGTGGAGGCGGAGTGGGCGGGCCCTCCATGAGGCACAAGCTCCTTGTATTCAAGATTTGGTACATACGACCTTCATTATTTTTTTTTGGAATGAATATACGACCTTCATTATTGGGGCTCGAGAGATCAATTTTTGAGAAAATTTTCTGGGGTAGGCGTTGCAAGAGAAAGAATGGGGAAATATGTTCTCTTCTTTCGCACGAACGAAGAAACAGAGGAGCGCGGTGCGGGGATGCTCGGACGAAGCGGATGCGGGGAAGCGCGGGGCTAGCGACGGCCTGTTGCTCCGCGAGCTTCGCCGGATTGACGCCGGATTCGCGCCGGATTGGCGGAAGGAGGAAGAAGGCGAGGCAAGGGAGGGAGCAAGGAGGAAGAGAAAGGGTACACCGTTGGAGATTGAATTTTTTGCGTTTTGCTTCTCATGAACCGTTGGAGACGGTCTGCTGTGCCAGGGACATTGTATTAGTCGAGATAACCATTCACAATGACTGGTTAAACATGGTGCCTAATGAGGACTCTGAACAATCAACTGATTCACATCAGTGGATATTTATTGAACAACTTGGCCAACGCTCGGTGTCCCGAGTGGCCAGAGCAGAGACTCTAAGGGCCAATGACGGACCCAGCAATTCAAACTAGGGTATTCCCAAGCATAGCGAAGCAAAATAATAAAAAAAATCAAAATGTCCACAATAGTGAATTATAATACAAATTGTAGACACAAGATTTCATAATAGTTAATTGAGGGAGAAATTGTTCACAAACTGAACTAATTAAGATAAATTGCAGAGTAGTAAGTAAAATACAATTTCTACTTTGCGCTTCTTTATCCTTTGAAAGTGCTTGATGATGTTACCGTTCTTCAGTTTGTGAAGAAAAAAAATCACACTAAATGAAAGGTATCAAGTGTGAAGCAATCATTCAAAATATTGGCCTCCCATTTCAACACTAATGAACTAAGAAATTAACTACTTATTGGGGATCAAGATCCTGATGGCCACCTGACATGCAAATTCTTATTTTCCTGACGTTCTATTCCTGTGTGCATATGCTTGATGGTGTGATCTCAGGGAAATTAATTTTGCATTTCATATGTGTCTTTGCTATTTCTCTGACGGTGCTTAGCCCACACGGAAAGCGGTTTCTGGTAGTGAACAGTCAGCGAGTCGCGAGTCGCACTCGGAGGCGCAGGAAGCAGCCTCGGCCCTTGGAGCTCACCGGTTGCCGCGGTGGTGCGAAACAAGAGGTGAGGCACTGAGGCGTGTGCGTCATTCTACGGGAGCAGACGGGAGGACAGCAAAATCGCCGTAGACTCATATGGCTTGGCGGGAGATACCTGTCACCAGTATCTTGGGCCACACGTTGAGCTAAAAGTACACAATTATTATACCTTGAATATACCTACTAATTTTTTTTTGCAAGATTGTTGGGTATTCCTAGGAATACCCAAGCAACCAGCTAGGTCCGTCCCTGCTAAGGGCGACCACAATGGGACTCAAAACCAGGCAATATAGCATTGATGACCCTATACAACCGGTAAGTATACACTGTGAGAGGGGGCAATATAGCATTGAAAGCAAATATCGACCTTACGCATAAGAGCCGGTTGTATGGAATAAAAAACGATTTTCTCTGACGTGAGAAGGTCACAGGAGAGAGAGATCGAGCAAAGTGCCTTCGCATGGAGCCATGGAGAGTCACAGGAGGAGAGATGGCCTGATTTTTCTATCTGCTGCGGGACCCGCTTTTCTATCTGCTCTAAGGACGTTGCCCCTGTCGGCCCGGGCTCGAGCGCCGGCACCCGCGGTACTGTAATCCTCTCGTCTTTCTGATCAAAGCACATGGTAAAGACTCGCACTAGAGCTCACAAGGACCAGCTGAGTCTCTGTGTAGGATCAGAGAGGGGGTTCGAGATTTTTTCGGCCTGCGTGCTTCTCCTTAGCAAATGCCGTCGGGGGGCGGTTTTACCTCCGAAAAGTCGAGTTATTTTTTATTGAACAACTTGTCCGAAAGAGTTGCAGTTCCCGAGGTTCAGAAAGCAGTAGTAGAACAGTTGGTGGCCGATGCTTCGTTCAGGAGGCGACTTCTACCTTCGGCACCGATGCAGACTACTGCAGCATGCGATGCTGCAAGCAAATTTCCGTTCTCCGGAATGTACAAGCATCGGTGCTTGATAGATAAACAAATAGCGTGGCCCATTTGTCAGTTGCACCATGCAGAACCAACGACCTCCATAGTTGATTTCTTTATTTGTGATGTGGGACCTACCAACGGTGCTTCACCGCTGCAGCTCAAAACAAAACAAAGCACCGGTGATGAACTTTTGCATTTGAGCACCGAAGGAGATGCAGACCACTGTGGACAGTCTGACGGCTGGGGCCAGGAGTAGGGGTGGAAACGGATCGAATACGAATCGGATAGTGCCTTTTCCATATCCATATCCATATTTATAAACGAATATGGATACGAATACGAATATTTTCAAATGCGAATACGGATCGAATATTAAACGAATGCGAATACAAAATCGAATGTCACTATAATTCGGACGGATACGGATACATCTAACTTTCTATGTTGTTATGACAACTACTACACCTTTTCCTCTCTAAAGTATTTTTAATAGCATTATTTCACATGGTTTACACTAGTTCATATCAAAACTGAATCAATTTTATAATATTTTTGATATAATATAAGAGAATATTTATGATATAGTAGCAGATACGAATACAAATACGGATATGTCGAATATTTGATGTCAAAACCTCGAACCATATCCATATCCATATTTTCTAATCGAATTCGAATACGAAATCGAATAGTGTGAAAATATTAATCGAATGGTAAAATTTTGTACCACATTTGTATTTTATCAAATATTGAGCTCATAAATCATGACGAAAGCGAGGTAGAGAGAGAGAGACAGCTAGGGTTAGGGCGATGCTAGGGTTAGGACGAGAGAGTCCGGCGATCGCCGGCGCATCCGTCGCCGGGGATTTCGAGCCAAGTTATCCTCCTGATCAGCTGCCTCTCTCCGATCTTAGGCTGGACTCCGATGCGCCCAGGCCACGTCGTCAGGTTATTCCAGTCGGGAAGTTCGATCGCACCAGTGGAGTGGGATGCGGATCGCCGAGGAAGAAGAAGTGGTCTGGGGCGGAGATTCCGTCGAGCCCGGTGATCGGACGCGGAACTCCACCGCGGAGCTATAAGCAGAGGAGCAGGAACCTGGCGGGAAGGAATAGTTTGAAGAGGGAGACACGCGTCGGTTTGGGGGAGCTGCAGGTGGCAAGCTCACAGCCACGCAATTCATGGAGTTTTGGGAAGCGTCCGATGGAGAAACAGAGGACCGATTTCCTGGTTCGGGAGGAGGAGGAAGCGATAGAAGAGCTGTTCGGGCAGCTGTGGCTGGTTCCGCATCCGACCCAGAAAAATTCCCCAATCCACCAACCTAGGGTTAGGGTTCCTAGGAGAGGAGGGTCGGGGAGGCTGATCTGGATCAGAAAGGAGCTGTGGGAATCAAAGTCGTTTACTCCTTTGGATTGCTATCCAGTTGGGGAAGGAGATCGATGGGAAGCACCACCTAAGGAGTTCAATTTTGCTGAAGACGTGTGGGGAGCTAGCGGAAGGAAAACTTTCGTGCAAGCAATCAAGGAGATGGCGGATCGAGGAAGGGGACGAGGCTTCAGGCCTCACAGTCCAGAGAGAGATTGGAGACAGTGGGGTGAGCCGTGGGGACACCCTCCGCCGTACCCACCACCGCCGTTCTACCCACCTCATGGTCATCCTCCTCCGCCGCCTTATGGCTACTACCCCAATCACCCACCACCCATGCCGATGCATCAGCAACCACAGCAGGACTTCCATCACCAATATGCCCCAAGGCCAAGAGGTCAGAATCAAGCTCCTAGGCCTAGGCCAGCAGGAACAAGGCAGGGTGAGGTGAAGAACAAGGCTGTAGGAAAGGCACCAGTGAAGAATGAGGCTGCAACTGCTTCTGCTTCCTCATCTGCGAAGGTAACTGGGGTGCTCTGTTACAACTGTAAAGAGACTGGACACTATAGTACTGCTTGTACCAAGGAGAAATTGTGCTACATCTGTGGGTCACATTCACACTCAGTTGATAGACGTCAGGAGTGGAACAAACCAAGCAGGATGGCTAAGTACGTGGGAATGGCCAATCAGGGGCTAGGCTTCTTTCATGTGGATGTCACACCAAGTCCAGATAGGGTAAATCATTGGGCTATGTTCGACAATTGTGCTGTGATAACTCTGGAGGAAGGAGAGATAGACCAGGAAGGGTTAGTTCAGAATCTGCAAGGGTTGTTTGGAAAAGAGTGGGCCTGGAATCTAAGTCCAATTGATGAGTACTCCTATCTGGTGAGGTTTCCACCTAACAAAAGAGTAGAAGATATAGTGATTTCAATAAAAGGAATCAACTATTTCTACTTGGATAAGGAAGGAGTGATGGTGTCTCTCAAGGCCTGGAATGGGGAAATAGAGCCTGTTGGAGAACTGATTGATGTGTGGGTTCAAGTCACTGGAATACCTCCAAAATGGGCTGACTTTGTGGCATTTCAGCAGGTAGCTTCTACAGTGGGGTTGCTCGTGGAAATTGACTGGGGTTGTCTCTTCTCCAGCTACTTTCAAAGAGTTAGACTGAAGATTGCTTGTAAAGACCCAACAAAGATTCCTACCAGCAGGTTGATGGAGTTTGGGAAGAAGCTGAATCTGAGGGTAGAAGGCTACATTCAAGATGAGGACAAATCTGAGGAAGGGGGTAATGATGATAATACTAGAGATGGCAAGGATGGAGCAGGGGATGAAACTAGAGGCTATGATTTCCAGAATAACTTCTCTGAAACACCAAAGAAAGATGGACAGAGTAGTGGTACAAAAGAAGTACAGAGTAATGGTAAGAAGGATAGCACCAGGCAGACAGATTTAGGAAACAAGTCAATATCCAGTTGGGCAAGTTTGTTCAAAGAACTCAGCATGGAAGATGGTAGTGGTATAGAAATGGAAGGGGTGAAATGCACTAATTTGCTGCAGGAAATGGAGTTGGCTGAGTCTGATAGTGAGGAAGAACTGGAAGGAGAGCACATGGTAACAGACTTAACAGAAACAATGAGTGAAGATCATCTTGAGGGGATCTTGCCAGAGGGGTGGTCGTATGATACTGAACAACAAGCTGAGCAAGATGAAAAGACAGCAGAGGAAGGAGCTGTGCTCAAGCAGTGTAACAAGGAGGGACAGGCAGAATCAGTTGAAGAGACAGAAGAGGTACAAGTAGTGCTCAAGCAGTGCATCAAGAAGGAACCAGTTTGGGGACCAGTGCAAGCTGAGAGAAGAAGCAGGAGGTACACTGATGATGGTAGGACAATGCTACAGAAGGCTCAAAACAACAAGAAAAGACTAAACCTGGAGATACCCAAAGGTAAAAATAGTAATACTTTCGCAGTTCTTTCATCTAATGATATTCATGAGGTAGCTAAATGCATAGATATTCAGCTTGGAGACAATGTGGCTAAAGTCTGTAGCACTGTAGATAGTATAGTCTCTTTAGATGATACTAGAGGTAAAGCTTTTAGAGAATCTTGCAATCTAGGTACCTGTCAGGACAAGAAAGTAGATCAGGTGTTAGTAGATCAGGATTCACAGAGAGTTTCCTCTGTTCTTGTTGATAGTTCTAGGTCTGTAGCAGATAGCATAGAAGATAGGAAATTGTGTGAATGGACAGTGGTCCAGAATAGGAAGCTTAGTAGAAAATTACAGTTTAAATGATAGGTTTGATATGGAATGTTAGAGGTTTGAACCAACCTGGTAGGGCTACAGCCTTGATTAATAAAATTAGTGATAATAGGCCTGACTTTATAGGAATTCAGGAGACCAAGAAGAGTAAGTTTACAGATAGAGAGCTTAGATCCTTTTGTTGTTCGACACCTTACTCTTGGCATTATTTACCAGCAGTAGGTACAGCAGGAGGTATTCTAGTAGGAGTTAGGTCAGATTTTCTAGTGATGACTGTGTGCCCTGATGGTAAATTTACAGTTAGCGTTATGATTACTGATAAGAAAACCGGTTTCGCGTGGAAGTTCATAGTTGTGTATGGTTCGGCTTATGAGGAAGGAAAGCAAGACTTCATGCTTGAGTTGCATCAGATTATGAATTTGTGGCTGGGGCCCACTCTTATAGCTGGAGATTTTAATTTGTCTAGATTTGGTTCTGATAAGAGTAATAATGTGATTAGCCATAAGTGGGCAGATGCTTTTAATGACTGGATTAACAAGTTTGCTCTGTTAGAGATTAATCTAGGAAATAGGATGTACACTTGGGCCAATAATCAGGACAACCTGATTATGGCAAAACTGGATAGAGTTTTTGTGACCACTGATTGGGATGCTGCGTTTCCGTTGACTAGAGTTAAAGCGTTAGATAGGGCCAATAGTGATCACACTCCTTTGCTCTTAGATACAGGTAGTAATGTGTCTTTCTGTAAAAAACGTTTTAGATTTGAAAAATGGTGGCTAGAGAAACCAGAGTTCAAAGATATAATGGCAAAAGCTTGGCAGACCCCCTGTAGAGAAACAAAACCTATTGACGTTTGGCAATTCAGGGTTAGAACTTTTAGACGGCTAGCTAGAGGGTGGGCTGCCAATGAAGTAGCAGCACAAAATAAGTTTAAAAAGAACCTAGCAGACGAATATAACATCCTAGATATTGAGGCTGAAACTAGAGAGCTGTCAGTAGAGGAAAAGAGTAGAATGAAATGGCTAAGGGTAGAAATTGAAAAGCTTTGGGCTCTTGATGAGATCAAAGCTAGACAGCGATCGAGGGATAGGGACATTTTGGAGGGGGATAGAAACACTGCTTACTTTCAAGCAATTGCTAATCAAAGGAATAGGAAGAAGAGGATTGATTTGTTAGAAGGTCCAAATGGGGTAGTTACCAAAACTAGTGATATGCTGAAAGTAGCTGTCAATTTCTATAAAGATTTGTTTGCTTATGAGGATAGAGGTAGCTGTAAATTAGGGCCAGATTTTTGGGATAGAGACGAACTAGTAACTGATGAGGAGAATGGTGTACTGCAAGCTGATTTTTTCTGAAGAAGAGATTAAGGCGGCAATTGATAGCTGCTATGCAGAAGGGGCCCCGGGCCCTGATGGGTTATCTTTTTTTTTTATCAAAAGTTTTGGCATGTAGTTAAACAAGACATTGTGAATTTGTTTACGGACTTCCAGAAGGGGGACCTAGACTTAAGAAGACTTAACTATGCTTTGATCACTCTCATACCTAAGGAAAATGATGCTAGGCATATGAAGAAATTTAGACCCATTAGTTTAACAAACTGTATCTTTAAAAAATTTTCAAAGCTTTTGACTATAAGGTTAGGAGGTGTCTGTGATAGGCTAGTATCATTACAGCAAAGTGCTTTCATTAAGGGGAGGTACATTTTGGAAAGTGTGGTTGTTGGTCACGAGTTAGTGCATAGCGTGCACAAGGGAAAGGAACCAGGGGTTATTTTGAAATTAGATTATGAAAAAGCGTACGATAGAGTCAGTTGGGAGTTCCTGTTTGAGATTTTGAAAAGTAGAGGTTTTGGTAGTAAATGGATAGGTTGGATGGAGAAAATTGTTAAGGGAGGGTCAGTAGGAGTAATTGTAAATGGTGAAGAGAGTAGCTTTTTTAAACAGGGAAGGGTTTGAGACAGGGAGATCCTTTATCTCCACTGTTATTCAACCTAGTTGGGGATGTTTTGACGAGAATGCTAAACAAAGCTGCTAGTAGAGGGATAATTAGTGGGCTTCTGACTGATATGAGACCTGAAGGGATAGTATCTCTGCAGTATGCAGATGATACTATCATCTTCTCTTCGTCAAATATGAATAAGCTTAGAAATCTGAAATGTGTGTTGGCGTGTTTTGAACAAATTTCAGGAATGAGGATCAACTTTCACAAGCGTGAAATTGTCCCCATGAACTTAGATGAGGATGTGGTGCATGAGATAGCTCATTTGTTTGGCTGCCCAGTTAGCTCTCTTCCAATGAAATATTTAGGAGTACCACTTCATTTTGATAAGCTTAGAAGAGAGGACTTACAGCCTCTGGTAGATAAGCTAATAAAGAGGATAGCGGGGTGGAGGGGTAAGTTGCTTTCTTACATGGCTAGATTAACTTTAGTCAAAACCTGCTTGGCTAGTATTCCAGTGTATCTTATGTCTTTTATTAAACTGCCTAAGTGGGCAATAGACATGATTAACTCTCACATGGCACACTGTCTATGGAATAATATAGATGGTAGACATAATTATCATCTTGCAAACTGGGGCTTGGTGAGTCTTAAAAAAGAGTTTGAGGGACTGGGGATTCCTGATCTCAGGAACTTGAATATGTGCTTACTAGCTTCTTGGTTACAAAGGTACCAATCTGACAAAAATAAGCTTTGGAGAGTTGTTATTGACCATAAGTATAGGACTCAGAATCCTAACGTCTTTTGCACACCAGTAGATGGAGGATCCCAGTTTTTAAAAGGTGTCATGTGGGCGGCTAGTGCAGCAAAAATGGGTTACAGGTGGAAAATAGGAAATGGAGCCAAAGTTAAATTTTGGGAAGATAACTGGTTGGGAACTTCTAGTTTGGCTATTCAGTACTGGGATATTTATAGGTTTGTTAACCAAAAGACAGGTACAGTAGCAAATCTGTGGGATGGAGATCAGTTGAAATGTACTTTTACAAGAGTCTTCTCTGAGGCTCAAATGATGTTGTGGTATGAAGTAGTTGAACTTGCTAGAACAATTGAGTTCAGTGAGGATGAGGATGCCATGGTATGGCAGTTCTCTTCTAGTGGGAAATACTCAACTCAATCTCTGTACAGGATAATCAATAATAGGGGGTTATGCCTGTTTTTACTCATGCTCTATGGTCGATTAAGGTACCACCTAGGATCCATTTTTTCCTTTGGTTACTATCTAAGAACAGAGTGCTCACTAGAGATAACGTAGCTAAAAGGAAAAAAGTAGAGGATAACTCTTGTTTATTTTGCTGTGAACAAGAAACCAGTCATCACCTGTTCTTTGACTGTACCATTGCTAGAGTGATGTGGTCCGTGATTTCTGGAATCTTGAATAGAGAAATAGGTGTTAATTATGAATCAATAGCTCAGTGCTGGTTAAGTAGTAAGAAGTTTGAAGTAGTGAATATCTGTAGTTCAGCTGCTCTATGGGCCTTATGGAAGCTAAGAAACAAACTTTGTTTTCAGATGTACCAATGGAAGGGGATGAAATCCCTCTTCGGTTTGATCGTAGGACTTCTGCAAAAATGGAAACTCCTGTGCCCAGTTGGGTATCTGGAAGAACTAGAGCTGCGGAGCTGCTCATTGATGGAAGTTACTCGAAGGCCAAAGAGGATCTGTGCAAGATCGCTGTGATCGAAGAAGAAGATAACACCTGGGTGGAAGTGAAGGGCATGTGAGATGTCAGAGGAGGAGACCGGCAGAAGCAACCGTCTGCCTGATCGTCTGTGTTTGTTTTGCTTTGTCCTTGGCTCAGCTGCTGAACTTGTAATAGTGGTAGCTTGAACTTTTGCATGGGAGATGCCCAGAAGAGCTGAGTAATCAGCTATTCAAACATTGCGCTGTAAAACTGATTCTGGTCCTATGATATCATATGGCTGGGGCTGTGGGCCCTTGAACTCTAAAAAAAATAATACGGATTATCCGCATCCACTTTCCACCCCTAGCCGATGATAGATACACCTTGCAAAGCTCACGGTCTCCACGGCAGCTCTTTGTCTGATTTTCTATCTAAAAAATTGCAGGGTCACACTGGCTGATGGAAGCGGCCAGAAGCTTTGTTGGATGGACGGACGAGCCCAGGTGCCGCGACTACGCCGCTCTCCATCCTGTGCCTGAGCCGATCGCCGTTACGTATGTCTAGCTTACGCGGAGATGGGCATGGACTAGAGCCTGACCTCACCATGGACATCCGCCTCCGGCGGCACTGCCCCGTGCCTGCTGTCGAGGCGATTCTTGGCTTCGCACAAGCTAGGATCTGGCGATCCTGAACTGCCGGCGTCGCGGCCCGCCGGAGGTCGGCGCGTTGACAAGTTGACCGGAGGTGGAGCAAGCCTCCGCCGTGCCTGGACGTGTTCTAAGCCAGAAAACACGCGCACCGTTCCCCGCATGCTCCCCTTGCAGCGTTGGTCCACGGTGACCGCCTCCGTTGCAACACGGGGACCCAGATCGTAGGTGACATCTGGGTCACCCTACACGCTGACCCCCGCCACGGATCAGAGATCGTAGGTGATGCCGCCTCAGCGAAGCTGACATCCCTAGTGTCTGACACCGCTACGTCCCCCGTTGTTGCGACGCCTACGGTGTCACGACTCACGGTACACCTGGAGCAGGAACTTTGGGTTCCTTCCACCTCCCCAACAGGGACAACAGTGCGAACGAGGTGCACATCGTATGTATTCCACAATCCACACTTCCAGGTACAGGAACTGGAAGCAGGATTACCAAACCGAGGAGCTGGATCGGGTCATAACTCAATCGAGGCCAAAACTTGGCAAAAGGCACAGTAACTAATGGAAAGCAATACTGAACAATAAACAGAAGGGGATAAATTTTAGCAATCTCAGCAGTTTGCGCAATCCAACAGTCTGGTCAAACTCAGAACCCGTTCCACGGGGTGTTCCACACAAACCCCAATGCATCACAAGGAATTCATAACCTTACACTTGCAGTCGCTAACATAATTAGTTAAGATACTTAAGAGATAGCAGTGCTCAACATTCTGAACAATGAAACGGAGAACCGGAGAATAGAACCGGAGAATGGATGAGTGAGCAGAACAGAACAGAACCGGAGATCAATGAGCTTGATATTGCAGTGGGGAACTGGAGATTGAATGGTGCAGTTAGGCTTGATCTTGAAGTTCAGATCCTACAAACATTGAGGAAACACGTTAGGGATACCAATGTCATTTACAGTGCCATGTGCTGTGCACAACAAAAATAAGCCTTCAGAAGAAATTAAAACATATGGTCAATTACAGCTCAGGACATGCTTTTAACCACATTCGAACTATAATCTAATGGCCACGATCAACTAAGCATAGCTCAGTAACTCTACTTCAAAAGTTCAAAGGCCACGACATGGCAAGCTCAAAGCTCCACAAAGGCGAGGTCGATAGCATGTGTTCAGCTGTACAGAGGAGCATTCATACCTTAGTGCTAGATCATGCTAATTCGTCCCAAAATATTACTTGAATCTAGTTTGTCTCCCGGCGAGCAACAGAATCTAGTCAGTTTGCATTTCACATCTATTTGAGCTGAACTAATATCGCAAGCCATCAATCTGGCATAGCGCTTAAGTACTACTCCTACCCACTTAAATATGCTACAGTTGAGTAGCACCATGCGAAGTTCATGAGCAACAATTAATGCAGCAACCTTCAGACGGGTCCTGAGCAGTACTATCCATGCACACTAGTCACTCAAGAACGCTGCAGCACATACGAGCAACAATCAGGGGCGGAGCCACGTTGGCCGGACTGGGTGCGGCCGCACCCAGGCCCAAATGCGAAATACCTTATAGTACTCAGCTTTTTACCGTATTCGCACCCCCCTGGCCCAAATACCTGCACCCACAGCCCAGCTCGAGGAAGCCCACAGGCACACAACAGCCCACACCTCAGAACAGAACTGCAGAAGGCCACATCAGCGGCAGTTCGCTCGCCCTTCAACGCATTGCACGTCTCTCTGTTTCGCCGTCTCAGTTATCCCCTTGCGCTTGCTCAAAAAAAAAAAAAAGTTATCCCCTTGCGGCCTTGCCTTGATCACATCCCTATTCCCTATGCATCACACCAAGACGTGAATATAATCAAGCGAAGTTTGGCCTGGCCAATCGAGTAGGCGAGTAGAAAACTGCCGAGGCGATGATCACGGCACGCGGTTGCTGGACGCAGCGCACCGCCGCAGGCCCTCCTACCTCCTATTCGGTGTTCATCAGTTCAAACTTGTTCACTGTAAGTAACTTCAAAGATTCTCTATTCTTTTCTTTCAAATTGCACAAGTGTGATCATCCAATGAATTCGATTCTTGTTGCTGTGCGCTCACTGTACAGAGTCTAGGGTTGCGCCTTTTTGTTTCTTAATTGATATTTGTGAAAGCACCTGGTCTTAGTAACTAATTAAAATTTAAATGCTAATGTGGATGCTAGGAATAACACATGGAATGATGGAAAACAGGAAAAGTACTACAAAAGAAAAGCACCAGATAGTGCAAGGAATTCAAATCGTTGAGATGATATTAATTATGAAGAGGAGATCAAATTTGAATTGATTCTTACCATCCTAACCAGAGAGAGACGGTGATAACAAAATATTTGGAGAATATAATGGGCCATGCCAACCTCGCACATGCAATTTTCCCTCGGCCATGAAGATTGTGAAAACATCTCTTAGTAACCGCATGGGTGATAACTACTTGAGTCATAGAATTATTTGCTATATGTGGAGAAACAAGATTTCCGAAAGTTACAAATGATGCCATGCTTCAACGCTTCATGAACAAGGAGGGAAAAGGGTGTAGATTTGATCTATAAGAGATATAATGCATGTAGTTTCTATTTTTTTATAATACATTATATAGGATTTTTGCTTGAGTTAAATTGTTTTTTTTAAGGCCAGTGAGGATCTTTTTGTAAAGGATTATATTTTGGTAAAGGGTGTGTACTTTTATTTTTTATTTAAATCATTATTGTTGTGTTCGATTATTGATGATAAAATCTTGCATATATATAGCTAAAAATAAGTCACACTATTGTGCGAACATCATACAGAGTTGTTATCAACTCTCAATGTAGCATGCACACGGCCGCACCCCCCACTATATTTCTCTAGCTCCGCCCCTGAACAAGATTACGGATCTGCGACCGGCGAACTACGGTTTAGAAGCGGATTAACGAGTGGAATAGGGAGATCTATATGGAGAGTACCGAGGTAAAAACAGGAAACGACTTTTAGGAATCCAGTCAGCATGTCCATATGTGCAAAACCAGCTTAAAAACCATTCAAGGACTGATTGTGAGTGGTATTGAGAGATGAGGGACCACATCTGACTAGTATAAGAGATGAGGGATGAAAATTAAACACAAGCAACAGTCTGGACCAAAGTTAGACTTAATCCTTTTGGAAATCAAGCACATTTCACTTGCAAAACAAAATCACACCAAATGGGAACGCTGGGCTGAGCTATCCTAAGCAGCATGCTGCACCTCTTCAGCCAGACCCAACTCTCCACAAAACGAGCATGGTGAAATGCTTACCTTATGGTGCTGGCGGGGGAACTGGCGCTGGCGCGGGCAAGGGACGAAACTCATAGCCATGGTATCCGACCCCTAAATCAGATTGCCTCCGCAAATGATGATCCAACTCAGACTTCAATGCCCTCTCAAGCTGAATTCTGTTGTCTTCCAGTATCTTCCTTATCTTCTCCAGGAATGCAAGGTTAGATTTCCACCACTCCCTCTGAGCACGGCGGTCCCGAGCGGATGCTTGAGCTCGTTCTTGATCAGTAGCAAATGCAGGTTGGTAGGGAACACGAGTCTGTTGGGTGGTGCCATACTCATAACTTGGATGCAAAGAAAACTAAAAAAAAATAATATCAGAACTGAAGGAAAAAGCAGCACATAAAAGAAATTGCTCAAGTAACCTATAGCACAGAAACACCAGTATATTGGCTGAAAGTAAAATTGCTATGGCTTGCTGAACATGTAGTACATGAAGAGAAGCACCGATACCTGCGCTTCAGGATAGTAGCAGTGCTGAACGCCTCGGTTTCTTTCCGTCAGAGCTGGACCTGCATGCGGAATCTCGTGGTCTTCCATCGCTATGGATACCTTGAGCGCCGCGATGTCGTTGTCCAGTGGAAGGAGCACCCGATCGCACTGTCGCATAGTCTCCTGGTACAGTCTATCGTATTCTCGGACGAGCCGTACCTTTGCGCGAGACTTACAATCCAGTAACTCAGGGTTCAGGGAGAACGGAAATCAATTGAGAATTGGGTTATCCCTTTCGATCGTCGTCTTCCTCGTCGGAGAGGCGCGATTCCGGTGCATCGTCCAGTCCTCACGTCCCGGCTCACCACCGGCGGCCACGGGGTGTGACAGATGGTTATCAGAGCCAACGATTCTCGGCGCGGGTGCAATTTGGGTTCCATCGTCAGATTTCAGTTCGTTTCGCGGGAGCCGATGGCGGCGGTGGAGGTGTCGTCGGAGAGGGTGAAGGGGAAGGTGAAGTGGTTCAACGCCATCAAGGGGTCCGGCTACGTCGTCCCCGACTACGGCAACGAGCTCATCTTCTTCCACCAGTCCTCCCTCAAGTCAGACGGCCACATCCTCAACGTCAGTGACTCCGTCGAGTTTGAGGTCCGCGTGGATAACTACGGGAGCTCCAAGGCTTTCGACATCACGGCTCCTGGCGGCGGCGTGCTGGCAGGCTGCTTCTGCCCCTACGGAAGCGACCACGGTGGCGACAACGGTTGCTACGGCGGCGAGCTTGCGGGCGGCTTCCACACCGACGGAGGCAGCCGTGGCAACGACGGCTGCTACAACTGCGGCGAGATGGCAAATGTGATCTGGGATGAGGATGGTTTGCACGACCTCGATATCCATGGCCGCTACGGCTGCGGCCAGGAGGATGCTGCATTTTCTATTTCGTCTGAAGATACTGTGCTCTCAGTGTTTGATGAAATCCCTTTGAAGGACGGCACAACAGGTCAGGCAGGGCTGATTTCATTCCTGGTTCCATTGCCTTTGGAGAGTGCTGCACAGGAGGTGTTCGATAGTATGCCTCACAAGGATGTAGTGTGGGATGAGGATTTTGGGCACGGCCTCGACTCACATGGTGGTTTATTGAAGCAGTTTGTTCATGCTGGAGAAGATAGAAGACCAACTGTTGAGCTGTTCACTTCATCCGTGGTCTGGGACAAAGAACCAGAGGAATCGCATGATGAAATGACTTGCAAGAATGTTGTATGGGATGAGCAGATTTTATCACACTGTGATACCCATGGTGAATGGTTTCAGCAGCTAGCCATAGGTGCAGAGTACTCGGGGGTTGAAAAGAGCAAGCCAACCGTTGACATATTGAACACTCTCACTCATGTCAGTGGTGGTTCCGTTCTCTTCGAGCTGGGCGAGGAAAATCCTAGGGAAGTGCTGTGGGATGATGAGTTGCATCACAGTCAGAACTTGCTCAACAGTTTGTTGAAGCAGCTGGCAGGGTGGGGAGACTATTTGCTTGATGAGGAGACGAAACAAATTGCTCAGCCGAACATCGAGGACAAGCTTGAAGAGGACATGCCGGAGAACATGGTTGAGGAGGTTCTGTGCATCGTGAATCCACTGCACAGAAGGCTAAACATAAAAGACACCAGCCTAGGTAATGGTGCTTTTAGTTTGGACAACAATTGCATGCAGTTGGAGGTTAAGTCTCGACGCAGATTGAGGAAGGCGCTGACAGTGACAGTTATGGGACAGGAGTCAACCCAATGTCGTGGGACTGTCATCAAGGATGGCATTTCTTTTTCAATGAGTGTTGCTGTTCCAGTTTTCAGAGAAATGTCACCATGGAGAAGATGTGCATTGAGCTGTTGGAAATACAAAACTGAAGCTGATTGCTCAATGCTTTGTAATGTGCCATCGTGGGTGTGTGATGGTTTCAGTCCATGGAGCAAGATTAATGATAAGGCTTCGAGGTTGGTTTTTCCTGTTGGTACTTATCTGGTCGGCATTTGGTACAAGAGCCTGTACATTTCTGTCAGGCAATGGGATCCAGGCATTATTAGGCTTATTCTCAGTGATGCAGTTTTTGTTGAGAGGAGGTGTTCTGAAACTGCTATTAGTTGGAGGACATGTAGAAGCGCTCATGAAGAACTGTTACGTATCCTATGTTCTCCCAGGACAGAAATGCACATGTTAGTGAGGCTGATTAAGAAGATTCAATTCCATGGTCTTTTCTATGAGTTCAGTGGCTTTGTGTGCTACTCGTCATGGTTTTGTATTCTGAAGAGATGGAGCAATCAGCGTGTTCGATGGTTTGGCCTCGATAATTTCAGTGCTCACAAGTTAAGTCTGATGCCAACACACACTTCATACGGCAGGCTGTTGCACCTTAGTGATGCTATGGAGTTCGTCATGGGTTTCTTAATTATCAGGTGGCCCTGGGATCCAGGTATCCATAGCTCAAACCATGAGACTAGTGATGACTAGCTGCAAATGTTTCTGAGAGTAAATGGTCGGCTGTGAATGTGCACAGAGGCACGAATTCTGCTGATCACAGTGTTGCTTGGGGACAAGCAACGTTTTGGTGGGGCGGTAGTGTAACACCCGGTCCAGATAGCCATGATTGTAATATGGGCCGTCATGGTGGCCGAGTCCAGCCCATGGCCCAGTTTCGGGAGCAGCTGCTATACAAGGAGAGGCGGAAGCATCAGGGAGAACGGAAATCAATTGAGAATTGGGTTATCCCTTTCGATCATCGTCTTCCTCGTCGGAGAGGCGCGATTCCGGTGCATCGTCCAGTCCTCACGTCCCGGCTCACCACCGGCGGCCACGGGGTGTGACACGTTGTCCAGTGGAAGGAGCACCCGATCGCACTGTCGCATAGTCTCCTGGTACAGTCTATCGTATTCTCGGACGAGCCGTACCTTTGCGCGAGACTTACAATCCAGTAACTCAGGGTTCGTCAGAACGTAACCATGCCTTCCCGGACGTGTCGTCTCCTTGATGGCTTCTGCTTCGAGGAGGGACGTCATCTCGTGTAGCTGTAGGCGAACTTCGTTGGCCAGCCGGTCCCCGATGAGCTCCGTCGCTTGGTTGACGCTGGAAATGGTGAGCACAGGCAGGTCTGCCATTGTAATGTAGGAGGGGGCGGCGGTGGGGGAGGGGGCGGAGAGAAGGCGGATGGAAGAGGATGGAGCGTGAATGGGACGGCGGCGGGGGAGGGGGCGGATGGAGGAGGGTGCGCAACCCTAACCTAACAAGAGAATTTATATCAAAGAGTGCAACGTTTGGGCTGGGTCAGCCCACGGGCGCACGGAGCCGGCCCATTCTCATCCAAACACACGCCCGCCCCGCGTCCCGCCCCGCGTCCTGCTACGCTACCCTCAATCCAAGAACGTGAAAAGGGAGCGGTGCGGTTTGTATTCATCCACAGCAGTTAAATACCGCAGATCAAGAACCTGCACCGCACCAGGTTTTAATTATCGTCAATTCAACCACTGCGAGCAACTACGAGTTAACCCAGATCAAGAAACCACCGGCGGTAAAGTGGAAGAATCAGCGCTACCGTAATATGTATGGATACAACAGGTCTCGCATGTGCCAAATTCTTGAGCTTGCAGCTGAGTAGTAATAAATATACAGAACAACATTTCTGTTAACCGTCTCTTGGCGCCCTAAAGCAGACACACCAACAAAGTAAAACATTTGAACAGTGTATACAAAAAACCAACAGCTGATACTAGCCAGAGGCGGGGCCTAAATCAACTGATGAAAAATGGGGCGGGAGGTAGCATTCTAAGTGGAACATTGTCTGTCTGCCTATCAACATCGCTTCACTTCTTAAGTAACAGATTTCGGAACTCCTCATTTGATTTTAACTCTTCTGCACCACTATCTGATTTCTCATCCCTTTGGGTCCATCCAAGAGGTTTAACCAAGGCACGCGGCGCAGCGAAGGTGTTCTTCCCTTGGATTTTCGTATCGCCTTTGGACATTTCCTTGTCAGCAGCACTTGATCCTCGCGTGTTTGCGCCATTATCACCACTCTGGGGCAACTTATCTGGAGAAAGGATTATGTTACACACTAAGAATGGTCAGGATATCTAGATCATAGCCAAAAAACGAGATGCCAATAAAAGGAGTAGCGCAGGTCATTAATTCTGTCACAATCAAATGTAAAGAATATACTCAACATCAATCTATTGTGAAGGGAAAACGGAAAGCATAGACAACTGAAAATGATGCAGTTTACATGCATAACGTTTACAAGGAAATAAGGACACAGATTTTGCGTAAGGGTGTTGATGCCACAGGCAATTCTGGATATATGATCATAGGAGTTACAGTTCCAGCATCATAGTATAGAAGCTAAAATGCCTACCACAGGAATCCATGTACAACGAAAAAAATGCAGCAAGTAGTAATACTTTGACCAGCAGCATAACAATACGGTTTGTACAGAACAGGTTGTCCCACTCAGAACTGGTATACATAGTGACTACTGATCCATCTATGCCATTTCTTAACTCTGCCTAGGTTGGTGTCAACATAGTTGGTCCCAAGCCTGGTAAAGGATTAGGAGTTATCATAGGCTTGGCGAGCCAGTAACTACATCTAGCCATTCTTATTAGCCTACCGCAACTTGCTTGGGGATAAAAGTCTTTGTTGCTGATGATGAAAATTGAAACAGTAAAACATTAAAGTTCTCGAATTGGCCAAAGAACATACCCTGGCCGCCTCTGGAGAAAGGTCCGCTTCCTTCGCGGCTTTTCTTGCTCCTGCTTGGATCTGAACGAGCAATACTTACTTTCTTTCCAAGCAACTTATGCTTGTTTTTCTTAATGGCTGCCTCAAGATGCTCGTTGTCTGAAAAGTCCACATAGGCCAAGCCCTGCAAAATCATCAAGGAAAACAAATAAACAAAAGAAGAAGTCAAAGGTTTTAATGATCCTCCTAAAATACAAAGACTAAAAAGTTACTAATAAAATTAGAAATAGAAGCAACAAGCGTAATACAGATAGCAATTGTGTGATAGCAGCATCATTACATTTCAATTCGCAAATGTGCTAAGCGCATGTAAGGATCTTTCAAAGGAAAGGATCACTGCTCTCTCAGAATTAGGGCTGCAAAGATATGTACCCCTCAGAAGACGTCTAGTGAATTTATCAGGGAGCATAAATTCAAGTTGCACTCTATTTCAAGTATAAAGATGCTCTGCATAGAACAGATAAGCAATACATATTGAAGCATAGTAAGCTAAAACACACATACCCTAGATCTTTTGGTGAATTTGTCTCTTAGCAACCTTATTCCTGTCACACCACCAACATCTGAGAAAAACTGTCGAATTTGCTCCTCTTTTGCCTTTAGAGAGAAAATAACAAGTTAGTTTACTGAAAGTCAGGAGATATTTGCATCCAAGAGATGAAAAAATGCATACCGTTAAGTCTATATTAGACACGTATGCCGTGCATTTGTCATCGTAAAAGTATGGCTTTGACTCATTTTGCCTCGGATTCCCTGTTCGGGTGTCACTGTCTATTTTTACATCCATAGAATCCTTGGCCTTCTCCCCGCTCACCTCTCCAACTTCTGCACCAACGATTTCGGTTCGTGCCTTGGATCCTTGGTCATCTGACAACCCAGTGCTTTTCGGTGCACTTTCTTTCCTTCTCTTCGAAGGGGGCTCCGGCTTGTTGGTCATTTTATTTGTTTTTCTTTTATGGGATGAGTCGTTTGCATTCGAGGTATCTTTGGGAACTGAGTAAGGCTCCATTTTAACCTCCTGTTGGGCCCTAAACAATGAAAGTTCCTTTAACCGAGGTGTGACCTGGTCCAGTAAGAAGATATCAAGCAGATGAAACTCATTCAGTAAAGTTTAAAACACTCTGAACAAGTCAAGTAAAAGGTGTCGACCCCTTGCAAAATTTAATAAATAAACGCGATGGACCAACATTGGTAGAGGTGCAGAAGATTTAATGTTCACGAATACCTAAGTGAAAGGAAAACCTTTAGGCGTAATTAAAGCAAAAAGTTCCAGGAACCTTCAGAACCTTGCACTGTTCTTGTAATTGAGGATGGATAATCAAGGAAGATAGCAGATATTATGCCTTTCTCTTTAGGATATACTAATAAGTGCACCAAACAGTGATTCCTATACATACGACCAACTAAAGCAGCATTCAGTCACTTCACTGTCACTGGCATAAAATATAATAAGCTGTAAGTGTTGAAGGAACATGCATGATGCATTTAAGCCAGATTAAACTCGTTTGCCATAAAAAGTCCACTTCAATGTAACAAGGGAAAAGGTTTTTCTTTGTCTAAACAATACAACTGTCTTTTCATAGTCACAAATGCTAACAATCATCTACAAAAAAGGGGAAAGAGAAAACACCAATTAATGTGGAAGTAAAGGTTGGGTCAGAGCAAACTGCCCAACCTGAAAATTAGCATGTTCAAGGCGAAAGTTAAACATTCACAGCTTTAGTTAACAAAACTACAATGTCATCTTTCCTCCACCGTACCCAAACCCAAAGGCAGATGAACAGGCTAAACATATAAGGATAGGGGGAGGAGGAAACAGGTCAACATCCAGCACAATACCTTTTTCATAGCCAGGTCATAATCATCTAAGGTTCCATGCTCCCTTTCGAATCTTATCCACGCATGACATATGTCCTGGTAAGTTTCAGATCATAGCTGGTAATCATTAATTTTGTCATGAAAAAAAACCCGATGATGGATTAAATAAAGGAACTAAAGCAATTAACTAATTAATTTTGTCATGACATATCAAGTTCAACTCTATTCCTCAAAAACAAAAACAATCAATTGCAGCTACAATTGTGACTACATACCAGGGGAAGGTTTGCCCAAACAAGTACTTAACAGAATGAATAACCAAGGGAAACCATCAACTTAAGGATGATTCGATTGTGATCATATTTGGTGAAAAAGTTCGAGCAGCTAATATACCATTTTTTTAAGATGCCAACACAGGAAGTAGACTCAAGATAAAGCTCCATATGCTGGATAAGAACTTTTAAAAACAGTGGACTTCTCCACTTCTCATGCCAACAATTTTCATCTCTGATGGAGAATTCAAGTGACTAATAATATTTATATTTTTAATATCTGAAGAATAGGAAAGTAGATCCAAGTCTGTTCACGTGAAATCTGGATATAAGTACACCATACTGTCATATACTAATAGACTACTGCAAGACAGCAACCACAATTCCTCATTTTCAGTCGAATGGTGATTTCATATTCTGTTACCATTGTGCTGACTCTGAGCCTGTATTAAATATGGAGAGTAAACTTCTGGCTTTAATTTGCTTTCGCTGTATTACCATCTAGGCTTTGATATGATTTTGGATCACAAACATCTAGTCTCATAATTCATAACATCCATGATGCTATAGCCTAATAACTCAAGAAGTACACACAAGATTTCACCAACAATTTTATATGCCATGATAGCAAGAATAAAGTGATTGCCCCCTGGTGGCCACAGAAGAGCTTACCTCTGATCCAGAACCATCAAATCGTTTGCTATAACAGCGCTTATAAAGTGATCTTGCCTCATGTATATGTCCCATTTCTATCTCCATTGAGATATAGTGCTGCCAAACTTCCAAAACAGAGCCACTGGAACAACAACAACAACCTAAGACCTAAGGGTGCTAGCCATTAAAATAATAAATGAACTTGCACAAAACAAAACTAACCTTTTTTTGATAGTATCTTCCCATATCCTGCGAGCTGCAGCTACATCATTGCCAAGATTACGCTCCAACTTGGCCCAATATGAATTTAAGAGCAGTAGCTCCTCAGCTCCAAGTTGAGGTACAAGAAATTCAGCAGCATCCTGATAGTATATGCCCATAAATAATTCTTGAAAAAATAAAATAAGGCAAGTAAACATGAGCTCATGGAGAACATACCATAAATGTCTGCCTAATCAGTTGGAAATCCAACCCATCAGACATGCGCCGCCTCAAACTATCAACTCGAGTAAGATAAATATCGAGATACTGCAATCGTAAAATATAAATGAGAAGAATCTACAAATGAATACATTACTTCACTCAGGAAATTACTGATCAAAACAAACCGATGTCACACTGACCTCTTTTACAGTTGCAAAAGAACATTGCACTGCCCGTTCAAAGACCTGAAAACATGCACATGTCTATATAAGTTGACAGCTCTTTCAAAGAAACAGATTATAAGACAAATAATAACCTTTGAATACAACTAAAATACCACAAACAACATTTGCAACCAAGACATTAGACGCTTCATGATAAATAATTTTGGTAGAATGAGCATAGTTGGCTGCTTATCAGGATGCTTTAATAGCCAAAGAGTAAAACCACACAAATACGTAAGTAAGAAACTATGCACCCTGCTAATTTATTACTCCATTTGTTATAATGCTCTGAGTCTCAGTACGTAATAGTAGGCTGTTGGGAAATGCTAATGAAATCCCATAAATAACTTCTTTCGCAACACCCCCCACCCCCCACCCCCCCCCCCCCCCCCCAAAAAAAAAATAACTAAGTCCACAGATCATTCCCCTGGTGTTTTTTTTAATGCACTTCATCCATAATTAAATATGTGATGCCGTTGACTTTTCTTGATCTTTGTTGTGCAACTTTGATCACTCATCACTATTATCTATTAGTTATAATATCTGCTAAAAGTATGATATTATGAACGCACTTTTCAAGAATCTACACATATTGCAAACTTATTTTCTAAAAGGTTACTGAGAGTTGAAGTTTCAGAAGTTTGACTGAATCTTGATCAAACGTCATATATCTAAACACAGAGAGAGTATGCTTTTAGTAGCCAAGCAACCATGATGAAATAGAATTCTAATAAACTGAACTATTAAACCGTCAAACCATACTTCGATTTTTCCCTTTACCTTGCATATGACAACTGAGTATCTAAATCATGAATCTCAAACTACATACCAAGAGAGAAAAATAAGGAACTTACCTGCCGCAACTCATCCTCAGATGCATGAATTCGCTCCAAAGACAGCAAATAACGAACCCAAACCTCGCCAACCCATGTGCAGTTTCTTGTCGCTCTTTGGTAAACACTTTTGAGAATAGAAGGCACCTGCCAAATAAAAGCATCTAATCTATTAGCATTTAAAAGAAGTAATATTACCATGAATTGAGCTACATGTATTGCCATAGAAGCTTGCTAAGAGGACCTTCAGGGCTCTATCGAGATAACTAGTGTACTCCACCCAGAGATCGCTTGAAACAGGAAGCTCTGAAACAGCCCGTTCATACAGAATTTGAACACGAGCAGGGTCACCCTTTGACTCCTCAAATTTTAGGTATGCCTGTTTTCATTCCCAAATAAAAGAGATAGTAAGTTTACTAAAAGGAAGAATTTGGAACAGATAAAGCAATATGGATACCGATATTAAAACAAAAAAAAAAGAAGTGCTGCAACAAATGTAAATTAAGTAGGAATACTGAAAGATGACAAAGGACCAAAGCAGCTCACTCCTTTCATATGCATAATCATGAATTCTTTTTTCTTTTTTGTTTCACAAATGAGGTTCAACAGGGACACGGAAGAAAACCGGTGGGTGAATAATTTTTTTTTTCTATGCACTATGCAGAATCATCAAATGGAATTGTATTACCATTACTTTCTGCGAGACAAACCAGAAAGGAAGACTCAAATAAATAGAACTGCAACAAAAGTACATCTTTTCTCCAAAAATTACACCAGGAGACACTCAGATAGGCATGATTTTCAAAAATATTACATGCATGGAGTATATGTATAAGCAATAGTAACACAGTGAGCTATAAACAAGATTAGAATTGATGGATTAGACAGGCTTGGGTAGAATATATTAGTCACGGTGAGCTATAAACAAGATTAGAATTCATGTATCAGACATGCAAGATGAATATTATATGCAACTAGTATGTGTACACACAAACAGTCATGATGAGTTATAAACAAGATTAGCATTGATGGATCATAAACTACTTTCACCATACCAGAAATTCCTGCAATTTGTCAGCTTCAGATGCAACTACATTGCTTAGTCGATCCTCGTATTGCTTCCGTTCATTGTACAGAGCATTGGCCTTCTTGTACGCAGATACGACGTTTGAGGGAACACCGTCAAACTCAGAACCTGGATCGTTTGCATTGCCTTGCTCAGCCTCCCATCTCTTATACTCATCAAGTGTTCCTTCCATATCAGCCAGAGGAACAGATAACTGGCGGTGGAAGAGTGTGCGTATACGCTGAACCTGCTTTGCCTTTTCCTCCTCATTTCCATCGGATATGGTGATTAAAATGGCCATCTCATACTCTCTATAAGCAGCCCATATCTTGCTGCCCTCGGTTACGTGCAACCCCCCTGCAGTAATGGCACGCTCAAACAACTCTCTCATTTTGGAGAGACCAGCTGGTGAACATTGAGCTACCGATTGATCATGCTCCTCGACATATTCAAGGTAATCCCGCCATAGATTGACTGACTGCAAATCATGATCAATAGAAATAAGTAAAGCTTTCTCGACTCGCAACAAATGAAATTAGATGTCACAATAACAATGACATACCAGATAGTCCTGCACCCCACGCTCAAATAGCTTTTCAATATCAGCAAAAGATTCAGCACTGTAACAAACAGAACAGGAGAATCAGAATCAAACCACGGAGTGAACCTTGTTGTTTCAAAAGATTGAAGCACATAATTTTTTTTCTTCTCTTTTTAGTGCATACAGGACTGATCATGAGAAATCAATTAAGAAGAGAAGAATAACAGACCTAGCGCTCAAGGAGATCTCATCCTTCGCCCACTCCTGCCACATCTTGGGGGTCAGCGGGAAGTACATGTTCATGTTTTCCCTTGCCGCTCGAAGCTTCTCGATGTTACCTGACTTCCTCAAGCACTGGATGTACTGCAAAATCAAGCGCGAAACATCCTAGACAGTAAGCTAAACAATACGAGATGCAACTCAATCAATATTGACCCCTCCACTCAAGGGTACCAAACATCAGATGCTACTTCTTATATAAGAAATCATGGTCAGCTAGGGCTAGCGATCATGATTTTTCAAAGGAGACGTTAATGAACCAGCTAATCTACCGTGGCTAATCACTACATAGCCCCCCTCAGGCTCTCACGAACTCAGTAGCTCAGTTCGTCTTGCCCAACATGCAAATAAGCTAAATAATACGAGATGCAACTCAATCAATATTGACCCCTCCACTCAAGGGTACCAAACATCAGATGCTACTTCTTATATAAGAAATCATGGTCAGCTAGGGCTAGCGATCATGATTTTTCAAAGGAGACGTTAATGAACCAGCTAATCTACCGTGGCTAATCACTACATAGCCCCCCTCAGGCTCTCACGAACTCAGTAGCTCAGTTCGTCTTGCCCAACATGCAAATAACTGAATCCCAACTAAAGTGTTGACGATTATTTAACCCAGCCAATCCGATGGCCTTTCATGATTGATTGAGTAGGTTATACACTATACATAGAAACTGACAAGGAATTAGTGCTAAAACAATGTTCTAGTGAAATTATTTAAGTCTTAGTTGTAGAGATAGATAAAATCGTCGTGTCTTTACTTATCTATGTACCACGTTGGAGTAAATCAATATTGCTAGCTCTTCTATCAATGCAAACACCATGGTTACATATGCCAGTATGTTGATATGGTATTTTTGATTCCTAAGATTGTAATTTTCCACTGTTTGCTTATGTGATACTGTCTAGAATAATATGAAGGCTAGATGGGCTTCGGCACAATAAATCAGGAGATGTCGAGTAGTAATCCATAAGGCAAACTAAGCTACAGCCTAGGAGAGCATTGTGCTTGCCCCCCATGGCTGAATCCTGGCTCTGCCCCTGGCAGCAGTTTACTTTTGAAATTGAGCTCACCCAGCACGCCAGCAACGAAATGGCCAGAACTAGTCCAAAAAAATGTCTAACGCGTTAGCGCACGCACGAATTCCACCCCTAGTGTGGCTACCATCCAAAGCTCGAACCAACATTAGTGATTAAACCCGCTCAAAACCCTAGCGCGCCATGGCAACGGAGGGAGGGAGGTGGGGAGGAGACGGGATACCTGCACGTTCGTCTCGTAGTCCAGAGGCTGCTCCTGGAGGGCTTGCTCGAGGGCCTGGATGCGGAGGTCGTCGGCGCCGCCCCCTTCGTCGTCATCGGAGTCCGACGAGTCCGAGTCGGAGCCCGCGGGCGGGGCGGCGGCCATCTCCGCATCGTCCCCTCCGCCGTCGACTGGCGCGGGAGCGGGAGCGCGAGCGGGCGCCGCCGCCTCAGGCACCTCCTCCTCCATCGGCGTCGCCATGTCCCTCTCTTCTCTCTCTCACTGTTGTGCGCGTGCCTGTGTTTCAGTTCAGAACTTGGCAAACCTTCAGAGGAGCGCGCCGCGATGCGTTTCCCCCCTTCCAGACTCGGCGATTCACGGATTCGTTTTCTTTTGCCGAAACACGCTGTGATTCGCAGAATTGGGCAACCTCCGTTTGCACAAAAAAAAAAAAAAAAAAAAAAAAAAAAAAAAAAAAAAAAAAAAAAAAGTTGCTTTTATTCGGACATTGGCAAATTAGTCGGTTTATCATCTCAAAAAAAAAAGTCGGTTTATGAGCTCAACCAGGTAGCACAAGGAAACTGCGAATAGAACCATAGGAAAATTTAAATGACTTGTCTGTATTACATCTTTTTTATAAAGACATTCAGTTTATTCTTGTTTATTAAATCTTAACAATTTTCAAATATCTTAACAATTCTTGACTAAGATGTATTTTGAAATATATTTGCATGTCTTCATATTTTTTCAGAAATTTAGTTGAGTAAAAAATACGATAAGTCGCAATAGGCACATGCAATAAAATGGAAATAAATTAAAAATATACTTGATGTTACATTAAATCAATCCTTGCTAGAATTGAAGTGGCTAAAGTGTTCGCATGCTTTAATAGAAATAAGAAGATTATTTCAAAAAATTTACATAGTTGAGATAATAAAGCTCAAAATTCCGTAAATCGATACAAACTTTAAAATTTCGTGCTAATAAGATTGCAGGCACGACTCACCTTTTAATAATTGCATAAAGTTTTCTCATAATGAATCAAACGTAAATAAATTTCAAAATTGACGCTTGACTGATAGTAAATCAAGTTACCCCGCGACAGATAAACTTACATCCGAGCCCCTGCACAGTCAAATCCAGGGATCTCGTTGAAAAACCACCAACGCGCCGTCCGCCCCCACCCCACCCACCCCTCGCCTCTCGCCCGTTCCATCTTCCTCTCCAACCAAAGGAAGGGTCTAGGTGCACGCCACAATTTCACACCAGCGAATCACGCTTCCGTCCGCCCCTTCCTTGTCCCCGGCGCAAGAGGCGAGCGAAGGGAGCCGCCGGATATGTCGCCGGCGGTGGCGGACGGCGAGGCGTTGTCGAAGCGGCAGGCGGAGCTGCTCAAGCAGGAGGGCAACGCATTCTTCAAGAAGGATCGCATCAGCGCCGCCATCGACGCCTACACCGGGGTAAGGGTTGCTCGCTGCTCGTCTCTATCTCCGCGGGCACGAGCGCTCTCCCGCGGCCTTGCGTGCTCGGCGTAATTTCCGTGTCAGGTCTTGCCGTGCACTCCTATGGGGCATAATTTGGTTTTGTACCGATGGGATGTATAGTGAGAGCTTCTAGCGCGCTATAGGGCATTGTGTGGAGGCTGTAGCGATTTTGGTGCATCATGCTGATAAATTCTCAGAATTCGGCTCCGTAACTGTCTCAATTACTTCGGGGGTAGCACTTGCTGAACCATAGCTTGCCAATGTGATTTGTGGCACTAGCATTGCTGGTTCAGGGAATTTTTCTTACTGCTGTGTCGAGCCATCCCAGATCGAAGATGGTTGGTTACCTATTGATGTGATCTTGCTTGTGGGCAGTTGGGTGGTTCAGTTACAAATACTGCACTGCATGTTGTCCGTATTATTCTTACTTCTGAGAGAGATGGCGTATTGTCTAGTTAAGATTTGCTTGATTGCACAATGCCATTTTATCAATAAGGAAAGAAAACATGCAGATTTAAGAGCATTTCAACTTTAAATGCGTTATGTTGTTAGCCGATACTAATCTGGTATCGATGTCAATTTGCTTGATATCTACATGCTTCTAGAATTGTGATGCTTGTCAAATTATTCCACTGCAGACCAAGGAACATTGAATGAGTTAGTTTAACCATTTAGCTAAAACTACATGTCGCTTCTTCTTTCTTTATGGCCAGTCCCTTGTGTTTGCCCTTTTCCAATGATGGTACATTTAGTAAAACCACGTACATACCAAAGCACCAACATTTGTTTTAATATAAATGACCCACACCTCAGTTGCTAACTTAAGTTTCTGTTTTGTTTAACAGGCCATAACTCTCTGTCCAAAGGTTGCAGTATATTGGACCAACCGAGCACTCTGCTATAAGAAGAGGAAGTATGTAATGCTACTCCCTTTTGATTGTTGCTTTTTCATTGATCAGTTTTGATGCTTAATCCAAGTATTTTCACCATCCTGTGTTACCATGTTTGACAGTGAGTGGGCTAAGGTTGAGGATGATTGTAGAACAGCCATCAAGCTTGACAGCCAATCTGTTAAGGTCAGCGCGCGACTTGAGCTATCTTCCGGAACTATTTTTAATGCATATTTTATTTTGTCCTAAGATGGCAATTTGTGTATGCTAAATCATCAAGAAATAGATAGTGCATATCTGGTACATGATTTCTGTGTAGTGTAGTAATAAAATTCCGCTTTCCGTCATGTGTTTTTTCTTGGCTGTAAATATGTAACACAATCAGCAGTTTCTAATGTTAGAGTAGCACACCAGTTGCATGTATCCACATATTATTTGAGTTAGATTTCATTTGGTATTGATGTGCCCAGTAGGTTTTGTATTCTAGAGCCAAAATAAAATTATTTTATTAGAATTGGCAAACTTTATCTTTATTAACTAGATTCCAAGTCTCAAAACAATAGGAAACTGGTCGTTAAATGAGGTTTCTGTTTTGGTTGCTAAGCTGGAAGGTAGACATGATCTCAGGAAGTGCTGCGAAGTCGATATGATATTTAACCAACAATTAAGCCTGTCTTTATTTGGCTTGTGCAGCTTGAATTGAATTTATCTCATTGGCAGGTTAGGAAATCTGTTGTCATTTATTGCTCATTGTATGATGAAGTGCTTGCGGACATAAGTGACAATTCTGACTCTAGCAAATGAACCTAGAACTGTCCATAGTCTGTGAACCAACATTTAGGCCCCCTTTGGATTGCGGGATTTTTTCCTATTCCTGCGTTTTTCCTGTGAACAGTCAACTGATTCCTGTGAAATTCCTGTACAATTCCTGTGAAAATCCTGCGTTCCAAAGGGGGCCTTAATGATGGTTTATGTAGTAAAATATGGCCGTTAACTATTCAACAACCTAGGGTAAAAGGTTAATGTGAAGGTACATGGACTGTTTCATGATTCCTAAACATTCTTCAGGGAATAATGTAAGATATGGTTGTAGTGTGCTCTTGGGATGCAATGTTCCGCACCCAGGGTGAGTAGCTGAAATCAAATCAAACACTACAGAATCCGTATGTACTTGTTTGCTAACTTTGGACCATCTTAACTCATGTGTTTATATCCTTTCTAATTTGAACTCACTGCCGAATTAAGATGAAACTGCATTACAAAGCCACATAGCTGTTCTTTTCCTTCCCTTACTGATGAGTAAAGCATCTTGTTAATCCTATCATACAAACTTAGTATCTAGTGCTTTTAATTTCTTGTTTTTAGTGATGATATATACTTTTACTCTGTTGGCAGGCACATTACATGCTTGGCCTTGCACTAGTGAACAAGCAAAAGTTGGCTGAAGGAATAAAAGCACTGGAGAAGGTCTCTCTCTCCCTCCCATCCTCTGTGTCCACATGTGTGCTGACTCTGCCATAATCTAATAAGAGCTTTATTTTAAACCAAACAATTCTAGAACTTCATAAGCCAATAATTGTGGGGTGCTGGTACAACTGTTCTGTAAGCTGGACTTTAGTTTCTGCTCCATGTTGCCGTGTGTGATATAAATACATACATGCCACTGGTAAAGAGCATGGCATAGCCACAACACTAATATATAACATCAAGATGTCATGTCCTTGTTTTCTGTCAATTTGGTAAAAACTTCAATCTTGATCAAAAGTGATAATAGTTGAACTAACAATGTGTATAGAAAAACAGGAAATACAATTTCATGTACATCATTTAGCGTAGTTCACTCATAATTTGATATTGTCTCAGTTAAAAGTCCAATTCTGTTTATCCCAAATTTTTTAATAATAAACCAAACTCTGCCAAACTAGTCGTTGGAGCTTGGAAGAGGTGCGCATCCTGCAAGCTACATGGTTGAAGAGATCTGGCAAGAGCTTTCTAAAGCAAAATACATCGAATGGGAAAGCTTATCAAGAGAGCGAGCTTCTCAATTGGATAAGCTGAAGTGTGTATAACTCCTTGCGTTATTCAGTTAGTATGATTAGGGTATGTTCGGGTGTCCTAGTATGTTTGTTGGTCTTTTTTCAGGGTAGCATGTAAAGAAGCTCTTAGGAATTACACCCGACTTGGTAATTCGGAAGCAGATGAGCCTGAAGAACAGTTAAATGAGGTCGAGGAAGTTTTCAGAAAAGCTTCAAAGACTGATACTCCAACAGATGTACCACACTGTCTTAGTGTTTTTTCCTTGACAGTCTTAGATTGCGTTTAGTTTTATCGTGCTCTGATCTTGACCAAACAATTCTTTTTTTCCTATTGCAGGTTCCTGACCATCTTTGTTGCAAAATTACACTTGATATCTTCAGGGACCCAGTGATAACCCCGAGTGGGGTTACTTATGAGAGGGCTGTACTTCTTGACCATCTTCAAACGGTAACTGGCACAGACTCGGATAATTTCTTGCAATGTACTTGTGTTCTGCACACCGAATTTATGAACTTTCAAATTCATAGGTGGGGAAGTTTGATCCGGTGACCCGTGAGGCGCTTGAACCACACCAACTAGTTCCAAACCTTGCCATAAAAGAAGCTGTACATGCATTTCTGAGTGAACATGGTTGGGCTTACAAGATAAGGTGATACCTTTACACCTGGAATTGGTGGTGCGATTAGTAATACAGGTTATGGTTAGTTTCAGTTTTGACAGTTGATTTCAACTTGGAATGGCTGTTGCACAGACCCCCCCTTCTCCAGTCTATCTGTCTGTACATATGGGATGGTTCTTGTCATGTAATTGTCAACATTGCGTAAAAAGGTGGCTTGGAGTTCTGGATGTTTTCTTGTTGGGCTGTTGGCTTTTTGTGGAATTATCAGAACTCTTGGTTTGCTCACTAAGTGCCAAGAGGGGTGAAATTGTAGTTTAAGCTATTAGATATATATGGTTATTACTGGTGGTTTTACTTTTTTATGATAGGTTAATCATCCTTTGAAAAAAAAAAGGTGAATCTTATGAGTCATTTGCTAAAAGGTGCTTCTTGCAACTCGGCATTCCCAAGCAGCCCTAATTGCAAGCATATGAGTAGATTTTTGTATATTGATATCATAGTTCCATATGTTTGCAGTTATGTTTAGACTTCAGACCGCACAGCACCAGGGACACGCAGCACTTGTTGTGACTTACTATACACTGGTCAATGAATCTGCTGTTGGGATGGCGCACTACCACCCATCATGCGCATTTTAGCAGTCTTGACAGATGTGTGATAATGTTGTAGTATATCATCATCGTTATTTATCTATCAGCTGAGACTTGCGAGTTCCAAGTTCTACCCTGGTGGGCATGCTTTTCGGGATACGTTGAGTTTGAGGCTAAAAAAGCATGGGTTACATTCCTCAAATGGGTAGTACAGATTTTTATGAGTAGCGCTAAATGGAGTCGTGAAGCAAGCAGCTGACTCATACCTCACCAGAAAGCAAACGGATGGTGGTTTTGCGATTCCTTCTTGCCATATTCTAGGAACTTATTATACACATTTTTATTGGGTCCTTACTCAAGTCAGGCTTTCCAAGCGCAGTATGTAGATCGCTCTCTGGTGCTCTTTGAACTGATTGACAGTTTTGCAAATACTATCGTTGTTCATAGATGAATTGGATTGTCATGTTTGCTCTCTCATTTGTTGATACAAGCCATTGGGGCCATCATTTTGTTGCTCATTAATTAGCTGCATCACAACAGAAAGACCATTCGTGCCAAGATAGCAAGGTCTCAATGCCACTAGTCCATTGTCCACTAGCTAGTACATAATGCAGTATAAAAGAATGCAACCCACATGCTCATTTTCAACGCCTAGTGACGGTGGCCGATGCTCTGTAGAAAAACCTGTTGCCAGCCGATGGAAAGCTAGTAGTACCACGTAAGGGCCCCTGCCAACTTGAGCTTCTGTTGCTTTGTTCACTCTTGAAGCGATGGATCCAAGCTCTGGTCCGATTGCTCCTCCCCTAATTGTCACCTGGGCTTACCAAAACTGTGTTCTATAATAAAAACCACCACATCGTCACTAGGCGTCGCTGCGCCATCCATCTTGTGCTGTTGCACCATGGGGAGCGTGGACTATGACCTGCAACGCGAATCTGGTAACCTCAGGGTGACGTCCCCCCCCCCCCCCCCCCCCCCCCCTTTTATCGACGGTGGTGGAGACCCCCGACGCTTGGAGATCCGGAAAATGCGCCACTGTGGAATCAAGACCGACCCAAATCACAGGAATAATGATGTCCTACGTGGATCGTGTTAATTACGCGGGAATACAGAATTCAAATTTGAATTCTCCCGAAAAGACATAAACGACTGACACATCGACACCACGTGTCCTTCAAGCACTGACGAGGCGAGGTATGGGATCATGGATCAAAAAGGAGACGACCGGTGCCTCTGCAAGGGAAGATTGCTGGGGAAGATTGAGCTTTGCGGTAATAGTTCTATGTAAACTGGAATCCGTGGTTCAGACCATTCCCTTGTTTTGTTTTGCAGGTTTCATAGTTGGGAAGAGCCGAAACTCGGTGCAAGAAACTATGGAGGCAGTGAATATTGGAAGAGAAGAAGATAACATCCGCCGGTAAGTACCAGCAACCTATACACCTTTCCCTGTAGATTCGTGGGCCGGAGGTAGACGAAGCTCCAGTAGCCGTCAGATTAGGATCTAGCGGTACATGGACGCATTCTTTCCTTATGCAACCGCAACCGTTAGATCTGACAATGGATGTATGAGATTTGCCGCTTGCATCATTCGGTGCCCTAGCTGTAGTCCAGTAGAACAACTGGAGGCGCGGCAGCCAAAGAAAAAAGGGAAAAACTCTATGCGCATCCATCCATGGCTGCCACAAAATCCCAAACCAACCATGTATCCGTAGCTGGAAACGATGAGGAAGTTGGATGATGACGATTGCAATCTGGGGTGGGAGGGCTACTAGAACCAATCAGGTCAAAGAAATAGTCAAAATAATGTCATATTGCAATTTGGTTGATAAGGGTACTGATTAGAACAATCCAAAACGTATATAACATGCTGTTTTTTCTTCGTTTATCTGATGTGTGACATCTGTAACTGGTGGCCTTATAGTACCCACCCCACCCTTTTGTTTCCATGCACAAAAATTCGACTCTGATTATAGCAACGTTAGCAGAGGATTGGTCTGCTCTGAGCTAACCAACAACTCATGCCACACATGCTTTATGCTGCACCAATCTTGGAACAACCAAGACCGTCGATTAAAGGGGGGACGTCCCCATAAGGTTACCAGAACGTTCGGCAGACGGACAAGACGCCGAGCCCAGAGCTGAAAGATTTGGGGTGCCCCGTTGCCGGCTAGGAGCGGCTCGATGGAGCCTTGAGGTCGCGGTCGGAAGCGACACCAGCAGCGCATCATGCCGCCACTTCTTGGCCATAGAAGAGGAAACAGAATTGCTCTTAGCAAAGATCAAAACCCTCAAGTACGGCCCTGACCCGAGACTTTCACTATTTTATCACGATTTCGGTGGGCTTTAACTAAATAGCCTTAGCATATTGGGCTTCTCTAAAATAGCCGCGAAAACATTGCCACATAGCTAAAAGGATTAAGTCCCTCAACTATTCTCTCAGTCTAATTTTCGTCCCTCAACTCTTGTACTGCTTAGATTTGGCCCCTCATCTCTTAATACCATACCATCAGTCCCTAGGTGGTTTTTTATGATCGTTTCTCACGAGTGGCCATGCCTCGTGCATACTAGGATCCTACCTGTCAATCCAACATGACCTCTCTTTTACGTGCCTGTAATTGAGTTACACCTTGGTAACGTTTAAAACTCGAATTGAGTTACACTTGCCGCGGCACATCAACATCGCTGCCAATGATAATAAAGAAAAACCATGTCGCATGTTGCAGGGTGTGTGTCATCCGTGAGTTATTTTCTCAAATCAGCATGAAGGATATGTGCGCGGTCGATTAGGTTAATCTCTTGTGCTGAGACTAGTTTAATTAAGACTCTTTGATTAGCCATGCAATTGCGTTGCCAAACAACGGAAAAGAACCAAAACATTGCGATCGGGAGAGGTTACTCGCGATGTAGAGGGGAGCAAATCAATGGAGAATTTTCTTTCCAGGGATTTGAGAAACGGGGCAGTTGAGGGAGGGAAGAGAGGATACAAGCAGTATGAGTCATCGAATACATACCATATACGACTTTTGTCAGCATTGCTATATGTACAAACTACCCTAAAACCCACTTAACGACTAATGATGAATGGTATTGAAAGATGAAGGACTAAATATAACAGGTTTAAGAGTTGAGGGACGAAAAATAGACCGAGGCAAGAGTTGAATGACTAAACTTGGACTTAATTCTAGCTAAAATAGCCATGTGGACGAAATTATCCTTGCCCCTTCTTCTTCCTCTCGATTTCATTTGCTGACCGCCGGGAATTCCATTCTCTCTCCTCGCTTCTCCACCCTTCTCTCTCCTCGTTCTTCTTCACTTAGCGCAGCTCAAACTTCTCTCTCTCCTTTCTTTTCCTCACGCAGTACCTCAGAACTCCATTCTTTTGGTCTCGTGGTGGTCAGGCAGCAAGCAACAGCAAAAGCAGCCACAACTGCCCACGCAAGCAGCAGCAAGCTTGCAGCGACCCGTCATACACGATGAAGGTGTATAACTAGTCTATGAGTCATTCCTCTGCAAATACTAGATTTACAGAGTTTTGGCTCACATCAGAGTAGCACATTTCAGAGGCATGGCAGATGGGTTATTACATAGGAGCAAACAACAACCATTGTTCTCAAAGCCAGTACATTAACTCACAGCTGCAAAGCAGTTCTTATTTCAAACCTATTTACATTTAACTAAGATACTCTAATTAAACACTACTAGAGTTCAACTACTACACTACTATTGCCCTTCTACTCTTCATGATCAGCTCCATCGGGAGATGGTTCACCCTCTTGGTTTCCGAACTCATAATTCTCTAGGTCTAGGTCGTTCGGATCACACAAAATATAGTACGTCGTCTATCGGCTCCATGAACTCGACATCTAAACAATGAATGGTACTAATTGGAGTGAGTACAAATGTACTCAGCAAGTCGAAATTACAATATAAAGCATGCCCTTCCCAACAAGCTATAATATCAACAACTATGCTATAAACCAACATATTAAATTCCTGCTATGAAATAGTTATTCTGATTAGAAAGCATTCTTAATTTTAAATCTACTATCCACTTAGTACCATAGGGTGATTGTCTCCTGTAGGCCCTTTCCCACCGCGGACATAACTTCCATCCCGGAAGTAAGGAGTGAATATTCACATTTTAAACTCTGCAGAGGTGTATCACTGTACTCACATACCAACTTAACCAAGTTTTTTGCATGTAGCTAGCACGCTCCGCACAATTCCTTTGATGTGCGGCTTGGTTAAGCTAATAAAGCCTTTCACAAACCTTTTGTCGGTGTTGAGAAACCGGCCGACAAGTGAATTTGTAAATCGGCGTTTGATGATCTCTTTGATGGTGTTTGAGAAGTTTTTGAGAGAGAGGTTTAGACTGGTTCAGGCCATTGATGCCCTACGTCCAGTTTTGAGGAAGGTTCGTGTTTCAGTCTGCAGAGAGAAGCTACAAACGATGGTGAGGGAGGAGTCCTGCTCCAAGCCTCTATGAGCGTGATGATCTAGGTCGATCTATTCTTGTGTGTGTGTGTGTCGATGTGTTCCGATGAGTCTCGATCCCCCCGCATGTGTGCGTGTGGTTCCCCTTTTATAGTTCAAGGGATGAACCAGTTTACAGGTGGGGACGGGAGTCCACGTCATGGGCGGTGCGACCACGCGTCGCTCTGGCCATTCTTGGTCCGCCATGGAAGCTCCGGTCGTGCGGCGTCCTGTCAGCACGGTCGGCGAATCGGGAATCGATGCCCTCGTCCCTACTGTAGCAGTCGTCTTGTCGTCAGTTTTGTCTCCACTCCTGTCCCTGGCCATCATGAGATTTGTGGTAATGGTGATGACGTAACCGCCCCATCGCTACGCTCGAGATGTCAGGCAGCGCCTTGGGACGGGACGGGGGACACTGTACCAGTCACATAGTGCTCCTGTAGATTGGCGAGTTCCTAGGTGGAGTTAAGGCAATCCAGCTGCCTATCATAAGGCCCGGTTCATCTTGTCAGTGGAAAAGCTTCTCCGAGAAGCAATCTGACCCGGGGTCGGGCGAGGCGGAGATCGTGGGCCCCGCCCGACTCGGGGTCGGGCGAGGCGGAGATCGTGGGCCCCGCCCGACTCAGGGTCGGGCAAGGCGGAGGCTGTGGACCCCATTTTTATAGGCTTTATGCGACTAAGTCGAGGCCTGTTAACCGGCTATATTTGGAGTTAAGTATCCTGGATTAGGATACCCTAACTTAGGTATCCGTCACCTTTATAACATACCTCCACATCCTAACCAACCGCAGGGTATGAACAGGCTACCCTTGAACCCTCAGGATAATTTGTAGCGATCCTTGCACTCTTAGGTTACCATGCGACCCGTGGCGTCCATACAAGAAAATAACATTCCCAATTGTGGAGGCATGCTACAAAATTAGATACTTTTCTCAACCTGTCCCATTCCAGGCCTGTGGTTAATACGGATTATATGGCGCTGGGTCAATAAGTAGGCGTTGTGATTAACCTTATATGATGACCATTCCCGGTGCAGAGAAAGTCCAAACATTCCCGACTATCTTTTCAAGGCTATCTCCACCCACCAACCTATTATCTCAACCAACGGTTGCTCCAATCAACCGTGATTTCTAATTGACAACTATCATATTCAATTCCAGAATATAGATTTTCATGCAGTCAATATTATGCATATTTAAAAGCAAAATAAACAGAAAATACTATAATCCATATGCATCAAGAATTCGACTTGCCTGAGCGTGTGTTCGCTTCAAGAAAAGCTCCTGGACACACCACGACCTGTCCTTGATTTTTGACTAGTTCCGTTCATCTACGTTATCGATTCTAAGTACCATACAAACACAACAATTTTGTAACCAGAAAGACATAGCTACCGTCACCTAGATGTGCCTTAGTGTGATTCACATTATTTCAGAACGATTTACATATTATTTACATTTTTTTTGGTGAGCAATGACATAGATTTCTGTATTTGATTCTTTTCATATTGCATTATCAGTATTAACCTTGATTGTGTTGAGTCAGTCTGTACAGCTGCCTTTTATTATTTATTTTTATTGTCTCCATTTTATTTTCCTCACATCACGCACAAGTCACAACTCACAACACCTCTCCCCTGCGCTGTGCAGGTTCTCTCTTCTCTGCTCACTCACATCCGAAGATGCTTGCTACGGCCACCTACAATCTCCATTGCTGGCCATCACAGGTGCTCAGGTCACCTCCTCCTCCTCAAGACGCCTCTCACGCTCTCCCTCTGGTTTTCCCCCAACTGATTTTACTATGTTGACCTAGGGTTTGGGGCCATGGAACTGCCGACTGTCACCCGGCGTCACCACTAATCCGGGCACGAACTGCAGCCTTCTTGGTTCAGGGATGAACTGGTAAGTATTCTAATCTGAAGCCCCTTGGTTCCCTTACATTTTAGTGCACTGGGACTAATGCTCTGTTCTAGCAGTTCAGTCAGTGGTGGTAGTTGTTTTTCTGAAACCAAAGATTACTTGCTTGCTAGAAAATAGGTATAGCTGCTCTGCTCTGATGTTACAAACTAACTGTGATTTACTGAATTTATGGTTGTATATACTGAGTTACAAGTGCTCTGATATGTATGTCTGTAGTATCACATTTATGCTCTACTACTGAAGGTTAACTAGCTGGCGCCCTGTTCTTGTTGTCCTGAAGCACTAGACTATCAAGCTAGTTAGTTGAGGTACATATTCTGATGGCTTGACCTGATGGCTTATGAGTGATTTTTCTATAGATTGCGGCTCCAAAAATCAGGAATGTATTATTCCTTTTACATGTATTTGTTGTCTGAATATTCAGAGCTGTAGTAGACTGAAAATTCACTAATGAAGAGGCTCTACCTGGTGCACGAACTAGTTTATTACCTATTTTTTTATTTCAAATCAAAGCAGCTAGTTGTAAACTCATGTGGGTTCTTTTGTGGCGATAAAACTGACAAGGTGTGTGGATTCCCATCACTAGCAGATTCAAAGACTTCAGGAACTCAAACAAATGGAGGTGCCTACCTTGAGTTTGCTGGTGGTGAAACCTACCGGGAAAGAAACATGCTTGTGTTCTTGATGGCTCTTAACAGTGAATCACTATGTGTTTGCTATGTGTTTGGAAGAAAGTGACATGTGAAGAAGAGAGCGTTCTGGAGTAGAAGATAAAGATGAACATGTCTGATGCAGGTATATATACGTGAGAAAAGCACCTGAAATGGGACTCTATGTTTCTAGAAGAAATGAAGATAAGACTGAAGGCTCTCTCTCTCTCTCTCTCTTGCATTTGCTAATTACAGTTTAGGACAGTGCTTATATGATGGTTAGTCGGTGCTGCTGCCTACTGTCCTGAGATGAACACCTATGCCTAGATTCTCCATGGTGAAGCATATAATCTAAGAATACCTGAGGGTACATTTGTAATTTATTTTAAACTTTGAGCTATAACTGATAAATGTTAGAACCCTTTGGCTGTCCACTGCACTGAACTAATACCACTGCCTAGTTCGACCTCATATTGTAGTTTATAAACAAATGCTTATATGTTTTCTTGCATTACATGCTAGTTCAGTTTGAATGCTGATTTTTGAACTGAAATTCAAGTGCAGAGTGCATGCTTCTACAGTCTACGGCATCAAATCTCACTAACCGGATATTTGAGTATCTAGCATCACAAAGTACTACGCATAAAAACCGGGGTCATCACAAAGCTAGAGTTGCTCGCGTACGGCGCCGTCTCGTCGCCCACGCGCGGGCCCTTGCTCGCTCGAGCACGCGGCCAGCCGCGTCCGCACGCCAACTCCGTGGAACCCGTGCGCTCACGCTGCTCGCTCGCGCTACCTGCCGCGCTGGCCTAGCTGCGCCGTGTCAGGGCGAGGCTGGACGATGTCTGAGGTGAGGGAAGCTACGCGCGGTTTGTCGGGCAGTGCTCGCCCGCCATGGCGTCCGGAGACGGCTCGCCGGTCGGAGCTCCATGGCTTAGCGGGCCTAGGAGAGGGGCGTGTCGGGGAAAGGCGGACGGCGGTCGACCAGACTTTTTTTAATCGACCAGACTTGGGGCAGAAAGGAGGTGGAAGAAGACAGAGAAGGGCAATTTGGTCCAAAAATACACATGTGGCTATTGTAGCGCATGCGATAACGGTTTCTAAGTCTATTTTAGAGAAGCCTAATCTCTTGAAGCTATTTAAGCGAAACTCACTAAAATCGTGGCTAAAATAGTGAAAGACTCGACTGACCCAAAATGCGAGTACTGCGTGCTCGAGTCTGCTAATGTTGGCCAAAAGAGTCCTCCCATGGTGTGCAGCAGTGCGACCAGTGTGTCTGTGCTCCAATGTGTTGAGCAGCGAGGACACGCCAGATGGCACGCTCGCGAGAATGAACACTGGGTTGCTCTGTGGTTCAGTAACCCCGAAACTGGTTACTGCTTCTGCGACGACCAGGTGCCCCTCCATACGTCTGGTGGAGGGAGTGATAGGACATCGTCAGACAATGATGAATCTGGCGGATGGTTGAATGAGGAGCAGCTCAATAGGGCTCCTAACAGGCAAGATGGTGCTTCTGGTGCAGCGATTACTACAGCTGATTCCATTTTTGAGGGTGAGCTGTCTGATACCCGGACCACCAAATGTTGCCAGTCTAAAACAGTTGACCATCGTTCATTCTATGACCTCCAACTGCCACTGGCGTCAAAGAAGCATCCAAACAAAAGTATTGCATCACCGCAAAGGACTCACAGAGCTCAGCGAAAAAGTCATGCTAAACAGCTATTTCCAGCAGTCGAGGAATGTAACTCGGAAAAAGGTTCAAACAATCGCTGATGGCGGCGATTCTGACATTACTCATACAGAACTGGACTATGTGGCAATGGAGAAAACACCTGAACCTCTGGAAGTTGGTAAGTTTAGGTTTTCTGCAGCAAGTCAAAAGCTTCCCAGAAATGGTGAACAGGCCTGAAAAACGTATTTGGGAATGCATGCATGGAATTGTTGAACACCCTCACACAGTAGTTATTATTGACTATTTGATGAACATGATGAAGCCTGTCGTTTATCGGTATTGAGCTCCAATACTAGCTAAATGGTGAAATTTGTTACATGACTTGTTGCATGCATGGATTTAAGAAATTTCAGGAAATTATTTATTATGGCCACACAATTCTGAGGGGATGATTGGGCTGCCTTAACATGCCATCCTATTTCTTGTACTGTAGTTCAAGTTGCCACTGAATAGAATTCAGCTGAGTTGAGTCCTTGCCTTCATATGATTAGTTATGAATGATGAGCTAAGTATATATATATTCTTGAAAACAGCAGTCACCAATTCAGACGATTAAGATTCTGAAGAAGTTCATAGAAGATGAGATTTGTTGGTATTCATTCATATAAAACTAAAATCGAGTATGCACGTTTATGCAGATTATTCTGAAGCAGTGCAAATCCACCAAACTGTACATTGTCCGTTGCTGACTTACAAGGATGTGGTTTCCTGTTCTGAGCGCTCGCAAGGGATCATTGAAGTGCCAGTAAAGTTTCTTGATCTCCTTTCAGTTAGTTTATTTAGTGACAAAGTTGAGGAAATGCTTGAGCCAATGGCTGATTCAAACAGTCCAGAAGATAGAGTTCCTCCTCCCTTTGTTTCTCCAGTAGGGAGAAAGAATGTAATTGTGGCATCAGGCAATGATCTTGAGCAAAAAGGCAAGGAGAACACAAGCACAGAACAAATTACTAGAGAAGTTCATAGAGAAGCCAAGGAGAGAACTTGCATGATACAGGTTACCAAAGAAGACAAGGGCAAAGCCTTGAGTTGCATTGACAAGAAGGCAGAGGACAGCAATTTTCATGCATCAATCATGGACTGTCTGGAATTATTTTTTAAAGAAGAGGTTATCGAAGCACGCTGTGAAAAATGTTCAAAGGGTCCTCAGCAGCCAAGCACCATCGGAAGTAAAGATGGTGTGCAGACGGTGGCAAGTACTGTAGTTCTGGAATTTTTATGCAATTTTCAAGTTTTTGATGTGTAAATTTTCAAGTTTTTGATGTGTAAATTTTAAAGTTTTTGATGTGTAATTTTTTTGTATTTTGAATATTAATATTATAGATAGATTTTGAACTGATTATTGCTTCTAATTCTGGAGGAGTGCTAGAAGTAGGTTTGTTTGAGTGTTTGCTGGTTGCTCAAGTCATCCTTTCCTTTTGAGCTGCTCCAACAGTTCAAAATATCGAGTTTAGTATCTTTTTGTTTGTGCTTTGGTGGGTTGAAAGGAATAAAATGCATTGCAAAGATAATTTAAGGAACGGGGAAATGGGACCATGAGCAAGTATAGCACAAGTCATCTGCTACACACTGCAGTTGTGTCACTGATAGATAAATGAATACTCAGTTTCTATTTTGAAACAGAGTGAACCTATTTAAATGCCTAATCTTGCAGTAGTTCTGATGGTAATCAATGGCCTTATCATTGGCAAGTGCAGTTTGGTTGGCCAAGGATTCGGTCAGTTTTGCGGCATCTGATTGACTGCAGATTGTACCCGTTATGGGATATTTTCACGGGTGTTGTTCTGGTCTTGCACATTGAAAATATATGCTTTCGGGTGTACGCAACGTGATGCATTGTAGATGTTCTTCTTTGTTTCACTTCATGGTTTTAGTGTCGGTGATTGGTTATGGGAGCTTTTTGATGAAATTAATCGTACAGGTTCCTCCTTTTTTTAAAAAAAAAATGGATGAAGGTACGATGTTTGCACTTTGGAATTTCTTGCTGCTACAATTAAAATATAGAATGTGGCTCTGATTGGTTTAGAAAGAAAAAAAAAATTGACTGCTGGAATGTATCATGGTGATTAGACCTTGACTAAGAATGTTGTGGCACATTGATTTGGAACACTGGTTTGCTGTTGCTTGATGAACCCAAAGTTGTGGTGCTTTTCATATTACTTAGAAGTCGTTACCATATTTGACCCAACGATGCCGTCCTAGTGCGCTACGAAAGTTGCTGTATGAACGAGGGTAGACTTTGCGACTGCATTCGCTCGCTCTCACAACGTCCCAAGCTCAGAAGATGCCGTTCGAATGATGCTCCTTCACATTACCATGCATCACCTGGATCGGTTGATGGATAGATACATGGGTGGAGACTGGAGACGAGACGACGACGGGTAGATCCCGCTCTACTTGTACTGTTCAGATAGATAGGTAGTACGGATATATCTAATGACAGCTTAATTAATCTCATTAGATTCGTCTCGCGAATTGGACGAATTAGACTAAGAGTTCTTATATTAATACTTTTAAATGACAAAATTTTCTTTGATGTGACCTTAAAAAATTTAGACCCTAGAAAACAAACACACCTTGGTATTACTAAAAGCGCAGTGCTTATTTTAAAGTTACAGTTTAGATAGAGGCACCACCACCTTTTATGTGATGCAAGCCTGACTACCATGACTCTCCAGCTTGCTGATTGCACTTATCACCACCAGACTTATGTTATAGCCTATAATTTTGGGAGGACCCTTTCTAGCTACGGAGTATACTGCAAAGGCTGTCATAGATGTGAAAGATAAAGCCATAGTATAAAAGAAATTAATAAAAAACAATCAATAGCAATTTGCGGTACTTTGAGAATGAACTCAGTACAGGAAAGAGACCCAAATATAATCGACAGACATCACATCATTCAAACGTTTCAGATATGGTTTAAACATAAAATCTGCAGAAGCAAATTCCTCTTGATGACACGAAGATACAAGGCTTGAGCCACGCAGGCACTGACACTCACTTATCGCCAGCCAGAGGAACGCTGCGCTTGCGGCTGCGCAAACCAGCCCGACGCCCATGAGCCACATCAATTGGAGTAGTCGTAGCAGCAGGTGGGCTGGGAACGCTGCGCGAACCAGCCCGACGCCCATGGGCCACATCACTTGGAGTAGTCGTAGCAGCAGCAGGTGAACGCTTGGAGTCGTCGAGGGATGCTTTGCGTTGAGCATCGGAGAGGACGGCCCAGGCGTCGTCTACGAGGCGGGCGGCTTGGGCGAAGGCGGGATAGCACGGGTGAAGGGGGTGGGCGCGGCGGAGCAGGTCGGAGGCCTGGCGATAGTAGGATTCGATGACGGCGGGGTCGCGGGCGGTGGGGACGGCGGGGTCGAGGCCGAAGACGCGGTAGGGGTCGGGGTTGCCGGAGGGGAGGCGGAACCGGTGATGGGTGGTGCGGAGGGCGACGGCGGCGACCAAGAGGGCCCGGCCGCCAGGGGTGCACGGGTCCAGGTCAACCGCCTTGATCAGCAAGTAGCGGCAGCGCTCGATGTTGGCTTCTGTGTTTCCGCCCCGCGACAGGAGATCCTTGGCGGTGCACACAAGCCGCTCCGCCTCTTGCTGGACGGCGGGGTCCTCGGCTGGAACCAGGGGGATGGAAGGATTCATCTTGGCTGCTTGCTACTGGGGGAATAGGCGAGGCGGCGAGCGAGACGGCGGACGGGAATGGGGTTTGTGGAACTAGGGTTAGATGGCGCTGCCTCGTTGCGCTACCAGCCCGGCAAGGTCGGTCCCAGCAAGGAAAGAATCGGCCCACTAAGGCGAGGCAGCCCAGCAAAGGGCGTCGTCTTCCTTCCACCGTCGAGAGTTGTCGTCTCGTTTTTTCTCTCTCTTCCCAGCTACCTGCTCCTGTGCGCGTGGCGGCGTGAGCGTCGCCGGCGAAGAAAGATGCCGGATTTGAGATTGGAACAAAAATTTAAGCAGTTAGAACAAATTTTTATTTTTGCTGGAACAATTGTTCTAGGAGATTGGAGCAATTGTTCTTTTTTTTAGATGGATTGGAGCAATTGTCGAAGGAGCTTCAAACGTTTGTTCCAGGAGCTTGAAACATTTGTTCTATAAGATTGGAACAATTTTTCCTAGCTCCTCAAACAAATGGAAGCTCGGGCGCGGGGAGCTTAGAGGGTCCCAAATGGTAAAGGCAGCTAAGATTGGAACAATTGTTGACTATGAGCAGCAGCAATTATTTTGAAGCAAGTGTCCTTGAAGCATTTTGAACCTAACGCTTTCCCCCTCTAGTTCTGCATGTATTTGCGTTTAAATTGAATCTCATGTGTCATATCCTGTTCTTTTACTTTTCTTTGTCGCTGGGTTATGGTAGATGTTAACGATAATGTGGACGGGTAGGTTGTGCTTAGCTTGCTGTATTGGGTTGGTTCTTAAATTGATTAATAATCTTGACTAATGGTTCACTTCAACATAATCTTTACGGATCGGTTAATCTTTTTAGCAACATGGAACTTAGGTGATTCAAGCAGGCAGATGTTGATGATGGTGCGGGTATGCACATGTGCATGTCATGGTACTGCTGGTTGTGGTTAGTACCTGCTTGTGATCATAAGGACCGGTTCGTGGAGCGGCAACCCAGGACAACAGCGCAAAGCACATGGTTGATTATGGTAGACTTGGTCAAGTAATGTGTTGTCTTTCCAGTTTGACGGCATTCGAGGAAGAGGATTGGGGTGGTGTAACCTCAGTTTCTAGGTGATGGATGGTGTAATCCTAGCCACGGTGCCAGAGAGGGCTTCTGTCTGGATGGCGTAATCCCACAGCGATGGAACCTTAGCATGGGATGTTTGCCGGCTGGGAAGCACTTTGAAAGACCATGTGGTGATCTCTTGGCCTCACACCTTTGGTAGTGTGAAGTGGCAACATGGAGACTTTAGTCACTGAATAGTGACGGAATCACCACCCTGCGGGTAAAGTTGTGCACCCCTACAGAGAAGTAAAACTGTCATGACAAACAGTGCTCACGGTTAGGAGCGGTCTGGATCCTCACATGATTAGTCGGAATGGTTGGGTGGATCTGGTGGGGTAACCAGATTTGGGTGGTGTAGCCCTGTAAGGATCACGGGATACCGAGAGGGGGGTGCATCGGTAGTATTTAAAATTCCTTCCGGTTTAGTGAGTTTTCTACTTAACTAGGTGAGCAAGAACAACAAGGTAAAACAAACCTAGCAAGCAAGTCTACTAAGGAAAGCAAAGCACCCTAACAAGCAACTCTACTTGCAAGATATCAAAGGTAAGTGCGGAAACGTAAATGCAAGTAAGTAAAGGAGATGGGATAGAGGGTGCTCATGATTTTTAGCGTGGTCTCGGAAAGATGGCGCCTTCCCCTACTCCACGTTGGATCACTCCCGTCGGAGTCTCGACCCCTCCCTCCGCTCGATGGCGATCCCTTCTTGAGCACTACTTCACCCTCCGAGTGAAGTCACGGGCACGTCCCGCCGGCAACTACGGATGCTCCTCCGAAGGTAAGGATCCGTACGTGATACGGTCCAAAGGGCGCTCACTTCATGAAGCTTCTTTCGACCGGGAAGCTCGTAGACCGTGTACAAACTTATAGTGACTTCCACACTTCTCTTGGCAAGCTCACTACCAACACCTAACCGGTCTAGGTCATGCCATAGACCAAGAGTAACAACCCAAACCGAGTCCCTCAAGCTCACACTAGCCTAGAGACCATGGATGCACACTTGTTACTCTCACAAAGCACTAGGATCACTCCAAATCCCTCTCAAGTGCTCTTCCTCTTTGCTCTTGGCTTCCAACTGGTACCCTCAACTGTTCCAATGGCCAAGAGACCCTCGAAGGGGCAGGCAAACAGCTATTTATAGTCTCCAACCACGAAACTAGCCGTTTGCCCAAAAAGCAGTCTGTCGACAGAGTCACCGTATCATACGGTGACCTAGTCACGGTATCATACGGTGACCCTTTTCCCTTCAGCCTCAACTGCTGCTTCCACTGTTCTTCACTGTTCCTTTAGTCACCGTATCATACGGTGACTAGCACCGTATCATACGGTGACTCCTTTCTTCCAAAACTTCGCCAACTGCCAAATCTCTGGAAACATTACGGTGCTCACCGTATCATACGGTGACCTAGCACCCTCACCATACGGTGACTCAACGAGGAACTCTTCTTTTCCTGGAAACATTACGGTGCTCACCGTATCATACGGTGACTATCACCGTATCATACGGTGATACCTGGCAAGCTGAAATTGATCTTCTCGTTGATCCCCTTCTTCAACTTGCTCCAAACTTGGCTCCTCGTCTTCTCTTCTTCCACCCTAGCCCTCTGTGAGAGTCACTTGTGCATCCAAAGACCTCTACGACTAGTGTGCTCTAAGAGAAACGATTCGGACCCTCTTGATAGTCCGGTTTTTCCTATGGACTCAAGCTATCATCTAACCAAGCAACACTTGCTTGTCTCTAGATCATCCTTAGCCTTGATCCATCTTGCTCCACCGCGACTCCATCAAGTACAAGGTCCCGATAACCGAGGCAACCAATCATCGAGATAAGCAATAAAGAATTGTTGGCGTAAACCTCCATCATATGTGACCATAGGCAACAACCTACATGAAAATGTTAGTCACACATAATATGATCACCCAATCACCAAAACATTCATACCATGGGGTTTCCATGCTCCAATGGTCATGAAGCTCACAATCTCCCCCTTTTTGGTGATTGGTGACAACATAACAAAAAGGATATGGAATGAAAGCATAAACATTGATCGAGATGATTGAATGTGAAGGAAAAACATAACTAGACCGCTCTTGATAAAAAGATACGAGTGGAATGTAAGAGCAAGGCGATAAAGTACTCGATCATGCATCATGATATAGGATAAAGTAAGATGTAAATCATGATGAAGGTAAGTAGTGGGACATAGCTCAAGAAGAATATCACCTGCAAGAATAGAGTTAAGTACAAAGGTGAAGAAAATGAAACCACATGAGCTATGTCCATCACAATGAGATGATAGGATATAAGATATTTTCTGCAAGAGCAAGTTAGTGCACACATCATCTCAACGTAAGGAATCATCAACATACGAACTCAGGCATAACGATACCACATAGATATATAATACAGAATAGAGTATGTAGATGAAACCAAGTGCGCTCTCGATGTGCTAAAGCAAGGCAAAATAAATCCAAGCACATCGAAAACCACGAAACTCCAAAAGAATATACAAGTATCACAACCACAAAATGAGTAAGACAACTCCCCCTGCACAAAAGATCCTCTCGATCAAGTCTCACTCCCAACTCCCCCTAGACACAATCTCTCCCCCTTTGGCACCAAGTACCAAAAAGATCATCGAGGAAAGATACTCTAATCTACGCATCGGGGCCTGGAGGTGGTGCAGTGGGTAACGGAGCTGACGAGCTGACTCCCCCTGAAGTTGTGCCTGCTGAGCTGCTATCTGGCTGAGGTGGAGCCACTGGGGCTGTCCAAGTCCAAGTACGGGGCATCCCTGGAGGTGGAGTACGAGGTCGACGAACATAGCTGATGATCTGTCTCTCTCTGGGATCAATGTTCAGAAGAACCTGCTGAAGCTCAGCTGCATACTCCTCAACCTCTGACTCAGACGCAGTGTGGACTGACGGTGTACGTGAACGTGGGTCTGGAGTCACTGCCACACTGACCTCAGCCTCTGTGTATCTTGCCTGCAGTAGGTCAGCAGCAAGAGTACCCATCTCAGTGTCTGGTGGAGCTGCACCCTCAGCTATCTCTGCGGCTCTACCCTCTGAGTCTGTCCAAGAAACACTGTCAATCATTGTCTTCTACCAACTCAGCCGAGCAGCAGTAGCCTCTGCCTGTACCTCTGAGTAGCCAGCTGCTCGTAGATCTGCAAGATCCTCCTCATAGGTCTGGCCAGTCAGGGAGGTGAGTGAGGTAGACTCCGGAGCTATAGTCTCTGTAGTGGTGATCACAGCCTCAGTAACAACTGAAGTGACCACTGCTGACACTGGAGGCACTGGAGCAAGGGTGGACTCTACGTCTGTGAAGTCAAGTGTGCGCGTGGGCAACGGAGACGAGATCCTGGTAGTGGAGGTGATGTGCACCTCTGGAGCTGCAGCCGGGGTAGTACTCAGTAAATAGGCAGAAGGAGTCATAAACTGCCCCGGTGACAGAGATGGTACAGAAGAAAGTCCTGCCTGAGAGGGACCTGCCTGTGTCAGCCCAGCCATCTCTGACACTCCTGCAAACACTGTGCTCATCGGACTCTGTGAAGTCTGTCCAGAAGGTGTCATAGGTGCCGTGAGCATAGTAGAAAACATCCCTGGAGCTGTGGGAGCCTGTGGTAACTGAAATAACTGAGGAGGGACCATCGAAGGTAAAGCCATAGGAGGGATCTGAGGCATCCCTGGGAAAGCCTGTCCAAGAAAACCAAAAGCTGTGGCAAACATGCCGAAGACAGCCTGGTTTGTGATCTGAGTGGTCTTTAGGGTATCTGCCATCTGCCTGTTCCACTCCCTGTGCTCAGCATCTCTCCTCTCCTGCTCTGCTCTCCACTGCTCCTGCTGCTCAACCCTCTTCCTCAAGAACTCAAGCTGTGCAAGTACTGAGGGGTCTGTAGCAGCTGTAGGTGCTGGTGCTGTAGGTGGTGCTGGAGCTGCTGTGATAGGAATCTCTGAAGCTGCAGCTGTGGAGTCTGGTAGTGGTGCATCATGATGAAGAGGAGACTCCATCGAGAAATCCAGATCAGTGGCACCACTAGCACCTGCTGCATCCCTGGGCTGAGAAGAGCTGTCCTCTGAACCATGTGCCCTGGTGAGACAACGTCTGTCATCTGGGTGGCAGAGTACGTACTCAGTAGTCTCAAGTGGGAGTCCAGCGTACTCTGCATCACTCATGAACCCAGTCATCCAAATCAAGTAGCATTTTATATACTTTCCCACACTTGCAGAGTACGACATGTACTCACGCTTGCTATTTCCTCTACAATCATGATATGCTGCTCAGAGAGTAAAGATTGACGGCTTTGAAGACGATAGTGAAGACTAAGCTTGTGGAGCCCCCGGTCGATTGTCTGTGGCGTTATGGAGTCTTCCGCTAGCGTTTGTATTCGTTTAGTCCCTTGAGACATTTATTGTAATACTTATGATTTAATTGTGACACTGGTTGTATTGTTACTTCATTTTATCCTATATGTGTGAAACTTGATCCTGGGCACACATATAGATGAGCATTCGGTTTTGGCCTTAAAACCGGGTGTGACAGGAGAAAGGAACTTCTCGTTTCTCAGGATTGAGATACACCCATTAGCTAAATGGTGAAACTTTTTAAAGGAGTCAATACATTCATGGTTTGAGGAAATGCCTTTTTGTTCACGAAATGGTTTGAAGAAATATCGAGAACTGGTAACATCATGATGTTTGAATAGTCGTAACAGGGCAAACTGTTTCTTGTAGAGTGGTTGCTAAAATGGCCACTGGAATATAGCTCAGTGTCTTGAGTATTTGCCCTTGGATTGTTCGTATTGTCAAATGGCATGTTGTATCAACAGTTTATGGGAGTTCTTGGCAACAAGCAGCTCCCTATGTGGAGGATTTGCGGTGTCCCGGATAATTAAATTACCCGAACTTCCGTGTTTTCCGTACTTGCCCCAGGATCAATGACAAGTACACACGGTAATCACAGTGGAACCATAGCCATATCAGAATTCAACTATCAAGTTTATTTGAAATTTAGAAAATATCGGCTCGACGGCCGACAAGGTACCTTAAGAAATAAACGTAGCGGGAACATAAAGGATTTCAATTCTCCAGCGTGTGCCCCGTGTTCACCCCACAGGCAATTGACTGGAAGTTGAACTCCTAGAAAAAAAATGGCGTCGTTCCTCACCGAGATTTACGTCAACTCTGAAACAAAGTTATCGGAGGCAAGCATGCATGTAAATATTAATCAAAATATATTTATATGCAAGGATAAATGAAGGAAGGTAATATGGGTAAGTTTGCATAAATGAACAAATGGTAATCTAATCTTGATTAATGAAATAATTACTAAATTGAATAGCTTGAATATAAATTGCATAAATGTAAGCACAAGTAAAATATCATATGAATAAAGTGACATACTTGACTTCCATGTCAAGTTCCTATAACAATCATCAACTATATTATTTCAATTATCAATAACCATCATGATAAATTTTAATCCCCAAAACCATTCCCTAAACAAAGACCTATCTTTAAGGAGCTTGAGACCGCAAGCACGGCCATTCGAATGGATTATTACTCTGCAGAGTTTGTACGCTGTACCCATGGACAGTGAGTGACCGTCTGTGGTGTTGCAAGCACCGTGCACTCACGAAGTGTGCACATCGGTATCACACATGACGTTTTCATTGACCGTTTGCTATTCTTGCCTTCCCTAAATTGCATAACAATCCTCTGAACCTGACCACTAACATCCCAGAGGTACAATTTTTTCCCTCCTTCAAACATGGACTGCTAGGCAGGAAAAGGTACAATTTATTGTGTAAGCAAGCTTTGATCCCACGCGTATAGCAATGGGAGCCCCGTCGAATAACCCCTCCAAAACTCGGGAATTATCCGCACATTCTCTACGTCTAGAAGGCAATGTAGCATTCAATCAATTACTTAGCCATGGCCGTCCCATACCAGCATCCATGGTCGCACGATGTTTCCTTAAATCAAGAATCAAATGTACCGGTCCTTATGTGATGTGACGGGTCTCCAAATCATCATTATCAAACAATCATTAATTCATTTATCATTATCACATCAAACCCGTCAACATCTAAGTTTCCAACATATATCCTCAACGAATTTCCCATCAACATAAATCCATAAATTTAATGAATATACATGTGCTTCCATTTATACAAAATATAACCTTTCATTTTAGCAAAGCCTAATTAGTAATTAATTATTTCATGAAGCATATGGCATTGGACTAATGTTACAACCCAACCTATGGTTACAAGGGATGATAATAAGGTCCAATAAATGGGTAAAATCAATAGGTAATATCTACCATTCCCCAAGTGAGCATTTTTGGTAATATAATTTATGCACAAATTATTCCTACAAATTAAGCACTTAAATGCACTTGCAAATCATAGGATCAAAATGATCAAAGGGGTGTGCTTGCCTCGCACCTTTATATTCATTATTCATACGACGATCTTCGAGCGTCGATCTTCTCGTGATGTAGTCCTTCGATGATTCACTCACGTGCGCATCGATTCGCGATCAATAAACACCGAGAGATCCAAATAAAGCCATCCAAGAAAATCCAATAAAATCTACAAAATAAATACAAATATTTTGAGTAAAAACCCAAGGACATGCTCATGGAATGTATTTTATGAAAATAAGTATACATGCGGAACTCGTATAAGCGGGCTATACGTGGACGGGGTTCTACCGATGAAGGGTAACTAGGGTGTACGTGGTTTTATTTATTTTACGGTGATCATTCGTTACGGAATATATTCCTGGCCTCATATAGGCCATATTCACCTAGACAAGTTATTTACAACCTATTTTCTCTTAAAAAAATAAAACGAGACCATGCATGTATGTTATTTCACTTGACTATTGTAGAGGTTAACACGAAAGTATGCATATGTTTTTATTTAACAAATCCCTATAGTGAAAATGGTGAGATGTATGTAATTTATTGATGGTGATTGTGTGCATATCTATTATGTAAATTCTAAATTATTTCCATTAGTGAACATGGTGTTGCTTGAAGAAACATAATTAAATTAATTAGATTACATAACAAATATTTCTAAGAGGATGTATATATTAAATAAGGCCATATGTTCCTTTTATATATATTTAGTAACATCTCTATGTTAATTCCTTAACTCATTTTCTATAAATATTAATGTGCCTTTAGGCATGCATGTGACATAGTCAAAGATATATTTCTTTTAAACTAAATTATTTACATAGGACATGTCTTAAGGATTCATTTTTCATGTTTTAGATATTATGAATATGATGCTATACGTATATGTAACCTAAGTATCTAAATTAAGCAAGAATATATGGAGATGTGTGTATAAATATATATATACATGAACAACATTCATGTTATATAGGTTTCATCATTACAAATTCTTCCTGGAAGTATATATATATATATATTTAGTTGCATGTATACCTATGAGGTGCAACATATAATCATGAACATGGGGTGTAATTAAACCTATATGCACCTAGTAAATTAAATAACATGGACAAAACTAACTATTTATTGCCTAGCATATTTTTCCTATAATTAATTTCTGATGAGCAGTGCCAAAAGGGTCCTAAAATGATAAGGAAATTTTCTAACATTTTTACTAAATTTTCCTCCATTGTTTTTCTATCATTTTCTATCTAAAAATGTTTAAACATACTACAGCCAATCACAGATGGACACGTGTCGGCTTAGGGTTAATTCAATCCAAAGCTAAGCGAGTACAGTAGCAGCGGAGTTCTGCAACTCGCCGGCGGCGAACTCAAGCTTGACGACGTCGACACGTAGGGCAGGGTGGTGCGCGAGCTCAAGAGCTTTTGTCCGGTAGTCGAATCATCGACGGAGACGTCCTGTAGCGGCGGCGCGGCGAGGTTCTAGGCGCGCAGTGGCTCGACAACTCCGCGATGTGCAGCAGAAGCGCATGGCGACGTGAATTTCAAACTGTAATAGCATCTACAAACGACGAGTGTTCTTACCAAGCAAGAACGGCAAGCAGTGGTGGCCTAAAGCGACGGCTAGTCGACCCGCGGTGGCGGAAAAGAGCCGGCGGCGATGCGCACGTCCTTCCGTCCAACCCCTTTGGAAGAAAAGGATAGGGAAAGAGTCAGCACGATCTAGAGATGCTAAAAGATCAACACATCGACGTGATGCTCACCGGGAGAGCTCTAATTGCCGGCAATGGCGGCGGCGGCCGGAATTGGTGAAATTAGAAATTCGCGGCTCTAAGTGATGGATACGATTATGGTCAAGCTTGGGAGGATAAGAATGGCAAGAGGAAGCAGTTCGAGGGACGAATTGGGGTTTTTATTGGGTGAAGAGGCGGTGATGGTTGGGTGGCTGCCATGCGGCCTTCCCTGTCAGAGAGAGAGGGAGGAAGGGAGGGGTTCCGGAAGCCGCGAGGTGGTGCAGGAGGGGTCGAGGGGCGTGCAGCGGGCCGCGTGGTACTTCTACAGCGGCGGCACAGGACTGCGGCGTGCGTGGCGGAACGCCGGTGGTCAGGCGACGGCGGTGGCGTTGACGTCGAACAAAGGAGGACGACGACGGTTCGAGAGGTATGGGCCGGTTTGGGCTGGCTACGTTGCGGCTGGGCCGGCCAGGTAAGTTTCTTCTTTTCTATTTTTCGTTATTTCTAAATGGGCCGAGCCCAACTAGAGTAGGACTGTTTTTCAGTTTTTTTTTTTTATACGTAGCAGAAGCGAACGACGAATTTTTCACCTAACTAAACGTGCCCCAAAAATTATGAAAAATTCATAGAAAATACTTCATTGTGAATTGCACCTATGGTGAATTTTCAGAGATTTTTTGCCAAGCCAATTTGCTACGAAAATTCGGAGAAGTTCCTTTATGCATATGAATGATATGTATGTATGATTTTGAAAATTCAAATGAACTCAAGTTCGAAATTCAAACTAGCTCAACTTTATTTAGGGTTTTCTCTATATTAGTCCAAGCCTCAAATTTTTGGGATGTGACAGTTCTACCCCCCCCCCCCCCCCCCTTAAAAAGAATCTCGTCCCCGAGATTCCGCAAGGTGTTAGTGTGAATCGATTTTGTGATAATTTTCAAATTGTTGTTGATCTCTTCATCTTTAGCATGGCGTATGTGGGGACAATCTTCATGTACTTGTCTTGCTCCTCTTTGATGCAGTTGATTTTTCGAAATTTCCTTCCTTGTAGTACTGCTTTCCCTCACATTCATCTAACAAACATTGTTTCGAGAAGGACTTTCAATGAAAATTACTTAGCATTCGTTAGCATTTGTTAGTAAGGATTTAAAAATTCTTCTTCTTCGGCTTATATGAGAAGTTAGCATACATGATCAAAAGATTAGGTGGGTTAGTACATTCTTACACCCTACCCCCCTTAAATAAGTCTTAACCTATAATTTATAATATACTTTTATTACCATGCATAATGCATAAAGTTAATCCTTCCGTCGTCGCGGCCTTTTAGTAAGGGATTATCTTCTCCCATTCTTCTTGCTTCTTTCTTGATGTAGCAAATTTTCTCTCGTCTTTGAAGTATCTTCATGAAATCCCTTCCTCTATCTTGAGAAAATGCTTGATTTTCTACGGCGATGTTAGATGAAAATCTCGAATCACATATTAGTGTTCCTCGTCATTGGTGCTAACTCATCATGAGTGTTAGAATTACATTTCTTTCGAACTTGTACTTTCATCGAAAGTTAGTAAGTACCTATATGATTGAAGGAGAAAATTTCGTTTTATCCAACGTAATGTGTAAAGGTTTTCAAAAACAGATTTGGAAACAAGGGGGATACTGGAATGGATGCTTCTAATATTTTACTTTTGTTAACCATTATCTTAAAAGATTCTTATACCAAAGAAATTAGGATGTTTTTAAAATCACAAGATGATTTTTAATGAGATAATTTATTAAAGAGTGGAGTCAAGAGTGGTACGCTACCAACCCAATGAAGTTTCAGGGTCATGTAAGAAAACAAATTGGCAATGGTGAAGAAAGACCAATAGAATTTGTTATGGAATCGATAGAATGCAATGAGGCTCAATAAAGGTATAATGGCTACAATAATTTGACATGCATGGAAAATGGTTACTAAGACATTGAGATCACTAGCTCAAAAATCTTAGGAATAGTTTAGAAATTTATTTCGAGGTTTATGAGACATGTTTCTAAGAATAAGATTGAAATAAATTTTAAAGATCAAGTCAATATAAAAGTAACATCTGATAACTGCAACCATGGAATACGACAATGCTATGATATGATCAATGAATTTTACTTATTGAAGAAAGGAAACTGAAAATGATAGGCTAGTCTTCCAATGGCACTTAACATCAAGTAAACAGAGAGTGAAGATGAAGTAAAAATCAGTAGGGTTGATGATGAAATTCTTCCGAAGGTCATGTAAAGAACAATGATTGCCACGATGGATATTCAAGTAAGGCTGGTAAATGATTAGAACAACAAAGCTTACATATCATGGAGGGTATAGGAAATTATTCCAAGATTTACAAGATGGCTTCTTCGGAATATACAGGATGAAAGAAATTTTTCAAAAACCAAGTTAATATAGGACAATAGATTTCTATGTTTCATGGGCCTTGGAAATTAAAGTTTTCCTTAGATCAGGTGGAAATTCAAGAGTGGTTGATCTTAGAGATCACATCAACATTAATCAAGTGATCTCATGATTGGACAAGTCAAGGAAAATATTGTTCTTAATTCAATAGTGTCAATGGGTATCAAAATCCATAGACACCTAGTCAATATAATAAGGGGGCATTATCACAAGGTAAGATAGCTAGGCAAAACAATTAGACATACCAGGTTAACATCAAAATACTTCAGGATGGTATTCGAAGATGGTCTTACTTTCAATATTAGTAATTGATAGGCAATATAGAAGGATTAAGGAATGAGATGGTACGACATTCTCATATCCCCTTTTTTTTTTCCAATGGAAGACAGCAATAGGACATAGTTACTCATAACAAATCAAGGAAGCTTAGGGTAGCAATGTAATCCTACTTTGCAAATGATGATTGGTTAGCAAAACCAGGATCATAAGGTACACATGATTTTAAATTTGAGCAAATTGTTATTAGAAAATTGATAGTTAGTAGGATAGATAAGAACTTAAATCTTGAGATTTTCCTTATGGTTCAAGGATCATAAAATTGATTGATAGTCAAGTGAGAAAATACTCATAGATGATAGGTTATAGAAATCAACACCGATGATTAACCAAAGATCGGGTTAATAGGGTTCATAGGGTAGGATGTATCAGCTATTGGCAACACTTTCGTGAATGCGAAACAATATGATCATGGGCATTTATATGAGTTTCAAAACAGAATAGGGGGATATTAAACAGATTTCGCAAATATTTTAATGTTCCTGCTACAGATTTCAATGGACTATTGACCAAACGGGGATCGTTATGCTATGCAACAATGACATTTTATAGGAGGAATTTTTAAAATCGTCGGCATTTTACATGGAAATTAAGGATATTCAATTCCTGAATGGATGAAATACACAAATACTCTATGAGTGAGAGAAGAATTAATTGTCTCATGCATAAGAGATAATTCAAAGAAGTTTTATGTTACCAATAGGTGTAAAAGAGTACCCATGACAAAAATCAAAGAGTTTGAGAACAAAATATCATGGCTATAGAAATTAATTCTATCTCTCCTTCAAATAATGGAATATGATTATCAATTTATCCAAGAAGAATTGATTGGGCTTTGGTAAGGAAATTCATGAAAATTTTTCGTACTAGTTAATTTCGAGGGAGGCTGATGGAATACAATTGTCACGCCATGCAAAGCGTGATGCAAGGTACAAAATGGCATTAAGAGTATTTCCCACTTGAAATGGAAAATAATAGAAATCAAGTTTTTACTGATCTCGCATAAAATGAAAAGAGAAAAATAAATTATTTTTGAAAGAAAGAAGTATGATATGAATAGTGTGCACCTTTTATGCTATATGTCAAACTATATCTACATGAATCAAAGAGCAAGGGCGCACTAAAGATATAAAAGAAATAAATATGTGAGGGTGTGAGATCCTTTTGGAACCAAATGAACCAACAAAGGAGGATGACAACACAAATACGGGACTAGTACATTTATCAAGGAAATATTGGTCATGTAGGATTAATGCTAAAAAGGATTTGAGAATTATGGAGTAGATTCTCTGAAATAAAAATGACATCAGGTTAACATGGAAGATAGCATGGCTTTAACAAAGTGTAGGTCATGCATGGAAATTAATCAAAGAAATGTTTAATACATTAAGTAAAAGGTATGCAATTACGGCATTTGGAAATATAAGTTAGGAAGCACAACTAACGGCCTTCTAATGTTAGAATTTGACTATGGTCATAGCCAGAACTAGTATGAGGTTATCCTAAAGGATGGTTAGCAAAATTTAGATTATTTATTTTAGCATCTCATTTGCGTTTTCAAAATAAAAACACCAAACCACATAGAAACACCAAGCCAAAAAGAACGAACAAATCGACCGCAAATAGAAACTCTAGAATTTTTGAAAACTATTTTCTTGTTAATGATTATTTTCATAGGTCGTGGGTCTTTATGGCATAGTACTTTTAAAATGCCATATAATCCTTAATATATATTTTTTTTTCTACGACCTACATATCCACATCTCTTAAGAAATTTTGAAAGAAATAAGAGAAGAGGTCCTAATATTTGCTGTCGCACTCTTACTACTTCTTTTTCCTTGTCTCCCGGTAGGATAAAAAAATGAGATTAGGTAGGGAATTGGATGAACGATAAGATGAGATACAAGAAAGAATATTTGAAATCAAGGTTGGGGGAAAGAGAGCAATATCTTTCTTTTTCTCCGTAGCTAGAGATAAGAGATAAGAGGGGATAAATAATTTCTTAAAATCAAATGAAAATATAGTTGAGAAAAGAAACTAAGATTTAGGAGAGATAGAGAAAAACCCCTATTTTATTTTTTTTTTCTTAAATATCCTTGAAAATTTTGAAAATATAACTTCAATTTGCTAATCTATTCTAACGACCGATCTATCTAGGGCCAACCTACAGTCAATATAGCTCTGATACCACCTGCGGTGTCCCGGATAATTAAATTACCCGAAACTCCGTGTTTTCCGTACTTGCCCCAGGATCAATGACAAGTACACACGGTAATCACAGTGGAACCATAGCCATATCAGAATTCAACTATCAAGTTTATTTGAAATTTAGAAAATATCGGCTCGACGGCCGAAAAGGTACCTTAAGAAATAAACGCAGCGGGAACATAAAGGAATTCAATTCTCCAGCGTGTGCCCCGTGTTCACCCCACAGGCAATTGACTGGAAGTTGAACTCCTAGAAAAAAAATGGCGTCGTTCCTCACCGAGATTTACGTCAACTCTGAAACAAAGTTATCGGAGGCAAGCATGCATGTAAATATTAATCAAAATATATTTATATGCAAGGATAAATGAAGGAAGGTAATATGGGTAAGTTTGCATAAATGAACAAATGGCAATCTAATCTTGATTAATGAAATAATTACTAAATTGAATAGCTTGAATATAAATTGCATAAATGTAAGCACAAGTAAAATATCATATGAATAAAGTGACATACTTGACTTCCATGTCAAGTTCCTATAACAATCATCAACTATATTATTTCAATTATCAATAACCATCATGATAAATTTTAATCCCCAAAACCATTCCCTAAACAAAGACCTATCTTTAAGGAGCTTGAGACCGCAAGCACGGCCATTCGAATGGATTATTACTCTGCAGAGTTTGTACGCTGTACCCATGGACAGTGAGTGACCGTCTGTGGTGTTGCAAGCACCGTGCACTCACGAAGTGTGCACATCGGTATCACACATGACGTTTTCATTGACCGTTTGCTATTCTTGCCTTCCCTAAATTGCATAACAATCCTCTGAACCTGACCACTAACATCCCAGAGGTACAATTTTTTCCCTCCTTCAAACATGGACTGCTAGGCAGGAAAAGGTACAATTTATTGTGTAAGCAAGCTTTGATCCCACGCGTATAGCAATGGGAGCCCCGTCGAATAACCCCTCCAAAACTCGGGAATTATCCGCACATTCTCTACGTCTAGAAGGCAAGGTAGCATTCAATCAATTACTTAGCCATGGCCGTCCCATACCAGCATCCATGGTCGCACGATGTTTCCTTAAATCAAGAATCAAATGTACCGGTCCTTATGTGATGTGACGGGTCTCCAAATCATCATTATCAAACAATCATTAATTCATTTATCATTATCACATCAAACCCGTCAACATCTAAGTTTCCAACATATATCCTCAACGAATTTCCCATCAACATAAATCCATAAATTTAATGAATATACATGTGCTTCCATTTATACAAAATATAACCTTTCATTTTAGCAAAGCCTAATTAGTAATTAATTATTTCATGAAGCATATGGCATTGGACTAATGTTACAACCCAACCTATGGTTACAAGGGATGATAATAAGGTCCAATAAATGGGTAAAATCAATAGGTAATATCTACCATTCCCCAAGTGAGCATTTTTGGTAATATAATTTATGCACAAATTATTCCTACAAATTAAGCACTTAAATGCACTTGCAAATCATAGGATCAAAATGATCAAAGGGGTGTGCTTGCCTCGCACCTTTATATTCATTATTCATACGACGATCTTCGAGCGTCGATCTTCTCGTGATGTAGTCCTTCGATGATTCACTCACGTGCGCATCGATTCGCGATCAATAAACACCGAGAGATCCAAATAAAGCCATCCAAGAAAATCCAATAAAATCTACAAAATAAATACAAATATTTTGAGTAAAAACCCAAGGACATGCTCATGGAATGTATTTTATGAAAATAAGTATACATGCGGAACTCGTATAAGCGGGCTATACGTGGACGGGGTTCTACCGATGAAGGGTAACTAGGGTGTACGTGGTTTTATTTATTTTACGGTGATCATTCGTTACGGAATATATTCCTGGCCTCATATAGGCCATATTCACCTAGACAAGTTATTTACAACCTATTTTCTCTTAAAAAAATAAAACGAGACCATGCATGTATGTTATTTCACTTGACTATTGTAGAGGTTAACACGAAAGTATGCATATGTTTTTATTTAACAAATCCCTATAGTGAAAATGGTGAGATGTATGTAATTTATTGATGGTGATTGTGTGCATATCTATTATGTAAATTCTAAATTATTTCCATTAGTGAACATGGTGTTGCTTGAAGAAACATAATTAAATTAATTAGATTACATAACAAATATTTCTAAGAGGATGTATATATTAAATAAGGCCATATGTTCCTTTTATATATATTTAGTAACATCTCTATGTTAATTCCTTAACTCATTTTCTATAAATATTAATGTGCCTTTAGGCATGCATGTGACATAGTCAAAGATATATTTCTTTTAAACTAAATTATTTACATAGGACATGTCTTAAGGATTCATTTTTCATGTTTTAGATATTATGAATATGATGCTATACGTATATGTAACCTAAGTATCTAAATTAAGCAAGAATATATGGAGATGTGTGTATAAATATATATATACATGAACAACATTCATGTTATATAGGTTTCATCATTACAAATTCTTCCTGGAAGTATATATATATATATTTAGTTGCATGTATACCTATGAGGTGCAACATATAATCATGAACATGGGGTGTAATTAAACCTATATGCACCTAGTAAATTAAATAACATGGACAAAACTAACTATTTATTGCCTAGCATATTTTTCCTATAATTAATTTCTGATGAGCAGTGCCAAAAGGGTCCTAAAATGATAAGGAAATTTTCTAACATTTTTACTAAATTTTCCTCCATTGTTTTTCTATCATTTTCTATCTAAAAATGTTTAAACATACTACAGCCAATCACAGATGGACACGTGTCGGCTTAGGGTTAATTCAATCCAAAGCTAAGCGAGTACAGTAGCAGCGGAGTTCTGCGGCTCGCCGGCGGCGAACTCAAGCTTGACGACGTCGACACGTAGGGCAGGGTGGTGCGCGAGCTCAAGAGCTTTTGTCCGGTAGTCGAATCATCGACGGAGACGTCCTGTAGCGGCGGCGCGGCGAGGTTCTAGGCGCGCAGTGGCTCGACAACTCCGCGATGTGCAGCAGAAGCGCATGGCGACGTGAATTTCAAACTGTAATAGCATCTTCAAATGACGAGTGTTCTTACCAAGCAAGAACTGCAAGCAGTGGTGGCCTAAAGCGACGGCTAGTCGACCCGCGGTGGCGGAAAAGAGCCGGCGGCGATGCGCACGTCCTTCCGTCCAACCCCTTTGGAAGAAAAGGATAGGGAAAGAGTCAGCACGATCTAGAGATGCTAAAAGATCAACACATCGACGTGATGCTCACCGGGAGAGCTCTAATTGCCGGCAATGGCGGTGGCGGCCGGAATTGGGGAAATTAGAAATTCGCGGGCTCTAAGTGATGGATACGATTATGGTCAAGCTTGGGAGGATAAGAATGGCAATAGGAAGCAGTTCGAGGGACGAATTGGGGTTTTTATTGGGTGAAGAGGCGGTGATGGTTGGGTGGCTGCCATGCGGCCTTCCCTGTCAGAGAGAGAGGGAGGAAGGGAGGGGTTCCGGAAGCCGCGAGGTGGTGCAGGAGGGGTCGAGGGGCGTGCAGCGGGCCGCGTGGTACTTCTACAGCGGCGGCACAGGACTGCGGCGTGCGTGGCGGAACGCCGGTGGTCAGGCGACGGCGGTGGCGTTGACGTCGAACAAAGGAGGAGGACGACGGTTCGAGAGGTATGGGCCGGTTTGGGCTGGCTACGTTGCGGCTGGGCCGGCCAGGTAAGTTTCTTCTTTTCTATTTTTCGTTATTTCTAAATGGGCCGAGCCCAACTAGAGTAGGACTGTTTTTCAGTTTTTTTTTTATACGTAGCAGAAGCGAACGACGAATTTTTCACCTAACTAAACGTGCCCCAAAAATTATGAAAAATTCATAGAAAATACTTCATTGTGAATTGCACCTATGGTGAATTTTCAGAGATTTTTGGCCAAGCCAATTTGCTACGAAAATTCGGAGAAGTTCCTTTATGCATATGAATGATATGTATGTATGATTTTGAAAATTCAAATGAACTCAAGTTCGAAATTCAAACTAGCTCAACTTTATTTAGGGTTTTATCTATATTAGTCCAAGCCTCAAATTTTTGGGATGTGACAGGATTGGGATTCTGGTAAAAAAATGTTGAGGATGACAGTTTCTGATTTCATGATGTTGTGAAGCAGATAATACTAAAGTAATATATGCTTGCTTATGCAGATTCCAGTAAGGAAAATGCGGAAGATACAGGTCAATATCTCCGTGCTTCTCCTGTAAAGGATACAAGTGCATCAGGCAGTGATGGGCAAAGTGACAATCCTCGTGTCGGTGATCTATTGAGCCAACAAGAAATTATTGTGGAAGCCAAGGAGAGCACTTCCACTGAACAAGTCACTACAGAAGACGAGGGGAAAACCTTGAGCAGAAATTTTGTATATGATGATGAGGACTGCAGCTCTCTTGCGTCAATTAAGCATTTCAATTAAGTATATGATGATGAGGACTGCAGCTCTCTTGCGTCAACTTCCCTGTCTTTAGGAGCATGTTTTGAAAACTGTATTTGGTAGTTACATGACTTATTAGTTAGAAGTGTAACTGATCTGTGAGGGTGTCGTGCAATCACCATGTTTTGAGAAATTATTGCTATTTTTTTAGGCATGGAACTATTGCTTTTTTTCCCAAAAAAAATTGAACTGTTGCAACTCTTCTGTTTAGCGTAATTGAATTGTTATATGATGTAAAAAACTATTTACTCTTTCAGATCCCAAGTGTAAGTTTATTTTATTTTGCTCTAATTTGACTTCGCTGCTCTGAAAATTTGTGTTCAATAAAGACGCCAACCAAAAAAAAAAAGAGAGGCACAGAATGCAATTTTTCTTCAAGACTTTTACTAATCTGGAAACTCAAGTTTATTTTGAAAGCTGATCAAGATAAATTTCGTTTCACATTACAAACAGCGCAGATGTAGAAATGAGCCACTGAGATTCTCACACAATGTAGTGGAGAAACTGAAATATATAAAAAAAACTCGACCTGCCAAGGGTAAGACCGCCCCTGACGACATTTGATTAAGGAGAAGAGCTTTCTCACGCAGGTCGAGAAAACCCTCGAACCCCCTCCCCGATCCTACACAGAGACTCAGCTGGCCGTTGTGAGCTCCGGCGCGAGTCTTTACCATGTGCTTTGACTCGGGGAAGGCGAAAGGATTTTTTACACTACAGTGCACAGTACCATTTTTCAGGCACTGCACACTGCAGCGCCTCGTGCCGCAGCTCGGGGTCGAACCCGGGCCGACAGGAGCTTCGCTCCCGGAGCCTACCGGCTCTGGCCAGGGTGCTCCGAGCGTTGGCGAAACTGAAATATCACACCCATGCTCTGACGAATTCCGTCCGGCAGCGCATGACACACTTTCCTTGAGAATACGCTGTTGAGACTGATTAACAAATTTTTCGTGTGAATCACACAGACAAGTAAAATAAAGGTAAAAATATTCCACCACGCATGCCAGCCTTTTATTAATGCCCCAGGGAAAACATGTTCTCTCTCAAACACACACACCACACCTCACAGCACCGGCGAGCTAAATTAACCCCAGGAGAACACATAAAGCCCTCTACTTTAAAGAAAACAAACAAAAAAAAAGAAGAAGAAGAAGAAGCAACTAAGAATCAGGAATCGATTGAAACGCGACGACGCGGGGCGACCTTCATTCAAGTGAGGCGGCGCGTTGGTGGCGGGGCGTTGGCACTCTAGTTGCCCTTGTTGATGAGCTCATGCGCATCCGCGACGGTGGGCAGCGCCGGGATGGCGCCCTTCTTGGTGGTGCAGATGGCGCCGCAGGCGTTGGACAACTTGAGCGCCTCGCGCAGCTTCTCCTCGTTGTGGAAGATGGCGTCGTCCTTGGCGACGTTGACGAGGAGGGAGCCGACGAAGGCGTCGCCGGCGCCGGTGGTGTCGATGGTGTTCACCTGGTACCCGGGAACGCTGCCCTTGAAGTCCTGCAATGCAAAAGACGATTATTGTTAATTGGCCGGTCGATCCAAGAACAAATGGTAGTATAAACAACCAGTATAAATAAAAAACAGAGAAAGAAAATAGGAACCTTGGTGAAGTATCTGCATCCCTTGTCACCATCGGTGACAATGAGGAGCTTGAGCCCCTCAAACCAGAGCGAGAGCACGTTCTTCTCATCGTTGGCATCACCCTGCGTGAGGAACGCGACCTCGTCGTCGCTGACCTTGATGAAATCAGCCTCCTTCCAGATGCTGAGGATGCCGGACCTGGCGGCCTCCTCGGACGGCCAGAGCGGGAGGCGGACGTTGGGGTCGTACGAGCAGAGGATGCCGGCGGCCTTGGCGGCGCGCATGGCGGCGAGGTGCGCGGAGCGGCACGGCTCGGCGATGAGCGAGATGGAACCGTAGTGGAAGATCTTGGCGCGGCGGATGAGGTCCAGGTTGAGCTCGGCCTCCGTGAGCAGCATGTCCGCGCTGGGGTTGCGGTAGAACATGAACTCGCGCTCGCCGTTCTTCTTGAGAGTGACGAAGGCCAGCGCCGTGCGCGCGTGCTGGTCGAACAGGCAGCCCTCCGCGTTCACGCCGTTCTGCTTCAGGATGTTGACGAGCATGTGGCCGAACTCGTCGTCGCCGAACTGCAGCAAAGCAACACTACAAGGTTAGTTCATGTTCGTCGCATCGGAGCAGGAATTGGATTCAACAAATGCAACTACAATGCTACATGACACAATTGATCAATTATTTCGCGGGAAAATCAAAACAGAGTTGTTTCTCAATGAGGCTAGTGGCCACGGGATCCGACAGCCCATGGGACAATACGACCCCAACCCGCCGCGGCGATCAGATCCGAGTCATCTGGGCCCCTGACTAGAAGAGTGGGCCCTCCCTCCCATGCGTGTATAGTGTCGCAGACACGAGCGGCACAGTTCGTGTACGTTCGCAAACGGCAGCTAGCTACACGTGAACCGAAAGGCCAACGCAGCTCAACTTGTGTGTAAAACGACCTTTGACACCACAGTGTCGTCACATGGTGAGCCCCCACAACCACTAAAATTAATTGAGCTCACTAACTAGTGCAATTACTAAGTAGAGAATACAATTCCTTTGCATTTTTTAATCGAAGAGAAAACCAAAGGGGATATGTATAGTACGTTAGCGGAATTTGACCAATGGGACAAGCTAGGCGGAAATAACAAAAAAAATAAAATGTGGTGAGGTCACGTGGGCGACAAAAACAAAGAACTCGTTTGTCCCACCCGAAACAACACTAAGCAGGAGCGTCAAATAATACGGCGATACAGCTACAAAAGATATTCCTACCCATAAATAGCATCGCCGGAAATTAAAACAAATTAAACATACTAGCAATATGACATCATCAGAAACACACACTTCAGTCCTAGCCATGGGTCAACGCCCACCCTGGACCGTTAACCCATCATCGGACGGCTGTGGTCCCCTCATCGGCCGTGATCAGATCTCGCGGATCAGCCGGCGCGGTGGCTGGCCGGCCGGCCGGAGAAGGATCCGTGCAGATCCGACGAGATCGTCACGCAGATCTAAAAGCTTAGCAGAGCACGGATCCAGCGGCAAAACAAGAGAGATCTGCAACGTAATGAACTAGTACTACTCTGCTAGTACGAAAAAAAAAAATGCACGGATACGGATCATTATCAAGTGGGTGGATGATCGATCAGTCCGTACCTTGCCGAGGAAGGCGGATGATCCGCCGAGCTTGGAGATGGCGCAGGCCACGTTGGCCGGCGCGCCGCCGGGAGCCTTGACGAAGCCGCCGGACTCGGCGAGGGAGAGCCCGGCCACGTCGGGCACGAAGTCAATGAGCATCTCGCCGAACGAGACCACGAGGTTGGGCGACGCCACAGCTGCTCCGTCACCGAGGGGCGCCATTGATGCTACTTGGAGGGTCTACTACGCGGAACGCGACGGGGAAATTCTTGCGATGCAACGAAAGCAACGAGCGCAAAGGCAGGCAGGCGATTGCTGGTGCTGGTTGATGTGGAGGAGGGAGGCTGGTGCCCCCGGGGTTTATAAAGAGGAGCTGCGGCTTGGCCAAGGGGGATTAGGATACTGATAATTATCTAGTAATACCTGATCCGATAATTACTCTGCTGTGATTTCCGATTCGAGTTTACCCTTCCGTTAACCCTTCGCCCGACGCGAATTTCTTTCTTGATTTCCACGTCAGATAATCACCGCACGTGATCCGATATCCAAGCTGGCAAGCGATTCCACTGACGTGCGGGTCCGAACTGCTAGATACCCCACAGGGCAGTGAGACAAGGGCGTGTGACCTGGTTTCGGATGGCGTTTGGTGGACCGTCGGGCCCACGTGTCGGCGGGTCCGGGTTGGATCAGGACCTGCTGCTGCTGCGCAGACTGCAGAGCGCGGTTGGTGGATTTCGTTGAGGATTTTTTCGAGGCCGTCGGGTGCGGCGATGTGGGCCCGCCTGTCGGTCGGTGGTTAAACCGCGGGCGATCTGCTTACGGTTTCGAGTCTCGACTCAGCTTCATCAACAGAGGTAAAACCGGGTCTGTCTGTTAATTGCTGTTATTATCTACTCCCATCTCCACGCGGTAATTATCTTATCTCCGACTCCAAGTAACTAACTATCCTGCGGTTGATTTGGTTTTATCCAGTCCAGTTCTGACGCGGCGCAGCTAACGGATCCTCCTCTTCTTCCGTTCCTTCCCGGATGACCTTGGAGTGTAGAAGAAGACGTACGGTCCAGCTATGAGCTAATCAACTGAACAGAATTTGTCGTACGAGCCGCTCATGCATGCAAAAAACAAAAGCATTTTTATTTCAGAAACCTGCTGTTCATTTCAAACGGTCGGCTCCTAGTGACTACAGAGTCATGGAAACTGAGGGGGTGTTCGTTTAATTAGGGTCTAAAATTTAGAGGGGTCTAAAAAAAGAATCTTATCATTTAAGAGTATTAAATAAAGTTTAATTACAAAACTAACTCCAGAACCCCTGGTCTAATTCGCAAGACGAATCTAATGAGAGTAAGCAATCCGTGGTTAAACGATGGTACTGTAGCATGACTGTAGCAAAACATAGCTTACTTAGGCTCGTTAGATTCGTCTCGTAAAGATGTACCCATCTGTAAAAAAGTTTTGTCATTAGACTTTATTTAATACTAAATTATCTTTATTTAAAGACCTCTAAAATTTAGCGCTAAAAGAAACGAACAGGACCTGAGAAAGTCCAGCTACGAGCTATCAAGTCAAACAGATTTTGTCGTATGAGCAGCTGAAAAGCATTTTTATTTTTATGTACTCTTCGCATCGTTTTCCCAGTCAGTCATCCAGCTCCAGGGTAGCTGGAGTAGTGGTTGGCACGGTTAAATTCCTTTTGGTTCGGAGCAATTCACGCTGTTCTCTGGCCTGTAGCGTATAAACAGACACATGCACGCACGAGTTCTCCATCTCGTCAAATACTCCCTCCGTACAGAAATATAAGGATTTGTTGACTGGCAGCTATCAAATTTGACCATCCGTTTTGTTTAATTTTTTTTAAAAAATATAAAAATAATTAAGTTATACTTAAAATATATATAATGATAAAACAAATCATAACAAAATAAATGATACTTTTGAAAATATTTTGAATAAAACGAACAGTCAAAATTGATGCCAACCAGTCAACGAATCCTTATATTTCTAGACGGAGGGAGTACTAGGCACCAAATGTGGCAGTGTACGAGAGTTTTCGATGCCCATCTTTTTGCTCATTGAGATCTGAGCTGGCTGGCTGGGCGTCTTTGTTTGAGTTAATTACAAGCAAAGTGCACCCAGCGTCTGGTGCTGTGTAGCTCACGTCTCGTGGGTGGGACCAAACCATCATCAATGATTACCACCGTTCGTCGGCTCTGCTGTCAGCAACGTATTTGTTTATATTATGGCATAATTATTTATTCAAAATAAGATCGATCTGATGTGGCACACGAACGACGGTCCAACCTGCAAACGATCGATCGAGCTGCCAACCGGGCATGGTGTCATGCAAAGCGTGATGATTATATTACTGAATGACTTTCGATTAGATGCACAATTTTAGATTAGTGCGTGTTTGTTTAAGAAAATTAACATATCGTCAGAGCTTAGTGAGATTCGGAGTGGTGGATATATATATATATTCGGACTCCACATGGAACAGTTCAGGGTTCCAGTTCTGGAATCGGGTGCTGTTCCACAAGCATAACGTGGAGCTAGTGAGATTCAAGCGTCCGTTTCATCACAGGTCGCAAGGTGGGCTCGATAATGATCGTCATGCCCAGTTCACCCTTCACTTGGTTCAACCCACAATTTTTTTTTTTTTGAGCAATGGTTCAACCCACAATGTTTTTTTTTTTGAGGGGAGGTTCAACCCACAAATGCATGGTGGACTCTGGCAATCACCAGTTACGGGCTCAGTCCAACTCACAAACGCATTGGCCCAGTCCGAATTACCTTAACGGCACGCTCGCCCCGGTCAGGCTCAGTGAATGAATGTAACATTCAGGCCGATAGCCCACATTACAATCAGGTCGCGTCTCGATCACGGGCCCAGCGCTTGGGTTCACTATAAACAAGAGAAACAACCTCGAGTGTTTTTATGCATTTGATCGCGGATAAAAAAACAGTATTAGATAAAAAGCAAGCAAGGTACCATGGCTAAATACATCACTTCTCAAGTGATTTAAACGTCGGGATATTTTCATTTGCTTAATGAATAAATTTTTTTATTTAAAATATTAGAAGGTGAGCACCTTTACTGTTATTATGAGACTAGTACATCATTGCAATATTTGCTTTCGCTTATTAATTAGGTTCTACGACCTTATATGGGCACATGCATGTATTTGTGCCATGCTTGCTTGTAGTTTCACAAGACATACGTACACACGATACAATTAAGCACTGGACTTCACACACACTTTGCAGTCACTAATCCAAACCGTTGGTGCCGTGCAGCCGGCAGGGCCGGCTCTATGGTTTCGAAGGCCCTGGGGCGAACACAAATCTGGAGCCCCTATATATATATGTATACTTTACTCACAAAATATGTACACTAAAAAAAAAGATAACAGCAAGCATAAATCAACTGTTAAAACACATAAAAAGTTTATTGAGAAAAAGTGCTAACAGATCACCTCGGATAAGAATTACACTCCAAATCAGCTGGTCACTAATTGTGATTTGCGAAAAATACTCCTTCTAGCATTTCTCGATGCAAAATCATCAATGATAGTATCAAGATCAATGGAGTCTAAGATATTCCTCTCAATACAGCAGATAGCCAATCCATTCAATCTTTCTTGTGACATAGTTGACCTCAAATAATTTTTCCTATCGTGCATGCGTGCCGGAGTCACTTCTTTCAGCTGATGCCACAGTCACAGGTACAGTTAATAAGATTCGATAGGCAATTGAAACATTTGGGTAGCAATCTGCATCTATGACAAACTGAAGAATCTCATTTGCCGACATCAAACCATCTGGCAAGGTCATTTGCAAGAATTTTAATTCTGAAAATCTCCATGCTCTCTAGCATCGTTGTTCTCATTTTCTTCATTTAAATTTTCATGCGAACTAGCATTCTCTAGCATCAGAGGCCCTTCCTCTTGCTGTGCATTGCCGGAATCTCCTAAGTCCTCAGGATTATCATTGGCAGGCTGATCATTGGAAACCGAAACACTTGGAAAGAACTTGTGTATTGCACCCTTCTGCTTCTCATTAGACTGATCTTCTAGTCTTCTTTTCTTCCTTTTTGCAGCACCAGACAAATGTTTCGGTGGCAACATTCCTCCCAAGTCCCAAACCTGAATTTTGTTTGTTAAAAAGTGACGACATCGACATTGACTAATCAGGCCTTTACCTAAAAAAAAATAAATTAAAGACTAATCATCCCTAAGTCTAATTAACTATCAGTGAGGAAAAGTGGAAAACATATGAATGAATGAAGCGTTAACTAATTAACAGTACAGAATTTTACCTAGCAAAGTCTTTATCTAAAAAAACCTAGCAAAGTAGCAATCCCGATCCCAAATCCCGATCTGTTGCCCGTTGGCTTGCTGCCTGGCTTGGCTGCAGGCCCGCAACTTCGGCAACGATCGGCAAGACGGCAACATGGCAGCCGGACGGCGCACGATCGGTGACTTGGCGAATTTGCGATCAACAGACGATAATATGGCGACCAGAACGACCAGACCTGAGGATGACGAATCGACGAGGAAAGCTGAAGAGTCGTGAAAAGAAACGATCGTGCGTGCGTGCGTGCCGGACTGCTGCTGGGCTCGGCCATTAGCGCTTAAGTTTTAGCTATTAGCAGTTTAGCACTTGAGTATCAGGCCTGGTTAGTATATGTAAAAAAAATTTGGGCCCCTCCTGGGCCGGGGCCCTAGGCCGTCGCCCTCATTGCCCCGGGCCAGAGCCGGCCCTGGCAGCCGGGGTAGTGGCCACCTGAAGCATCGTCATGGAGTGCACATAATGCATGCAGGACATGGACATTTGACCCGTGACTACACGTTATGTGGCCTTTTTGTTAGGTGCACGCACCAGGGCGCGTGTTCCTAATTCCTAGTTACAATCAGTGGCGGCGCCAACGTGGGGCCGGCGGGGGCATAGCCCCCCCCCCCCCCCCCCCCCCCTCTATGATCGAAACTTTATACTAAACTTCAATATCTACCATTAGATTTTGCTAATGATTCTAGCTTTTGGCCTCTCCTATTCTTAAAATCTGAGCAATATAGCTTGCTTAGCCACTCCCAAGATCCAAGTCTAGCTCTGCCACTGGATACAATAAGATCACTGACCCAAGGCTCTGGCTTCACTATATCCGGCGGCTTGCTTTTCATGTTTAAACTAGCAGCACAAGTCCACAAGAGAAACTCGAGTATTTTTATGCATCTGATTAAAGAATAGAAAAAAAAAAGAAAATAGCATATAAGAGGAAATGAGATATCTTAGAAGATGCAAACCTTTACTGTTTGTAATTATTTGGACTAGTACACCACTGGATTATTTGCTTTCGCTTATTAATTGGTTTCTACGACCTTGCATAGTCACATGCATGTGTTTGTGCCATGCTTGGTTGTAATTTCACAAGACATACATACACATGATATAATTAAGCACCGGACTTCACAAACACTTTGCAGTCACAAACACTTTTCAAGTTTATAAACTAGCAGCGCAAGAAGACCTCGAGTGTTTTTATGCATTTGAGTGAATAATAGAACAAAAATTAGAAAAAAAGAGCATATAAGAGTAGATGAGCTATTTTACAAGATGAAAACGTGTACTGTTTATAATTATTTGGACCGGTACATCACTGGATTATTTGCTTTCTCTTATTAATTAGGTTCTACGACCTTGCATGGGCACATGCATGTATTTGTGCCATGCTTGGTTGTAGTTTGACAAGACATACATACACATGATCGATATAATTAAGCACAGGACTTCACACACACTTTGCAGTCACGAATCCACCGCAGCACGTACGTACGTAGTAGCCAACGTATGATGATGATCACAAGGTAAAAACTACCATGAGTTGACGACCCTGCACGTCTTCCTGATCTCCCCCTGATCGCCCACCTTGAGGTCGATCTGCCCCATCTTGAGCATCCCCTGCTGGAACGCGTAGAAGAAGAAGTCCGGGCTACTCGCAAACTTGTTCACAATCGCTTTCGTCTCCTTCGACTCGAACAGCGTCTGGTCCGAGGTGAGCAACCCGCGCCTGGCCTGCAGCTCCTTGAAGTAGACGACGTCGAAGGCGTTGCTGGTCCGGTCGAACGGCGCCGTGGCCGAGTCCCCGTTCGCGCCGCCGCACGTGGCGCCGAGCTTGGACGCCAGCGACGCGTCGAGCGTGGCCGCCTCGGTCTGCAGGCGGTTCTTGAACGCGGCGCAGTGGGCGACGCCGAGCGTGTGGCCGCCGGAGAGCGCCACCATGTCCTGCACGGTGAACCCGTGGGAACCGAACAGCTGGATCAGCGTCGTCGCGTTCAGCACCGGCGCCGGCAGCGCCGTGAGCGTGTCGGCGGCGTTCGACCGCGTGCCGTCGCGCCGGCCGCTGGGCACGCCGTAGTAGGGGCCTCCGGCCATGAACACGGCGTCGCGGGCGGCGAGCGCGAGGATGTCGGCGCAGGACACCACGCCGGGGCACTGGGCTTCCAGGATCTCCTTGATCTTGTCGATGACCTCGTAGCCGCGCAGGCTCTTGTTGGCCAGCGCGTCCTTCTCGGCGGTGTTGTCGTCCGTGGAGTCGATGAGCACCGACGCGTCGCAGCCCTGGACGAAGCAGTCGTGGAAGTGGAGGCGGAGGAGGCCCGCGGCGAGGGTCGGGTCCTTCATGAGCGCGTCGCTGACAACGCCGCGGACGATCCACTCCGTGAACGGGCAGCTCATGCCGTAGTAGTCCATGCTCAGCGCCGACGCCACGCCCACGCCGCCGCCGGGACACGCGCCGCCCAGCACGGCCGCCGCCACCTGCACCGCGATCAGGAGCCGCACAATGATGTTCTTGCCCATCCTCACCTGCATTATCAACTGTTCCTTCGCCTAGATTCAAGAGGAGGAGGAAGAAGAGAAGATTGAGCGAGTGAGCACTGGTGGGTTGCTGTTTCGAGCGCAGCGTGGGCAGCTATTTATAACGCGCGGCAATGCTGCGTGACCGTTCGAGTTGCTGTTTTTAAATTCGAATATATACGCAACGTGATGGAAATATAATCTAAGCATTCATTCACTAGTGCTACATGTAGTGCATGCGTGCACTAGTTCGATCATTGGATGGATCCAAAACCTGGCCACTAGAGGAGGCGCATCACCGTGCCTTGCCAACAATGTCAAAAACAACCGCCTGATAATACATCACTCACGAGTCATGCACCACAGTGCCCAGCATCGTTGCACAACTGAAACATAAGAATTGCTACTGACAGGCAATGAGCACACGCTGAGCAAACAATTGATGGTTTCAGACTAACCGCTGACCAACTTATCTGATGGCATGGAAGATCGTGGTGGCCGTGTGGGATGATGATTGGGTTTTGTTGCCCGTTGTGTCCTGAATCCTGATGAGGTGACCGGTCTCCGTGGCCAAATGCTATCCTCTTGCCGTCGCCGTCGAAACTGTAAGTGAGTGGGTCACTATCTTCTGCTCTAACTTTATCACTGAAATCAACCATGCGCATGGCACAGTTCATGTCAAAACGAACTGTGCTTCTTCAGTTAATCAGTTATCTATCCATGCAGTGCCTACCAGAGCGCCCTACCAGTCACCAGAGTGAAAATCTCACTAAAACATCAACCATGCCACGACAGTTCAGTAACAGGCATGCTAAATCGAAATGAACTTCTTCAGTTTTAACAGTTTTCTACCCACGCAGTGCTTGCCGACTAACAGGACACCTCGTAGTGCTGGCGCATGAACGAAGGTGCAGCAATGCACGCCGCCGCGCCAATGGCAGCATGCACTGACCGCCCATAACAGCTCGGAGTTGACATTGCCTTGTTCATCACCGCGCACGAGTGGTGCAAGGCGCGCGTGCTTCCGGCTCGTGAACCTGCGCCTGCGTCACGGAGCATTAATCAATTTGTATATAGTTTGTACGAGACTAGAAGAGATGTATTACAGCAAATTCAGATAAGTTGAACACGTTCGGTCCACAAGTTCTGCATAGTGGTTTGATCACTAGATCATTAGCACCACTGAAGTAGTGATATTGGGGAGACAAAAATATCTGCAAGTTGCGAGTTATCTAGTTACTGATTGATTTGGGTGTGCATTGTATACATATCTTACTGCCTCCTGCAGAATGGCACGGATATCATGGAATAACTAAACCTTTTGCAACCATTATGTGGTGTTCCGTTGACTTGCATTGTACGTCCCGATTCAAAATGCAGGAATTTCTCCGTTTTTTCTGAAATTCTAAGAGATCCAACGCAAACAGACATAACAATCTGATATAGTAATGTCACCTAACAATATGGCTTCTCATGCATGGCCGGCGTTTGTTCTTGGCTCTAGTGATGGCTTATGCCGTGCACAAACATTATCCATCTTTCATGCATTTGTTACACGAGGTGGAACCCTAGGGGCATATGCCCCCAATTATTATCATTCTTTTTTGATAATGTGATGTATAAAACAAGGATAACATGCCACCCGTCGTGCCTATGACAAGGATAACTCTTTTGAAGCCTATTCGCATATGAGAGAGTAAATTGTCAGAGGCACACGAGCATACGAGAGCACACGGGAGTGACACTTTGTGAGTAGAGTTTTCACATCATTAATAATGAGGCTGATAAAACAACAATATCTAAATTTCAGATAATTGGTTGTAGACAATAATTAATAACTAAATTATGAGAAATTTTACGGTGTTTGCGAGGTACTAAGAGGTATCAAATCATAGACAGTTGATTAACAGAGGGGTAAGGTATGGAGTACAAGATATGATAATTATGGCAGGAGGGTAATAACTTAGTAAATAATCTTAATCACCATGACAGCCCATCCAACAATTAATGCCTAAATTGTAAATTGAGGCAACAATAATAGAAGGTAACATGTTTTTCTAGTCCATTGGTGAATGTACGCATGCCGGCCATGTACTTGTCAACTATGTGCGAGCATTAGTGTTGCTTACATGAAAATACTATGGTTTACATGATTTTATTTTTGTTCTTTGATTGAATTTTTTGAGATTGCAATCTTAGAGATGGATGAGAAGGACACATGAACAAGAAAGGTGTTGACGGTTTATTAAAAGATATGCCATTTGACTCATTTGTGATCTCTGCAATGTGCTCTTACATGGCTAGAAGAACCGGTGGATCCGCTGCCTCACCGTGATTACGAGAAAGGTGTTGACGGATTATTAACATCTCACAAGCTAAGAAAACGAGTAAGTTTTTTGAAACTAAGTAAATCGTAGCAAATGATATAAATTAGGAATGCAACGTGACTATCGGAGGGCCTAACGGTTTGTTTTGAAAGAAGTTATTTTCTGATCCTCGCCTTCTATAATGCAAAATGATAAATTTGCTTACTTACCCTTCTTACATAAATACCTTCATCAATACTTTAATACCTTTCGATTAGTATCTCTAATCGTGGACCGTTAGATTTGAGACACTTAACGGCCATATTATCTGTAAACACCGTAAGATATCTCCTAAAGTATAGATCACTAGTTAGTGACACCAAGAAGTTTTGACATCATTGAGAATGAGACGATCAATGAATAGTATTATATCTAAATTTCAGATCATTGAATGTAGGCAATAATAACTAAATTATATAGATCACTAATTAGAGTTTTAAACTCAGTTTAACTGCACACATGTTCCAAAACGAATGCATGATAACAGGAACTAGTACATGCTGTGCCACAAAGATGTTTTTGTGATCCACGACCTTTTTATTACAAGCCCAGTTTACTACTACGAGTACTACCACTCGTTCTTTAAGACAAAGGATATATCATCGGCATCAAATGGTAAGGTGCTGGATTATCTTGGTTATTCGATTCAGAGGGTTGCGAGCTGGCGGACGTTAACGGGGGCGACGACGTCGGCGGCGCCGTGGAACGCCTGCCTGGCGATGATGACGTTGACGGCGGCCGTGGGGTGGTACGCGTCCCAGAACACGTAGCGGTCGCGGTCGGCGCACGGCGGCATGAACGGCAGGCACGTGATCTGCCCGCCGTTCCGGCCGATGCCGCAGCATCCGCGGTCCACCACGGCGAACCCGAACGCGGCGGGGTTCCCGAGGATGGCCCGGAACACCCGGAAGTTGTCGAGGTAGGTGAACCTGGCCCCCGGGAGGCCGCCGGCGCCGAGGCCGTCGAGCATGGCGCGCAGGTTGGCGTTGAAAGGCAGGACGAGGTCGTCCACCTCCGGCGAGCACTGGCCCGTCACGCTCTGGGCCAGCACGCTGGGAATGCAGCCCATGGCGCCGACGCCGGCGACGACGAACTTCCGCGCGCCGGCGCGGTAGAGGCGCGCCAGCTGGCCGGCGTACTGCCGGACGAGGAGGTCGGCGAACTGCTGCGGGGTGTAGCGCCGCCGCGTGTCGTAGTTGGGCATCAGGTAGTTGTTCAGGTAGTCGTTGCTGCCCATCCCCACGAACACGATGGACTGTGCTAGATGGCGCGACGCCGCCGCCGCGCCGATCGCGCCGGCGATCTGGGACACCGTCGACTCGAAGTTGCTGATCTGCTCGTTGAACGGGATCCGCCCCACCTGCGAAGATTTTTGTCTGTACGTCAGTCTCGAGCAGAGCAGCAGAGAAACAGAGGATGGAAATGGACTGCTTACGAAGTTGCCGCCGCTGTCGTCGAGGATGCCGGCGGCGGCGGAGGCGTAGTTCACGCCCTGCAGGACTTCCTGGACGGTGGATGCTTGCGAGTAGGAAGGCACCAGAGGCAGCCCCAGCAGCTCAGCTGCACACACACACACAGAACAAACAAATGCTTCAGTTCGTTAGTGTTCAGAAGGACCAGTTTCAGAGTTTCAGTCTTCCCAAATTGCTCGTCCGACAAGCACACATCTGTACGAGCATGGTCTGATTGACTTGACTCAATCCAGCGCTGTTCATCGTCGAGTTGGATCGATGAACTCTGAACCAGTTCTTCTCGAATTCAAAACATGGTAGTACTGGTACATGGGACACGGTAATTTTCAGGCCACCTGTAGCAGTATACAATCTATAGGAGCCAGGCCTGCACTGTTCAACGTCGACAGTTGGCTGCAAACAGAAGATATGTCCGTCGTTTGATCTACTGCACCAGAATCTGTGCTCTGCTCTGTGGCACCAGAGATGCCATTCAATCTTGTTATACTCTGTATTGTTTCATAAATGTGACTGGCCAGTGTGTTGGGCAATGAATTGTTGTAATTCGACTTCTGAAAACTGTGTTTAATTCAATGCCCAACAACAAGTACTACTAATACTCTCTTCAAATTGAGAGTGCCATTATGCATTGTGTTACTTATCTGTCAGCATGCTGACACTGACCACCTGAGGCAACCGCTCTAGACTGCGTTCTAGTTTCATTTTTCAGAGGAAACGCAAGAGACTTTTCTATATCAAATATGGTAAGCAGAAACAGACGCTTTCTCTTCTTTAGAGGCTTTGTTCATGAACTCTTCGTTCTCTTTTCTTCCCAAAAAGAAAGAAGAAAAACACTTGGTCCTGTTCTTCATAATTAGGTGAACTGAAAACTAACACTGCTAAATTAATTTGCACTCCATGTTTGCTGAAGGCAAGTACGCTAGTACTTTCTTTTGAGTTAACTACGTTGAAACGAAGAGCACATTTCATTTCAGAGATGGCTGTCTGTCAGCAACATCAAACAAACCGGAGAAAATCGCCTTTAATTTGCAGCTAAAACTCAAAGGTGTGCAAGCCACACAGGTCTGAAAGAAAGCAGAAAAAAGCTCTGCCTGAACAATGCCAATGCCGGTCGCCACCTTTGCCAGCAACAGAGAAGCTTAACGCGGACTCACCGAGCTCGTCGACGATGGTGTATCCGTTGCAGAATCGTCCGGTGGGGCCGTCGGCGAAGTCGATGCCGTAGGGGAAGTAGTTGGCCTTGGCGAGCGACGCCAGGTTGTTGTTGTTGCCGTTGTCGATGAGCGAGTCCCCGAACACGAACAGCGCCGGCACCGCCGCCCTCTCCCCTCCGACGCCGGCAACCGCCGTGACCACGAGCACTGCGCCGACGAGCAGCAGCCACAGCCGGAATTTTCCGCCGGCCATCGTCGATAGCGCGTGCCAAAGCGAGCTGCAAGCTGACCAGCTGCGTACGGGCGCTTGCACTCTGGCAACTACTAGCTTGGCAATGTGGGTTTGAGACTTGGACAGTTCAGTGAAGTGAAGCTTGGTGAAAGTGAGGAAGGCCCAGAAGAGGAGAAGTTAATGGCGGGCGTGAACGTGGCGTAGGCACGGAGGGGCAATGAATGCAGGCGCACCTGCAACGCACCGCTTACGCCAGGGATGGATGGATGCGTGGCGACCGGAAATCATGGTCGCGTTCGGGACGAGAGTGATGATGGCCGTGGCGCAGTGCACTGCGCATATTGCTCGATCGATCTGGAACGGAGATTGTACCGGCGGCGACGTGCACGGCGATCGGTTGGTCTGCTTCCGGGCGTTTGCAGACTGTTGCAGCTGCGCAGGCAGGCACGTTACAGGCGTGGGAAGTGCCAGGAGATAATCATGGCGGGCCCTGGCCCCTGGGCGACGTTGCTCCGCGGTCGCGATGCCCTGCAGGTCGGTCCTCTACATGTACGTCAAATTTTATAATTTTTAAGTAGTTACTTCCTCCGTTTTTCAATATCTGTCACTGAATTTTACTGTAGCAATTTTGACTGTCTGTTTTTTTTACAAAATTTATGGATACACTTCAATCTTTTATATTATTAGATTTATCACAAAACATACTTTATTAGCATTACATGTTTTTGCTCATCTTTGTAGTTTTTATAGAAAAAAACAGACGGTCAAAATTGCTACAGTAAAATTCAGTGACAGATATTGAAAAACGGAGGAAGTATTTTTTTAAAAAAATTACGATTCTACCGGATATAAGGTTTACACTGATTATTTTTCCCAAAAAATGAAGTGCTGCAACCCTATCTGACACACGAATTTCCCGAACATCAGATTCAGAATCAGGGGTCCAGATCTACAAAGTGGAGTCAATTCAGAAGATGCACATAACAAGATTTTGTTGGGCTTTGGCAGCTGAGCACACAAGAGTTTATTCACAACACGAACATAGCTCTCAATTCAGTTGGAAATGTGATTTTGAAGCCAGCAAAATATTTACATTTCTCCCACATATACTTGTAGGAGCTCTGGGCTAGTACTGATCCACATAAACTAACTGACATTTTTATTTGTTTGCAATGGAGGCTGGAGCGCCACACGAGCCCCGGGGCATGCGAAGACTGTTTTGTCCGGTTTGTAGAGGTAAGTTATCTGATTTAACAACACACGTGGACTGGTTGCTTTTGGTTGATAGGAGCATGGAGTTATCTTTGAGTCGTCAATAAGCAATCAGTTCATGGATGTGGCTTATTAGGGCCCAGGAAGAAAGTCGGCCCACGTGACAGTGGAACAAAGGAGGTCCCACAAGCCCTGCGTAGTACTACTAAAAGGCAATAGCTTTAGAGAACATTCCAGGAAAAGTGGGGGCGATAGCTTTAGAGAACATTCCAGGAAAAGTGGGGGGAAAAGGCACGACACCATTCGAGTTTGCGCCCAAACTTCAGGGCGTTCAGCTTCGGTGCCATGTTGGCAGACCCAGCTGTCGCCAATCAGCATGCACCGATAATGTGGCCGCGGATCAACGGGCCCGCCACTTTTATAAAACCCGCTTCCGTCATAGCCCACCAATCGCTGGAGCAAGAGCCCCACCAGAGATATCCACCGCAAGCGCGTCAGGTCCGTGAGTTCTCGAATGTCTCAGATGTTCCCTGACCCTCTGAATGTCCCTGCTGTTTGGTAGCCTATGTGAATTCCTCGCTTGTGATCATTGGCGGACCTAACCTATAGTTTTTGGTAGGGCTATCACCTAATTAAAATATATTATTTATCTTAAAATATAAATTATTTTATGTTACAACATTCTGTAAAAAAAATTCATAATAATTGACAACTTCAAAATTCGGTGTTCACATTTTATCTAACAATATTATTTCAACTATTATTACAAGGGGAATATGAACAATAGCATTGGGTGTATTATCAAAATCACTTTAAACATGTGATGTGTTTTTTGGTTGTTTGAACAATGTTGTTTAAAATGATAAAAAGTACAACATATTTGGTTGGAAACGCATAAAAGGAGTTAGATATGGAGCAAAGCACTGTTAGTACATGACAAGTTATATATATCGCTACACCAAAAGATATGTAAAAATCTTTTACATAAATATATTATCTTTAGAAATATCCTTTAAATTTATCTCATCTATCAGCATTCTAGAAAGTTTTTTTTATTTATGCTAAATAAGGTGGCAATTGGTAATAAACTTTTGATGGTAAATCTTTATATTAGGTAAATGTAGCACATATAAAAATTATCACAAATTATTCGTACAAAAAATTAAAAAAATGATGAACTTAATAGGTGGCATGGTTCACAAAAAAATACAATAACTCCAATACCAGAATTTATATCTCTAATTTTTCATTACTATAATTTCGTAGGAGCTCGTAATTGCAATTTGGAGACATTGTCCTCCTCACAGGGACACAAACTCACACCAAAATTGCAAGCGGGATTGGACAGATGGAGCCGAACAACAAAGTTTGAGGTGTTGACACGTATGCCGCAGACACCACCGCTATCCTGCTCCATATTCATCCCGTAAGACGTTCTCGAAAAAAAATGTTCATCCCGTAAGAGCATCGCCCCACCCTGACCAAATATAAGGCCGCACCGCAACGGACTAGATATCAGAATCGTCGGTAGTCGAGTCGCAACTCGCGTGCAGTCGCGCTGCTCACCTTTTGATTTCACTAAATGAATTGTATGGCTCGCAACAGCACCCATCCTGCATCCGCACGTTCGCACACACAGTCATCATGCATATAAATCAATCTCATCAACTATACTAACTCAGACTAAAAAAAAAAAAACTCAGACTAAAAAAGGCCATACTAAGTGTTATAATCTCAGTTTCGTCAAGCCAACTCCGACACCGGCAACCGCCGTGAGCGTGAGCAGTGCGCCGACGAGCAGCCGCAGCCGGAGTTCTCCGCTGGCCATCATCACGCGTGCCAAAGCGAGCTGCAAGCTGACCTGCCTACTGGCTTGCACTCTGGCGTGGCGTCGCAGCAGCTACCTGGGCAATGTGGGTTTGAGGCTTTGACAGCTCAGTGAAGCGAAGCTTGGTGAACATGAACTCGTGCACAAAGACTGACGGATGTTGTATTGTAAAAACTAAAAAGGAGTGTACGTGCGTTTCTGTAGTCTGAAACGCATCTGCAACTGAACTAACCTACCTAGCTAGTGGAAATTTATTGTAGTAGTCTGAAACCGAATGCTGTAATTGCATCATCCAATTTCACGCTCCGGCTGCAAGGAAATATTCTGTTGGTGTGTGTGGTGATAATTGGTGCGTAACATTCTGTAGGGGCAGAGCTGCAGCACTGTACCTTGGTCGCCGTGGCTTGGGTTTCTGTGTCCTGTATTGCCGGAATAGCCGCAGCACGATGCCGCCGTCGGTGAGATGAGCCGGCCATGTCCGCCTGTCCGGGCGAGTCTTCGAGTGATGCAGGAACGCTCCCGCCGCATCATACGTAGGCCGGTCTCGTCAGAGAGGTAGCCAGCAGAGCTTGCATGTCAGCCATGGCCTCTGTGCGCGTGCGTGTTCGTCTCTGAAGAGCTAGCACGCGAGCGCCTCGGCGTCCAGTTTTGAGGTGGCGCATGAGCACGCAGATCGCCGGGAACGGCGGCGGCGCAATGGCCGGCAAGCATGATGCTCCGGCCGAGGTGGAGAATCAAAACGATGGAGGGCGTTGCGGTCGATGAGGAGGGACATGGAAAGGGGAGCGAGAGACGTGAGACGTCGAGAACTCCGCGGCTCGCCGCGGAGGAGGCGCCGTCGCGAAACCAGGGGGGCGGTCGCTATTCGAAACAACGACCGGGCGGTCGCTATTTCGAATAGCGACCACCCTCGTTGACTGGCGGCCGTCCAATTGCACTCGTGCAGCCCGGATTGGATGCGTTGACGGATCGTTGGTCGCGGTCAACGAGTCCACGCAATGGAGGAGCTGCACAATGTGGGTTTGAGTCCCCGAACACGAACAGCGCCGGCACCGCCGCAGCCCCACCAGCGTGAGCACTGTGCCGACGAGGAGCAGCAACTGCAGACGCACGCAGTTCTCCGGCCACGGTCGCGCGTGCCATATATAGCTGCTGGCTGCAAGCTGCTGCTGACCTGCCTTACCCTCTAGCTGGCGTCGCAGCAGCCACTAGCTCTATGGGTTTGACAGTTGAGTGAAACTTTTTTTTTTTTCTTTGAGATCACAGTTGAGTGAAACTTTTTTTTTTCCTTTGAGATCACAGTTGAGTGAAACTTGGTAAAAGTGAAGAAGGCCCAGAAGAGAAGCGGAGGCGGAGGGTTAATGGACGTGGCTGTAGGCATGGAGGAGCCATGGACGGATGGATGCGTCGCGACCGGAAATCATGGTCGCGTGAGTGATGATGGCCGTACGTGGCGCAGTGGAGTACTAGCACTACTTGTACAGTTCTACTCGATCTGGAACGGAGATTGTACCGGCGGCGAGGTGCATGACGATCGGTTGGTCTGCTTCCGGGCGTTTGCAATTGCAGACTGCTGCAGCCTGCAGCCAAAGGAAGTGCCCTGGGCTGGCTCAACGGTGCAGCCAAGGGATATTCTTCATTCGACCTGAGGATGTCATTCTCAGGGTTTTCAAAACTGGAAGCCGGACCACACCGGTTTTCGGTTTTGACGGGTCAAAATTCGTCAAAAAATTAAATCCTTTTGAAATTTAAATTCAAAACCGATCAACCCAAGGATTTATCCCTTTTTTTAGAAAAACGGGTTGGATCTGTTTGTTAATCATGATTAGGTAAATTTAGGTCGAATGAAGAATATATATGATGTCAGCTAATGCCCCAAAACGAAAGAAAATTCACATACCAAGGATACCCAAGATCGAACAGATCCGATATCACATGAAACAAAGCCTGATTCATCCAAATGATTAAAATTAGATTGCAACGAACATACAACAATCCAAGAGACAAAGCATGAGTTGCTTGAATAAAACTACCAACATTGCATCTATTATTATGGCAATAATACTTTAAAGCCTCCATTTGCATGGCATCGTCTGCAAGGCCTCAGAACAGTCAGCTTCACAGTAGCAGGAACTTTATCTTCAATGTATATTCTGATAGCCGCAACCGCTCTGCGGGCTTCCCTGAGAATACCCTCACTCATTTCATCACATTCGTTCAGAATTGAACCTAAATAACACCGACTTGTACCACAAAGGGTGTCCAGTGTAAGACACTCAAGTGACTCTGCATTCTTGAGAATATAACATGTTAACTCAACCAAGCCCTTTGCAGAACTGAACCCTGTGATCTTCACAGTTTTGAGGCAACCATGACGTTGATCAGGCATCTGCCTCAAATGCGATGAACCTTCAAAAACTGATTCATGTTTCATCAGGTGCTGCGTTACCTGGAAATTAAAAGTCAATATTAGAAAGAAAACAGAATTAATGGATCAATCCAACAGAGTAACCAGGTATCTTTGTAGGATGGAATGAATAGCACCAGTCTTACATCCAAGGTCAGAGTCTCCAATGCAGGTGACGCGTCAAGGAACGAGGCAAGAGAAAAATAATCATAGGATGGACAAAAGCTCCCCCCAGAAGCCAAATAAATAGTCAGGCACTTTAGGAACATGAATTTGGTGGGCAGCATTGGTGTATTTACCCTCTGCATATAAAAAAATAGATCTCTCATTTTAGTACACAAGGTAAATCTATAACATAAGGTAAGAGACACATACCTCATAACCTGAGCTAATTGCAAGAGCCTCGAGATTTGGCATACAGGCCGGCAGCTCAGTACGAGCGTAATAGACAAGGTCTGTTCTGCGCGTGCCAAAATTCTTCATTTGCAATGTTTCTCCAAGTGAGATGCTTTCTACCCTGTGTCCCATAGCATAAAAGCTGGACAGATTTTGAGCTTTGCTCTCTATCACACGCAACCGAAAGCAAGAAGAAATCTTCACGGAGCTGAGCTGCTGCAACACGCAAGGTATCTTCAGGCAAACTATTTCATTGCATTCCTTGATATCTAACTGCTCCAGAGTAGGAGAGTTAGAAAGAAAGCACTCTAATTCCTTCCCCGTAATGCACACGAAATACAGGGATAGACTTGTTAGGTTTCTCAAGGGCCCAAGTTCAGCTGTGGGACGAAAGGCACACATGAAAAGTCGAAGATACCGAATAGAGTTTTGAACCCTATCAGATAAAAGTGAGCATGGGACATTGTACTTTATTTTGCATCTACCACATAGCTCAAGTGTGAGTTCTTCAATCCCTGGTTTAACAGCAATCTGAAGCCAAGTGTCAAGATAGGGACAGGCATCAAAGATACCAATTAGTCGAAGGTTGAATATCTTAATGCCAATGCCCGAGTGGTTACTCAGAATCCGATCAATTTTGCAGATGAATTCCCCTGGACGCGCTTTTGTTTTTGAGGCAAGGATTTTCCTACTCAAGGTGAGGACGGGATGGCATCTCCAGGATCTTAGAAATGAACGAGACAGGCAAGCAACACGAGCAGCATCACGCATTGGCAATAGGGAATGTATATGGCACCAGATGTCCTGCATGCACAAGCAATGGAAAACGATAAAATCAGAAAAATATAACACAGTTTAGAAAGCTACAATGTAATACAAGACCTTGGCATTTTAGGTACAAGAAATAATAGATAAAAAAAACCATCATGCAATTTGTCCACAACTATGTGCGTGTTTGGTTGGCTGCCAAACTTTAGCCATAACACAGTTTCTTTGGCTAGTGTTTGGGGCCTGCCACAACCGCGGCTTTGCCACAAATGCCATAGCTAGATACACTCATTTCTTTGCAAAACTTTGCAACAAACTTTTGGCAAACTTTGACAAAGTTGTGTGGCAAAGTACCAAACAGGTGCTAAATATGTATCTGATGCATAGCTTATAAGAGTAAGCCCGAATATAATTAAATAAAAATGGAATTCGATGAATTTAGAAATAATTTCGCTAGTTCCAGTGCAATACTTGACTTGGCAAGTTAGATCTAGCATATAACTGTTGACCATCACACCCAACTGCATTCATTGAGATCTTGGGTACAATTTCAAGACTTCTGTATTGCACAAGAACCGGATTTTTGTGCCAACAATAACAAATCAAAAGGATCAGATACACAAAAAAAGTATCACGAAATGACATGCAATTGTTGACTAAAATAATGACATGCAATTCAATCAGTTAATTGTCTGGATTTAGGCAGCACAACAACAGTATCAGTGCAGCACGAAATGTGAAGCCAGTGTAAGGATTCGTTCATTTTCCCCAGAATGAATATGCTAATCAACAGTCACAGGAACTTGGTTAAGCTACGGCAGCATAGGACTAAAGCATTCCTTATGCCAAGTTATCAAGATCAACCCCTTTTCGGTCTTAATCGTGCATACTTGGAATGACTTCTGATTGCTTGTGTTGAAGATGTCAAGTTACGGTTGTAGGAAGTCATGGAAAATGGGGGCTTAATGATGCCTGCCAGGCCTTATGGCCATTGGGGAACCTGATCTTACATTCTTGGGAAGGTAGAGACAGTCTTAAAATTTGAGGCAAACGCATCAATACAAATGTTTTTGGTACAAACTCTAGGCTTAACAACAAGCACTATATGGCTACTTCCAATCTGGAGGACTAAAGACTGGTGGAACTGTAGTTCCCTCTGGAAAGGGTGGTAACACATCCCCAGAATACGTGAAGTGAACAGCTCAAAGTGGGAGATGTTTTAAGAGTTTGCTTCAAAGCAAACTAACATATTTATTAGACATTTAGGAAAAAAAATGCATCTAACAGGATCTAGATTTAAAGATCTAAGCCATGACCTAGGACAACAAAAGTTTGAAAATGACAACTGAAGTCTTCAAGAAAATTCTATCGAGGTCCAAAATACCTCATATACCCCTTTTGTTGTAACTAGAGGTAGAGGGGATGGGTTGGGTATTTTAGATTTTGGTGACACTTTTGCCGCGCTTAAGAAAACCCAAATATACATTTTAAAAGTTCATGGGATCTGAATAACACTCAATGACAGGTTTAGCGACCAATAATGCATTTTTTGGTGGATATGCAGGCTTCAGGCATTTCGAAGAGCAGTGATTTAATGAAGAAGGAAATGCATCTGTAGTAGATGTGTTTGAGATCAAGAGTAAGTTGCACATTAGGGTTCTGGAAAAAATAAAGATCATGCACCATAATCACGGCAAATGAGGAACAAGCCACTGGTACCTCAAAGAGAAACTAAAATACCTCGAGACAGTCTACTCCTTATAAAGGATTGTGGTAATTGGTAAGGGCCATGACGGACAGTTTATTTCAAAAAACTCTGCTGGAGTTAAAAGCTGCAGAGTTTTCGTTTTGGGATGAAGAAAGGAGTCCACTAAATTAGGAGTGATGGACCAACCAATTGCGGTAATAGGAGATATGTTCTCTGTTTATATTTATAGCAAACATAGCTCCAAGAATTAGTGTAACGGTTAGAACAGCCACGCGGCAATATTATGCTCGTAATCTAAGACTCCATAATCTGAATTTTGTACCTCAGGAAGGTCTGTGTTTGAACATCCCATTATTTTTGCAGCATGTGAATCAGCGTCACCGAACATTCGCCTGGGCAAGACCTTTCTGTCATCCACTGAAACAATCGGTTCACCTGTAACACAACAAAACGAACTCAAACAGAAGCGCAAAAAAAAGGGCAATCAACCTCATGAGATCCCCTCCAAAATTCGAGAGGTCTAGGGGCGAGAGAGCCGGAAAGGAAGCTTACTCTGGACTCGGATTTGCCGTTGTCGGTCGCGCTGGTGCAGCCCCATATTACGATTAGATGACGATGCGAGGGATCTCGCCGCGTAACCACCTCAATTGTTCCTGTTTCCTTCCCTGATGAGATCAGTCTGTCATCTATCTCTCGAATAATAGGAGGCATATCCCTCCCTCTGTGATTTGGTTTTGGACTCGATTACGAATCCTATCAGGTAGGCGCGAAAAGAAATCGCTCTGCCGTTGCCGGGAAGGAGCGAATTGGGGGCGATCCGCATTCCGCAAACAAAAAAAATGTTGTTTTTCGTTTCTCATGTGCTGATTGCTGAACCCGTGGTACAAGTGGGAACACTCCTCAGCGACTGTACAGATGGTTCTACTGACGCGTGGGACCCGCGGCGCCCCTGTCTTGTCACTGGTGGTGGGCCGCGCGGTTCGCGAATCAGACCCACTTCTCCGTTGTTTTCGGGCCGGAATGGCCCATTCCAGCCCGATACGGCCCATCCTGCACTCGAGCCTCTCTCTTCTTCGCCACCAAGGAAGGAAAGCCAGCCGAGCCCGAGACCAACGACCGCAGCAGCAAAGCGTTCCACCGCACCACCTCGCCGTCGAATCGAAGCCAAGGAGTTAGGGCGGCGGCGGCGATGGGGATCGGCGAGCACTTCGAGGGTGTGAAGCAGCACTGGGCGCGCAACTTCGCCTTCCTCGACTACTTCAAGAAGGTCTACGGCCGCGCCGAGCCGCTCCCCAAGTGGTCCGACGCCGACGTCGAGGAGTTCATCGCCTCCGACCCGGTCTACGGGCCCCAGGTACCGTCCCCTCCCCCCGATCCGTCCTCTTCCTCCGATACGCCGCCTCCTCCTCCTGGCTCTCGTCTGACTCTAGATGCGATGCGAATGCAGCTCAAGGCCCTGCGGGAGTCCAGGAAGTTCGCGCTCGCCGGGGCCGTCGTCGGCGCCGCGCACCTCGGAGGCGTCGCCTTCAAGTACTCCAAGGCGCCACATGGTACGAGGATCGAGGACTTTTATTTTTTTTCCCCTACCGGGGACGAGGTTTTCCTGATCGATCTTGACCTCTCTGTTGATGGCGGGGCTCTGCTGATCGAGATGTGATTGCGATTGCCCTGCAGGCGTTGTGCTGGCCACCGGGTTCGGGGCGCTCACCGGCGCCGTGCTCGGGTCGGAGGTGGCGGAGCACTGGTACCAGCTCTACAAGATGGACAAGCAGGGGGCCAACCTTAGGTTCATCTACTGGTGGGAGGACAAGGTCGCAGGTCTGTCCGTTTTCCGCCTACATCTCCGTTCCTCTGCTCCCCATCCTCATATGTGATGGTTCAGTTTCAAACAGGTGTTGTGTTTAGTGCAAATTGACCTCAGTGCGAGCGCTTAGCTGGGAATCGTGATTGCGTGCTGCTGATAGTGTATCGTTCTGACGACTGTGTGAATTGCAAACGTTGAAATATGGGGTGTGGTGTGTCAGTTTTAGGATACTGGTGTTAGCTGTGAGATTGCATTTTGTTACTCTTGCATACATTTGTAGCTTATTACATAGTGATGCGAGTCTTGTCAATTTATGAGTGCCCGGGTTTATCCACATCTGCTACCCTAGGTAAATGCAATTATAGCTTCCCCTGGGATGCACAAATTGTAGACTGGTACAACATTTAGAACTGCTATATGTCCATCTCAGAAGCTATTTCAAATTACTATCTAGTCCTTGCACGTTGGATCAATGTTCAATGAACCACTGTTATAAAAGGAAAAGGACTGAGTCTTATGGGTATATGATGCTGAAAGCTGCACCTAGGAAGTACTGTTTGTGTTTTCTGATTGTTATTTTCTCAAGCTGGCTAATGATAAACAAATCCAGCCTCATATTCATTCACTTCCTCTCAACCAAACTAAATGCCAACAAGGATGCCATTTTAGAAACACTTTGACATTTCTTTTGTGTATAAACCGTAGATTGCCATAACATATAGAGCTACTCTATGTTTATGTCAGGCTGTGCTCTAGAGTCTAGACATGGAAACATATTTTTTTATGTACAAGGCACTGGCGTCCAGTCCTTAAAAGAAATGATGCGCACTTCCATCTGTTATTGAGTTCACCCTTATGTTTTCCAATGAGTAGCAGAGCCATTTTCTGTGGGCCAAAACAAAAATATCGAATAGAGTGGAAATGTAAATTCTCTCAGATCATTAAGAAGACGGATTTGAAATGGCAAACAATTCTACGGGCACTGCAAATTTTTAGTTGTCACTGTATTTTTTATGATATCAAATGAATTACGGATGTTGAATCATGCTTCATGGCTGTATGAGTTCAGTGCCATATTTGCCAACACACTAGTTGGAATCAAATGACTGCATGATTGAGTGTATTTTGCTAATATGGCTTGTATTAGCTTTTGTAGGATGTTGTTCACGTAAAAGCTGCACTAGTGAATTACGCAACTGCTAAAACTTAGCAAGATCAAGATAAATTTTGTTAGTTTCAGCATGGTCGTTAACATAGCTTGATTGCAGTAGTCTTCCTCCGTTACATATTTATTTATTTATTTATTCTAACCTTTCTTCCTTTTTTTTTTCCTTTTCTTTTGTGATCAGGCCAGAAGAACTGAAGGACATTAATGTCTATTTGAGCATACCAGTTTGACAGAACAATGGCGTCTCTTATGTTGGGTTCGTAGTTTTTGCGTCCTAGCTTTTTCAAATAAGGTGCGTATTGGTTGTGGAAGCCAATGGGACAATGTATTTTATTCTCTCTACCATGGTAGTGTCTGTCCCTAGTACTGTGTTCATGCTCGTTCTGGTGTAAACAGCAAACCAGATCTTCATTCAGTATATGTTTTCTCAAACAACTATTTTGCAGCTAGCAAAGATATTCCCAGATAAAATATTGGCTGCATACTGTGTTCGAAAATCAAAACCGTTTCTTCTTAGCCTTCCTGTATGCGTAGATATTCCCAGATAAAATATTGGCTGCATACTGTGTTCGAAAATCAAAACCGTTTCTTCTTAGCCTTCCTGTATGCGTAAGAAGGGACCCTTGGTCTTGGGGCCTGAATTGACCTACTAAGTGATTACGATTCACATGGTTATTTGAATAGTAGGAAATACACTGGCATGCCATATTCTTGCCTGATGACATGAATCACATATTGATATGTTTATATGTAAGCACTGCTTCATTTGTGTTCATAGAATTTTGTGGGTAATCGTTGTCTACAATTATGTGAATAGTGACCTATTTAGTGACCTTGAGTTGTGAAGGTTCTTCAGACCCGTGGTACGCTTTTAATTGTTGTTGTGTCAAATTATAAGTGAAAGTTGAAATGTTAATGATGGCGCTTATTTATGCTGATGAATTGGGATATTTTCTTGCAGTGTTAGTGATTTCCCACCATGGTTTTTATTCATATGGCTGTCACTTTCCCTTGCCTCAATTCGTTAAGCTGAGGTCACGTGTCCATCTTTTTTCTCTCTTTTTTCCCCAAATGTGCACATCACTTGATCTGATAATACACTGCTAGATACAAAGATTTGCACCACACACGAACAATTATCTCTCAATTAAGTGAAATAACACAACATCAGAGCTCCTCAAGAGTTCTTTAGGAAAAGGGAAGCACCACAACTCGAAGACAATACAATACCTGGGCACTCCCGAGGGGCTATGCTTATATAGTTACAACCAAGTAGCAGAACAAACGATGTCACAAGCTTTATTAATTGTCTTACACACTAATAATCAACAGAGCTAGCCCCCAGGGTGTTATTACCGTTATAAGGAATAGCCCATCTCTGAACCCCTACAAGTAGAATAGCCACTCAGTATAGTCAGTGGGTTAGTGATCTCTTCTATCAGTGGGACTGTACTAAAATGCCCATTCTGCTGATCTGCTACCATCATGCCTACGTCGAGCAAACCACTCTGTTCTACTATCTGCATTCAACATGCAGTCATACCATCAGCTTTTACCATGATGTAGCACAAAAAAACTGTTAGACTTGAAGGAATTTTATACTTAGAAATCAGTTGACAAATTGGTACCTTTTCCTGGAGAATTTCGTTAGCAGCTTTCAACATGCCTTCCTGCACATACAGATATACTTCTAGTAAGTTGGGAATACTGCATTGGGTGTTATATAGTAAAGAAAAAGGTTGTTTGACATGCCTTGCTTTTCAGTGCTTGAATCTCTTGAATCATTATCTGCATCTGTTAGACAACAAGGATTCAGGAATGCCTGAAATATGGATATTTTTAAGAACTTTTGGGAGTTTTTGTGAATTACCTTTGCAGAGCGGATGTTGTACATCCATATTTCTAAGTACCTCTCTAGGGCATTCAGTTCTTCAACAGTCATGTGCTCATTTGCCCTATTCCCATATATGTACCTGCCAAGTTTTTTTTTCTCTTGTCAGAATAAATGGAAGAATTTATCTGAGTATGAGGCTACAACGAAATTTTAATCTTTTTCTTAGAGCATGGGTCAGGTTTTCTAGTTAATGGTTTGGTGTTAATTGTTAGAGCAAAAGTTTTGTAGGGTTTGATTATTTTTTCAACCAGTTACGGAAGTGTTTTTGTTGTTTGCTTTACACCAAGTGCTACATCTGGACCAAGCATGGACAGATCCATGCCACCCTAAAATTGTTAGTAAATGTATGATTTCAAAAGAGTTTTGGAAAGTGAATTACGTTGATCCATGAATTCAGACTTTTACATTTTCTGGCAACTGGGAACTTTTGTTCTGGAACGTACTGGAAAGTAAATAAACTGTACCAGTCTGAGAACAATTACCTCAGCCCCTTCTGGAGCAGATTGATTTCTTGTTGAAGCACCATGGTTTCTTGTTTTGGGTCCTGGGTCACATAAACCTTTTAAGTGACAGGGAGAGATGAGGAGAGTTGCAACTGTGTAAAGTTGTAAGAGACAGAGATGGTGCGTTTTGTCCACCATCACGTAGTGAATACTAAGTTAAACACCGGTATAAACAATGCAAACCGAGAGATGATTTGTGTTTGCAATCTATTTTAAACTCTGATATGATTTGTTATATGAGAGGCAGACACAGCAAACACCAAAACCTGAACTTCTATAGCATTTCATATCTTGTAGCAGAAGCAGATCATAACCTGGTACTGTGCATTAGGAATTATGCCATTAGCAGTCAAACAGACTCCCATATCATACGGTAGTGTTGCCGTTACTAGCAGTCTGTCAATTACAAAACACACTCGAATAATCATAACATTTCACTCCTGTGAGCAAGTTTTGAGGAAGCTTACCATTCTCTGGTCGCCACAGCCATCACCCTGCTGGGCTTCTCCACTTGCAGTCTTGTACCTCTCGATCAGTTCTTCCATAGTTCTGTCAGTCAGCACGACTTTGTTGCTCATTCACAACACAACACAAGAAGCAGGACACAGCAGAGGAGAGAGCGATGTGTACCCGGTGGTGGCGAGGTCATAGAGCTTGCCGTGTGCAGAGAAGATGATGATGCCGATGTGGGCGTCGCAGAGCACGGAGAGCTCCTTGGCCTTCTTCAGCAGCCCCGCCCGGCGCTTGCAGAAGGTAACCTGGCGGTGCACCGGGTTCTCGATGCGGCGCAGCTGGACCTTGCCTCTCGCCATGGATGTCACTAGGTAGCTTCTTCTTCCTCTTCCTCCTGCAGACAACCTCCCACTAGTTTGGACTAGCTTCGAGGTCGCTGCTTTGCCTTGTGCTTCAACTCTTTGGTAGTCACTTGCTTACCACAAGCCAAGCCTAGAGATGCCTCTTATATAGCGCCCCTTGGCCCTTGGTTCTCTCTTTCTCTGGCTCTCTCTCACGGAATAATTTTCGTTTTGGTTGGTCGGGGTGATGCACGGACGCATCTCTGCTTTACACTTGTTGCTGGTTAACGTTTGGCTCGTGCCATGTCACGTCTCTTCGTTCCGCTGCGCGGGCATGCTGCTTCCTGTTCCTGTTTCCAGCTTGCGTCCGTGCATTGGATGCATGGGGAAAGTTGAAGTCAAGATGCATCGCAATGGCATCGAGGTCTGCAGATGATAGAGAGCTCTGGTCCCCTGCAAGAATTGAATTTGGAATATGTATGTTCTTGATTCACCACGTGTATGCTTTCCAAATCATTGAGTCTGCACAGATTAGAGTTTTGGATGCCAGTTGCAACTGAGGTGCTCTCTATCTATGTCCGGATTGCTGGATATATGGTCCAAACTAAGTGACCCATCTTCTTTTAGACGAGAAGCTTGCTAGAGACTCGTCCATCCATCTAGTCTGTTTGACGGAGTTTCAGCCCGAAGTATCTTGCGAGACTTGAATCGGTTGCTTATTTTCCGTAGTTCATTTGGTGCTCTAAGGAGTTACTCCTGTGAGTTCTGCTGGCCTTTTTGCGCCACTATCTAGGTTTTATGGCTATGGCGCTATAAATTCCTCCTCTATTTGCCTTATGACTATATGTCTTGTTAGAAAGATAGCTAGCTTTGCTAGAGTTCATCGAAAACAGGATTCCATTTGGTGTCATGTCAAGAACCCCTCCTTTCTTCCTCCCTCTCTCTCTTTTGCTGGACAAAGCATCTCTACCCAACAATTTGCACTGCCAAAAAGGATTCGTTGGCATATAAAAACTCATGCCTTCTTAGTGCGTGCTCTCAGAATTTGCATCTCCATCAGAACCCTGCAAAATTTTCGCTTGGCCCATAGAAAATGGATCTGTTACTCTACTCATTGGAAAATTAGAGAGTGAGCTCAAGAATATATGGAAGCCAGCATTATCGCTTTTAGGACTGAGCCATGATCAAATTTTTGGTACTGGAAGTTTACATTATGTCGAAATGAATGCCTTGTTCATGAAAGCGATGTTTCCTCGTCTAAAATACACCCTGACATGAACATAAAGCAGATTTATATGTTATACTAATATGCAATTTGCACAAAAAGTGAAGGACATGTGTTTCTAGAATGGCATCTTTGTTAATATTGAGTACCTGGGTTAAGGAGATGTCGATGAATCTGATGTTGAACTGTTTGGGTTTCACGAGCTATCTTGAGAAGCCCATAGTTAAGATGAACCTGATATTGCGCAAAATGCACTTCGGAATTTTGTGAAGCTTTAGTTTCATGTACACAAAGGCTGAGTTCTTTTGCTCTTCCATTTAAGACAATGTGCATAATTAGAAATTCCCTAAAATACATTACGGCATGAACATAAAGTAATACAAGATTCTATACTAACCTACAACCCGCATTAAAATAAATGACAAGTGTTTCCATGAAGGTATCTTTGCTATTTAGCTAGATTAAGGGGATTTGGATGAATCTGGTATTTTCTGTTTGAGTTTATGAGCCTTGAGAAGCCCATAGTATTTGGGTACCTAGAAATAAGATGTTCAAATGATAATGGTTTCTTCTTCTTTTTCCTTCTCACTAGTGGCCATAGTATTTAAGTTGAGAAGCCGATAGTGTCTAAGGAAAAATATCTAAGGTGTTCAAATGATAAGGTTTTCTTCTTCTTTTTCCTTCACACTAGTGATTAATTGGCCTGATGCGTGTAAAGATTGGTGAGTCTCTCAAAATCACTAAATTGTAAGCACATAGAGATCATAAGAACCTCCTTAAACAAATCCAGATGTCCGTCCAGATTCATCATTGAAATGCTGCAGTCAGGAGAGGGTGCCACCTGGTGGCACTGGGCAGTGGAGGCATCTCCTTGTGGGATGCTTGCTTCGTAGTAATAGATGCTAGCTAGTGGTCTGGAGCATAAAGCATTAACTGATTCCATTTTGCTTTTGCTTAATGAAAGGCAAAGCCAAAAGCAGAGTGAGTGCTCATTGGACATTCTTAAATGAAAGATTGTTGTCATATCTCTGCATGTTTGGCCTATGACACTTCAGACCTTTTAGATGCTACCTGTTTTTCAATGTCCTCTATCCATCAGCTAGCATGTTCCTTCTGCAGTTAAAAGACCTGTTCGCCAACTTTGCCAAGGATATGTTATTGTGCTAGCTCGTGCCCACGGTTCTTTGGCATTATTTGGTGGTTGTTGTGAGTTAAGCTTGTGTAAAATACTTGGTACAAATCTAGCTTGTCCAATATGCTTCCAAGTACGTATACAATAGAGTCTCCAACTCAAGAAAAAGATTGTTTGGAGGAAACTATATTGAACTTGAGGCGTCAGGCACATTTAGTCACAAATACGCTAGGGGTTTGTAAAGTTGTAAAGCTACCCCCTGACATGAAAGGTTTGCACTTCCTATCGGCAAGAGATTCTCCGGTTATTTTCCCCAAAAAATTAGTCAGCCATGGAATGTGGCATCGCCTGGCCAACTTCACATAGCCAGATCTTAAGATCAGTCTTATTATACATGAACTGCCACAGAGAATCAAAAGTGAAGTCTAGCCAATCATAATCGGTCACATCATCAGATTAAAGGAGGCTGCAAATCTATTGCTTATATCCTTAAAATTGAGTCCACGGCTTCAAGGATACAGAATGCTGTTATATATTCTACAACCTTAGGCAAAAAAGTTAGTTATAACAGATATTGTATATTTCCGTTAATCATAATAGCCATATTGGTGCCCATTTCATAAGAGGCACATCTGCCAATATCTTTTAGTTTGAAGGTTCTAATATAATGGAGCATCTTATAGAGCAATGTCTAGCAAGAACTTGGACACTTTCATTTACACCTTTACTCTCTCATTTCTTACTTGGATGACGCTATGAGCTTAGCAACTACACTACTACTCCTAGCTCATTAAAATTGTCCAGTAAGTTCACACCCATTGACAAATACGACCATATATTATGTTTAGACAACAAGATATTACGTCGATCTTTCCCTGTCATATCTCTGCATATGTATTTCCTTGAACCCAAGTAGTACGAGTTTGTAAGACATACCGAAAAATGGAACGACAAAGAATAATATATAATCTCTATCCTCAATTTAACAGCTATGTATGTTTGCTAAGGCAAATAATGAACCACAACCACGGTAGATGGGCACACTAAAAATGTAAACTTATCCTAGCAATCTGCCTAGCGTAATCTCACTCAACAAATAGAAAGCTTGCCATTATGTTAGTGACAGACTGCACGGCGAGGTGCCGAAAGCACTTGTTCATGTCCGCTGACTGCTAGAGTACACTGAGTTCTGAGTGCTGGAGGAACAGGAAGTGACAACAAGTACCAGTGATCGGCAGGTAGGCTGCAAATGTGTGAGAATTGCTGCCGCTGGAAAGCCGGCCTTTTCAGGATGCAAAGGCAGAGCAGCAAGCCGTCCTGGACCACTGCCTTTGGGTCTGAATCTTGGAACACCAAAAGCAGCCAATGCAGAGTCTGTTATGTTGCAGGGTCAGTTAGTACTAATGGACGGACAATTGGAGATGATTGACATGATCCCTATAGTATAGAGATTTACGTAGATGCGTGTAGTTTATGGGTTCCAGTTAGAGAGTCTTTCTGGTCCAGCAAATGTGCACAACATGATATGCTTCCCTTCGATTTGTTTGAGAAAAGAAAAAGATATGCTCCTTTGTGTCTTGACTAGTAAACGAAACTGTTGAGAATGTTGCACAGATTATCAGCATGAACTAACGGGGCATAGAGCAGCTTTTCTAATCTCTATGCCACGTGCATAGGAGTTCCATGCGTGCTTCTTTATTTCGAGTGAATCTCTGAAACTGATCTGTGTAGCATGACAAACACTCCCACGTCTACCCTCCCCGTCCTCAACATGTTAATGACTGCATAAATCAAACCCATTCTCATAATTCTGAGGGACAAATGATGTGGTAGCTGTTGCACTTAAAGTTTCCAAAACCAAATGATGTGGTTCAATATATGCGAACTGAGCCATATTTCACTCAATTTTGTTCAAGTCAACATGAAACGGAAGCAGTATTAACCCTTGTGAGTACAAGATCTGGAATCTGAATATACATATGACGGCCAGTTTTAGGAGCCGAAAATGCATGTCACAAACACTAGAGAACAAACAAGACTGCAAGTCCAACTAAAGAAAATCACATCAAGTGTCTTTTGAAGCATATAACTCGACCACTAGAGTACAAGACAAGAGCTCTGAACTCAATACAGAAACTTGTTTTGACTATAATCAGCGCATCCGCCGGGAGCCATCATCATTTGCTAATCCAAGGGACTTCTGTGCATTCGCAATACCTTCTTCATCTGCAAGATAGGGAATAACATAAGTTCGCTAGAAGGTGAAAGCGGGACAATATTACAGAAGTTTGCTAGATACACCGATCTGTGAATAATGATCCAGTGAAATTAGGAAGAAACTTATGAAATCAACAACTTTTAGCCTGAACCAGGGTTTGCCCGCATGTTAACAAGGAACAAGAACAGGATTTAAGTATTTTGGAGTCGATTATTAGTCACAGACCGGAACAAATATGTGTGCCGAACAAGATATCTATTCTCTGCAGATGAAAAATGCAGTTTAAGGAAGCTAAGTAACGACATGGCATAAACAAGGAATATGATCGGAAGAGTGTACCAACGAGGCCTAGTTACATTCATACAATATGATATTTATAGAGCAGAGCTTACCCCAAAACTGTGTGAAGATCCGAAAGAAAAAATTTATATTGCGGGAAACACTGTATGCCATTACAGGAGGAAGAGGCTTGACAAGTGTGTCCACACTAAAAACTCTCTTCAGGAACTGCGATACATCAAGTTTATTTTCATCAGTAAATACCAACCAATAATTATTAAAGAATTATTTTTTTGAAACAGAGAAATAATTTGTCTATAGAATAATAGAACACTCAAAAAACAATATTCATTACTTCAAAATACAAAGTCCTTATAAAGGGTGTTTGTTCAACTTTGTTATTAGTTTATTTTGGTTCAACATGTACAGAATTTGAAATAAGTGAATGATGTTACAAACCACATAAAGACTATCACTGTAGCCAAAGGAAAAGGTTAAACTGACATTAAGTAATACATAAGAACCACATAAAGGCTGTCACTGTCACCAAAGAGAAAAAGGTTAACTCTCTCTTTTCGTTGTGTGTGCGCGCATATGTGCTATTCCCATAACAAAGAAAGCATGCCCTTTTAAAGCAATTATAATTACTGCAGTGATTGCATGGTTTTAAGTCCTTTTCTTTATTGAACCAGGATTGCTTCGAGCAGTAGGTAGTAAAGCATGCATAAGTATAGAACAAGGACCATATGCGATGGATGATGGATCCTGAAAGTTGGAAGTAGTTGCACAACATACTGGACAAGTGGCACCATCGTGCCACCATTCAAGCAGAGATTTCATGTTACAAAACCGTCACATCGGGTATCGACTAGGAATTCTGTGTCATATGATTTACAGGCCATGATGGTGTTCATAATATTAGCTCAATCTATGATGCGTGTGTAAAAGAAGAAAGAATTAGGAAGAAATCAAGTGCGGGCTTGATAAAATATGCCAGAATTCAGGTCCTGATGATGGTGTAAGCAGCATGGTGGTTTAAGGTCACTATGACGACAGCATTTTTGTTTGCACAATGTTTGACATTAACAGCTAGACAGCCCGAAGATATGACAACTCTATAGGCGAGAACAATTCCACATGTTAACAAGGCAAGTTTTTCATCGCAACACTATCTTGATTCTAGAGCAACCATATTGTTGTATGAAGAAGGAAATTTTGACATGAGCGAAAATCCAATGAGGGATCCAAGCATGTCTAGGTCCTTTCAGCAACTGCAGTTTCCAAATTATGCTATTCTCCGTAATCCGGTTCATCCTTTTTTAAATCTTCTAATTCGTATGGTTAGGACCGGGTGTGTAAATTGGTGACCCTAATGGTCACCTCCAAGGCTCCAACCCTCTTTAGTTCAATCAAATGAACTTGTTTCCTAAAACGAGCCTTAATTTGATTGAACTAAAGAGGGTTAGAGGTGACCCTTAGGTTCTCCAAATTACATCCCTAGTTAGGAGTCTTAGGACCATGAGATGAGGGTCACACCTTATTACAATTAAACAAAACCTGTGTTCTTCAACCAATACTTTGTCAATTTGTCTCTACTTTCCCCTCTCAAGAGTCAAGAAAATGATACACCTACTTATTTTCGGGTTTATCTAGCAAAAAGTTCATTTTGCATCCAAACTTGTCAATTTTTCGCTCCTTAGATTAGCCAAAAACTCGACTGATAGCATACCGAATACTTTCATTACGATTAGAACCTTAGCAAGCCAGTTATTTTTTGAACATCTGGAACTGATAGCAATGGACACGTCAACAAGGGCACCACCGAACAAAGGGGAAAATGTAAATAAAAGATTGGAACCGACGGGCAGGCGTGCCGTGGAGGGGAGGGCACATACCCTGCTGTTCCGCTGGAACGAGTAGCGCAGCTCCGGGTCGATCTCCTCCTCGTCGAAGTCGTCGACGGTGAGGTCGAGGTCCGGCCTCCTGCTGCGGGGCACGTTCATGTTGGCCGTCTCTCCGGGGTTGTTGGTGACGCTGACCTTGCCCTCGCGGCTGAGCCTGGCTGCCTCCTCGTCCTCCGCCGCATCCCCCGTGCGCCACGGCGCCGACGACAGCAGCTCCTTCCGCTTCCGCCCCATCCTGGTGCGGTGGCTTGCTTGGGGATGGGTTTGGGTTGGGTTGGCTTCGGAGACGGAGGCGAGAGGAAGATGACGGTGAGACGATGAGGTTTGCCTAGGCTGCTGATGGGCCGGATCGTGCGCATGAAGTAGAAGTGTGGAGGTGGGCTTTATGGGCTGGATAGTCAAGACGAAGCTCAGACCAGATGCGTTCTGATCCACGCTTGTACAAGACTGTCTGGGCTGGGCTGTTTCAAAAAAGAAAGGGCTGGGCTGGGCTGGGCACAACTCCTTATTACTCCCTCTGGTTGAACTGGGCCCAAAACAAATAAATTATAATAACAACAATATACAATTAAAAATTGTGTTCCCTCAAAAATATATACTCCCTCCGTTTTTAATTATATGACACCGTTGACTTTTTTCGTTACTTTGACCATTCGTCTTATTCATAAATATTTATGCAAATAGCTAAATGTATACATTAATCTTAAAGTTCTTTTGATGATAGATCCAACAATATACATTTTACGTTAAGAAACTAATTATTTTCATATATATTGTTGGTCATAGTTTAACAAAAAAAGTCAACGGCGGAAACGGAGGGAGTATTAAAAATTGTGTGTAGAAAACAATCTTTCTGGTAACTATTAAAAGTACAGTCTTTTTTCTATTAAAAAAATACAGCCCTTTCATTTCCTTTTTTTCTCACGAGCGCACAGTCTTTTCATTTCTTGACGGCAACAATTTTATACTGGACAAAAGGTGCTGTCCATTTTAAAAATGTGTCATGTATATTCATGTCCTTTCGGTTTTTTTTTTCGTACAAATATTCACGTCCTTTCATATCGTTACCCGGTTTGTGCCATACACATTGAAAGCAAAATTCCAAGAAGATGGTTTTGCAGGCTAGGAGCGGCTGCCTTTGGCGTCGTTCCCTTGTCATGATGGTACCTTTTTAGTTGGTTCCCAGAAAGCTCTGCTTGGAATTAGTCTCGCTGACCTGTTGATAGCTGCAGTGTAGTAACTGGCCTCAGGTCTCCCTCCGATAGCTACACGTTAACTGACCATGTTTGCTTCCCTCGTTAGATTTAGGTGAAAAATCTGCCTTCTCGCTCGCTTGATTGCTTCGATCTCTGCTGATTATATTACTAGTTCTTTTTTTATTCCATTAATTCATGATCCTGCGCGTGTGGTGGTTCCTTTCAGGCAATCACAAGGAGTTGTTTCCAAGCAGAAGCAAAGGCAGCATGTCATTGCCAAACTGAAACTTGTTTTTATATCCATTCCGTCGGTGGTGCATCAATTTGGATATTTGATGCTTGCTTGCAAGGTATATTTAGCTCTTAAGATACACAGATTTTTTTTTTTGCATAAAAATACATTTCGTTTTATCTCAAGCGAAAAAAAACGAAAATGACTGTTTTCCACGAACGAACTGCAATGCGTGAAAATAATTTCAGACCAGTCTGTTTTGACTTCCGACGGTTTCCTTTTCAAGAGCTGATATTTTTGACAGTGAAAATCTACGATACCGCCACCTTGAGAGAATGAGAGAGGATGTTGCTATCAGCCGATTCAATGATTTGTGCACCATGGCTTAAGAACGAATTAATTGGCAACGCAATGCGTGTCTGGCCACTGCATTATGTTGTTCGTTGCATGGTCATGGGAAAACGTGCGCTTGGATATGATTGACCATCTGCTCAGCTGGGCTAGATCTGATTATACGTGTTTTGACAATGAAAAGAACACGAGACGAGGCAAATAAAAAGATCGATTTAATCACCATAGCATCAATGCTAAATTAGGAACAAATTTAGCGTTGAACAACTCAGATCCTATTCATGACCAACTTCTATTTGTCTTGCTTTATGCCTTGCAACTCTTGATCTCCAAATCTACTACCAACATTCTTTATCAAATACTATCCATAGCCCAATACGCGTATCCTTTTCATAGGATTAGTAGACCTTTGACCTTTTTCTCCCTAAGAAAATTCTTAGGTACCAAGTGTTTGACAAAATAATCAGAAGGTATCCAAGTGAACTCAGCTAAGCAATCGAATGAATATATATTTTTTCCCAAATGCATTCAAAGTATCATAACATTGAATTGAATTCAAATTTTTGGAGCCGGCAACTACTAGTTTTCCCCAGTACTCTACTAATAATGCCCTTGTTTTTTTTTGAGGGAAACTAATAATGCCCTTGTTAACTTCTCTTTCTCTCTCTCTTCTCTCTTTCTTTTTTTTGCTCTTTTCACCAACCAACGTAATTGCTGACTAAATAGGAATAGACACAGAAAAAAATCGAAAAGGGGAAATAGAGCAAGTGCTGGCCGAAAACCAAACAGAACAAGGACCAAAGGGAAAAAGGCTAGCGAGAAACAGAGCCAGCGTGAGAGATCTCCTGAGGGGCGACGCCTCGCGATTTCCGGCGGCAAGGTTCGGTTTTGATCCAACTCCCAGCATCCCCACTCTCCTTCGATTCACCCCACATCCGAGTCGCTGCTTCCTGCCGAGTACTGGAAAAAGATCCCAATTTTTCCCAGTTTCAAGTTCGTGGCGCCGCCGCCGCTGCCGTGGCGTGCGGTTATAACCAGCGAGGCGAGCGCTCTGTGAAACAAGGAGCAGTCAGAAACAAACAATAATATTGGGAGTCGACCTCGCTTCTTCCTGTTTCGCAAGTTGAGGTGAGAGCCATAGAAGAGGGATCCTCACCGCCGGCGGCCAAGGGGTTGCCATCCTCACCAAGCTTCGACGGAATCGTCGAATCATCCTCCTCTAGTTTGCATTACGGCTGGATCTAGCGGGGATGGGGATGGGGGCAGCTCTGTCTAGCGACCGGAGGGGCGGAGATCTCGGAGGAGAGGGGAGGAGGGGATCTCCCTGTGGTCTTAGGTAGGGCGGCTGCCTAACTCGCCCTGTTGCTTGGTCCGTGGAGTGAGATTGCTCACCGGGATCGCCCACTCGTCCTATGGGCTGTGTCAGTTCAAAGCAATTCCATGGAGGGGACGAGGGCGGGGACGGGAAGCCTCGCCGCCGACCCTCGAGCAACTCGTTGAAGCGTCTGGTTAGTTACAGTTCTAGCAAGAGGCATGAGGAATTGGAAGAGGAGGATGAAGAAAGAGTAGTAGTTGCGGCAGCCACGTCATCTAGCACTGGTCGTCGTGCCGGAAATGACGCGAGTACTGCGAGGCTGATCCGGAAGCCCCCAGCGCCTGTGGTTGAGGCTGTGGCGGTGTTGCCGGATGAGGCAACTACTTTGGCAATTGGTGTTGTTGACACAGAGAGGGCAGTTGCTGCTGCAGTGGGGAATTGGAAGCGTGCTCCGGCGGATGTTCCAGCCGTTAATGGTGTGGCAGAGCAAGAGCCGAGGAGTGGTGGTGTTAGGAGTGATGGGGAGGCCAAACCAAGGATCAGGGATGTGCCCAATGGTGTCCAGGGGGAGCATGTGTCAGCAGGCTGGCCGAGATGGCTCACAGAGGTGGCGGCAGAGGCAGTTCGCGGGTGGCAGCCTCGGAGGGCTGAATCTTTTGAGAAGTTGGACAAGGTTTGTCATCATGCTAACCCTCTTATGGAAAATGTATCACCTTTTCTTTTATCAGTACCTTCATTTACTATGTTCTGGATCACGAGTTACTCGGCATCTCTATTTTGAAGATTCCAACCACATAGGGTCTAAACATGTTTCTAGGGCTGATAAGATCTTTAGAATGTCATTCTTGAGGGTTTGGAGTAGTTCAAAAAATAGACTGCAAGACGACAAAAATACAATGCACACGTGCCGATCCCACTTGGATTTCAAAACTAAATTTGTTTTGTATCAACGGTCTACACTATTCCATCTCCGGCACGAAATGGGTTACTAGCTCAAGACAGACAAATACAGAAAGAAAGTAGACAAACAATTTGGTGCTGTTTGCTTCCCCGCCACCGGACGCCACGCCAAAGCTTCAGCGAACACAGAAAAGATTAGGCGGTGCTTGGTTTATGAGAAAGATTCGGCTGCCACAGCTTTTTGCAGTAGAAAAGCTCGCCACACCTGTTGCGTAGAAAAACTTCGCCACAATCTTCGGCGGCGCCAAACGTTTGCGTGGCGAGGTGTGGTGTGCATCCAAACAGCCCCTTTATCCACCATCTTTGTCATTGCAACTGCTACTAGACGACAACTTCCTTAGAACATATAGTAGAATACTCTTCTACTTTTAATAGCATGCAGTTTCGCAGAAGAAGTTCCTAAATTTCCTTAGAACATGTGTAGTATAATATTCTTCTACTTTTTAATAGACTGCAGACTTGCATAAGAAGTTCCTAAACTTCCTTAGAACATAGGGTGCACCATCAGAGAAGGCCTTCCGAAAAGCCTGCTTGGAGTTGGAGTTAGCATTTAATAATTAATGCTATGTGACTTCACCTTTTCTTATGCCGCCATATTTAAACTTTTCAGATAGGGCAAGGTACATATAGCAGTGTTTACAAAGCACGTGATCTTGAGAACGGCAAAATTGTGGCTCTTAAGAAAGTGCGGTTTGCCAATATGGACCCTGAAAGTGTCCGATTTATGGCAAGGGAAATTCACATCTTACGGAGACTGGATCATCCAAATGTTGTGAAGCTTGAAGGTTTGGTGACGTCCCGCATGTCGAGCAGCTTGTATCTTGTATTTGAATACATGGAGCATGATCTTGCAGGACTTGCAGCTACACCTGGGATAAAATTCACAGAGCCTCAGGTTCACCCACTAGATGTGTTCTTTGATGTTCCATTTCAATTTTTTTTTTATTTGTTGTAACTCTTCAGGTTCATATTGTCCTCACTTTGAAAAGTGGCCATTTCAGGTGAAGTGTTATATGCAACAACTACTTTCTGGACTTGAGCATTGCCATAGTCGTGGCGTTTTACACCGGGATATTAAGGGGGCAAATCTACTACTTGACAATAATGGCATTCTTAAAATAGCAGATTTTGGTCTAGCTACATTCTTTAATCCCAACCAAAAGCAGAATTTGACAAGTCGTGTGGTAACATTGTGGTATCGGCCACCAGAGCTTTTGTTGGGTGCTACTAACTACGGTGCTGCTGTGGATCTGTGGAGTGCCGGTTGCATTCTTGCAGAGTTGCTATCAGGAAAGCCTATCATGCCAGGACGAACTGAGGTACTGTTGACTGTTCTTGTTGCGATCAACTTGCGGATGGTTGCATTCTAAGAACAATGCTATATTTTTGACCTGCAATAGTTCTATGTATAATGTTTTTGTGAATCTCATTTGTTGTATTTCATTATATTAGTTAAAAATGAATTTGTGGATTTAAGAGTTGTAGGAGGCAGATAAAGGTGAATCAGTTCCTTAATTGGCAAAGTATCTTCAATTGAGAATTTAAACATGTCAATGAAAAGAATACAATGGTTATCTCAAGAGGCCTGCAGCTTGTGCATTAACCATTAAGACATCACCAATACTTTTTATGTATTTCCTGCAACACATTCTTATGATTAACATGCATTGGGCTGGTCCTTTTTTAAAAAAACTTTTACATGGATTGATACCAGTTTAAATTGAAGAAACAATATATTTATTAGGTTTGTAACTTAAGAATAAGTGGCCAATTATCCTCCATATCTTTGTAGCTTTGGATTTTTGCGTTGAATTTACAAAGATTCCTTTTTGGGTGTAAATTGACTCAGGTGGAACAGTTGCACAAGATATTCAAGCTTTGTGGTTCACCATCAGAGGAGTTTTGGGCTAATTTGAAGCTATCACGTGCTACCATATTCAAGCCACAGCATCCGTATCGTCGGTCTGTGAATGATGTATACAAGGACTTCCCTCCTGCAGCTTTAGCACTTCTGGACCGTCTACTTGCTGTAGAACCGGGGAATAGGGGCACTGCTGCATCAGCCCTTGAAAGCGAAGTAAGTAGTCGCCCTTGCATTTTTTTTTGGCTTACATATCTGTCTGAATCTGTGCACTTAATTGGCCCTTATATATGTTTATTTACATGTCTGGTGTAATGCCTACACACAGTTACAAACTGTGCCTACTGCAGTTTGTGGTGTTGGCCATGTTGGTCAAAGTTCCATTGCATTTGTATTGCGTGTCAAACATGGCATTTCCATATTCCCCTCACCATTTTATTTGATTTGTATTTTTTATTTTTTCTCTATTGTGCATTTTTGGGCCCCACAGGTTCCCTTTTCATTTCTTTTTTAAGTAAGAGTTCCCTTTCTTGTTTTCCTTGCTTGGAATAACTTCTTTATACCAGTGCCATGGACCTGACCATTCGATTGAAAATTATGAGTTTATTTGTTAGGTTCAATTGTGAACTTAGTGGCATCCTTTTAATCTACCATTTTTCTTTTTGTAGTTCTTCACAACAAAGCCTTATGCTTGTGATCCATCAAGTCTACCAAAATATCCTCCAAGCAAGGAATACGATGCTAAGCTTCGAGATGAGGAAGCTAGACGGTAATTCCCTCAACAATCCAAACATACATAAAGTTTGCATTGCTTACATTCAATTTTAGAGTCTTTATTTGATCTAAGCTCTTTGCCTTTGTGTGCAGGCAAAGAGCAGCTGCTAAAGGACAGGAATCTGAAGCTGGGCGGAGGAAGCAGCTTCCTGCACCAGATGGCAACAGTGGATTGCAGGTACTGAGAAATTACATTTGAAATATAGGGGCCTCTGAATGAAAGCTAATTGTCATCATAAAAGAATATCTTGTCCTTTTGCTGGTCCTACTGGACCAATGAGCTTTCAAAATACTGCTTGCAGATTATTGATCAGCAGTGAAAAAATAAACCATAAGTAACACATTAGGATTTATATGAATTTTACCCTACACAAGATTCTTTATACTGATGCCCGCAATGCATAGATGCTACATATTCTGTTCCAGAATGAAATATACCATCTATAGTGACTGACGCTTTGATATTGCGCGGTTTCTCGTTACTAAATATCTCTTTGGTTTCGTGCCTTTGCAGCAACGACGAGTTCAGGTGAATCCCAAAAGCAGTAGCTACAAGTTCACTCCAAAGGAGGATGGTGTTTCTGGCTTTCCAATTGATCCGCCAGCAAGAGCTGTGGACAACGGTTACCCTCAACGTGTTCCTTTGATGCATGCTGGCCGTTCATCATCCACTCTGGGAAGATCAAGTGGAATGGATCCAAAGGCCCAAAGATTTCACAGCTCTCAGATTGTTGCTGCTGAAATTTCTAACCAATCTACTGCATCTGGGCAGCGAGGCAATGCATCTAAGTTGTCTAACCTTGGGGACAGTGCCAGGAGACAATATTTGCGAGAGCATCGTTCCAGTTCAAGATACAGCCAGCTCCCTGCCGCTGATCATTCTGACAAACCCGATTGGACACATCAATTCCAAGAAAGGCCATCATCTTCCCATCGAAAGGATGATGCGACAGCGAATAAGGAGCCTACAGTGGTGAGTTGTATTCTATGGCCATTTCAATGCATAAATCGCTTTATAAAATAGTCTTGAGTCCCTATATTCTATTGGTGTTTTTGGGTTCATATCAATTATTATATGTCAAATTTATTTAAAAAGCAATTCAAATGCTTGTACATGGAGGGTATTCCCTGCGTGCTGCCAAGGAGTTACTAATTAGTTTCCTTTTACCACGTGATGATAATTTTTCTCCCTTGTGTAGGCTAATGGTGTAAAGAAGAACAGAATCCACTATTCCGGACCATTAATGCCTCCTGGAGTGAATATGGATGAGATCCTTAGAGAGCATGAGCGACAGATCCAACAAGCCGTTCGAAGAGCTCGACTCGACAAGGGAAAGGGAAAGCACAATGTTGAGAGAGACCAGTCAGAGGCGCTACTGTATACCGCCGGGAATGTCAGGGCTGATCGCTAAGAAGTTTTTTTGGGTGATGACCTTGATTTGATCAATCAAACCATAGAAAAATAGCATCCAATCCCTTTATTCTTCTGTCCCTCCCCCCCTCAAGTGCAGAGGTTTTGCTTTGCTAGAAACTCCACTGCTGCTGTGGTTTGGTATCCAGCAGGTAGGCAGCGGCAAAAGAAAAACCTGTTCCTGTAGAGATTTACTGCCCGAGTTTAGCATAGGCTGTCTGAAATATTTTCTGAATGTTGGTTATCCAAAGTTGTCAATTGTATATCTTGACTCCCTGAAAATTGATTCATACAACTATTTTGGCATATGACAAGAGAAGAAATATAATTCAAATTACAGGCCACTGTTGTCCTTGGATCTTCAGCAGAATTTGTTGCTTCAGAGCAACAACTGCAGAGGGAACTGTATCCTCAATGTATGTCCTGATATTAGCCACAACTGCTCTTCGAGCTTTGCTTTGCATCCATTGAGCTCCCATATGCGGAGATGGCTGGCTTGCCTTGCACACGGAGGATGATGACCTTGTTGGTGCTGGCTGACAGCGATGGGGCAAGTCATCGGGTCCAAATGCATGTGCAGCTTGTTCACAGCCGTTGCCGGTTCGCCACCTGCCAGTGATGGCCTGTCTTTCTGATCGAACGGGTCCAGAGGCATATGCAGTTTGTAGCGAGGCAGCAGATTAAGCATCGCTTTTGCTTCCAGTATCATATACGTAAACCTCAACAGATCTTTCAGTTGACGAGGGTTCGAACATCAGACCCAATCCTTACACTTTCCTATTTTCAAACAAATCCGCATGCCATACTAGGAAAGCTAAACATTACACATCTCTGATAGTTAAAAAAACAAAGCATGGTTCATATAAACTAAAGTAAAACTGTTGTACATTGGGTGATCGCCATAAATAATGTACAACAAACAAGGCATAGTTAATCTGAAAGTAAACTAAATCATTCATAGTCCTTATATCGTCTAACATGGCACCACCTAACTTTAATTATCCTCAATGTATGTTCTAATAGCCAAGACTGCTGTACAGGCTTCCATGAGAACAACCTCGCTCATGCGGTCACACCTTGTAGAAGTCTTTAGATAACACCTAAGATCACCATAAGTGGCGTCCGCGTTCTTGAGAATGTAACATGCTAGCTCAACCAAGCCCTTCGTAGAGTTAAACCCTGTGACCTTCACATTCTTGAGAGAGCCATGACGGTGTTAAGATATATGCCTCAAATCAGAATTCGCAAAAAATGATTCATGCACCATATGTCGCTGAGTCACCTGAAAATGAAAAGAATAATGTGATTGAATTGTCTGGATCCGAAGTGATTATCTTCCCAGGAAATGAACAGTGTCTTACATCCATGATCAAAGTCTAAGAAACCAGAGAAAAAATAATCATAGGGCGGTGAAAAGGGCAATCCTATCAAACGAATGGTCAGGTGCTTGAGGTAGAGGAATTTGGTCGGCAGCGTTGGTGTATTGAGCACCTGCAAGCCTGCATCATCAGAAATTTATTTACACGGCCGTACCTCAGGAAGGTCTGGGATCGGATATCTAATTCCTTTGTCACCATCCACTACAAACTGCATATGCCTATGGAAGATCTCGTTGAGAGTGTGAACCCTCTCTTGCACACATCGAAGCAACTGATCCACCTGCGACAAACAAGCTCTAAAGATACGAGACCCTGTTGCAGATAAGGATGAATAGAGGTAGAATAAAACGAGTTCAAGCAAAAGGCAACAAATAACTTGTTTGGCTTGGATTCGCTGGCGACTCTGCTGAAGGTTGTGTAGCCGTTTCAGCTTCAGCGACCTTCCTGATCCCAATCACTCTGGTTTGAAGTTTGAACAAAGTTGGATTCGTATCCGAAATCCAAATCTGTCGAAATCTTCAACCAAACAGGGCAGGGATTCTAGCATTCCCGATTTCCCGCGCCGCCGAGATATCCTCGCACGCGCCCACTCCGACAGAGAAGGCGACCTCGCCGTCAATGCCGCACCCGCCATTGGTCCTTATCTACGGCAAACTGCTCCCCTCGCCTAACCCCCGCCGCGACACTGGAAGCAAGGTCTCACCGCTTTGTGCCGATGCGAATTCCTCCGAAGGCTTCACCATGTTGCCGGACTTTGAATCGGACGCCGCGGCCGCCCTCGCCGAGCGCCGGCCGAGATCGGAGAAAGGACAGCATGTTCGGTAGGCTGCAGCGGCTGCGGGCGCAAGGAAAAAATAACCGCGAACACAGTAGCTACTGCGAATAACCAAGATTAGGGATGGGCGTTCGGTCATAACTGAACTTTCGTTCTAGTTTTTTCGACCTTTTTAATTTTCGGTTATCTAGAATTGCTATCCGAAATGACAACGAAAATTTGGGTTTCTAAATTTCGGTTCGGTGTTCCGTTATACCCAAACTACCCAAATTAACATTAATTTTTAGAGAAAGAATGAAATAAACTTGATTATACCTAAAATACATTATGCAATCAACTTAATAATGAGTTACTATTATATGATAGGAGAAACATAAATATGATGAATGAGTAACAAAAGATGTTATGTGACCATAGTTTAAGTCTATGTGCTAAATCCTACATCATCATACTAATTTGGGTAGTTTGGATAGTTCGGGTACCCAAAGATACTATCCGAAATTGAACAATAAAATTCGGTTACCTAAGTCTAGTACCCAAACAAGTACCCGAAGACCGAAATTCCGGTTTTTTGGTATCGGTCTCAGTTTTTTCAGTTTCGGTGTTTGGGTATCGGTTTTTGTGCCCACCTCTAACTGCGATCACTGTAGCTGCTGCAAAACAGCTGCTGCAAAGCAGCGAGGCGAACAGGGTGGAGGGGCTTTAAATAACAGTATCATCAAATATAAAGGTCTTTGTGAATATATCTGGATCGCGACCATTAATCGCGACCCAAATCAGAGGTCTATATGAAAAGTTTTGGATCGCGATTAATAGTCACGATCCAAATTAGGGGACTTTGTGTAAATATTTGGATCGCGGTTAATAATCGCGATCCAAATGAGAGGGTATGTGTAAAATATGTTCTGACGGTGTTTGACCCTCGTGTGGGTTGTCTCTGCCGTTGGATAAAAATTGTGCGGTCCAGATTGCCTCTTCGTCGGCTTTTCTTCTCGCCGTCACCCTCTGCCCGCGCCGCCGTGACCGCCATGGCTCGTTGCTCCCGCTCGCCGAGGCCACGTCAGCGTCATCATCGCTAGTGGCCACGCTCGCGATGGTCCTCATCCGCTCGAGCCACCTCCCGGCCAAAGCCGCCGCCGCCGCGAGGACATCGTCCAAGCTGCTATATGGATATCATCATCTTGATGTGCTGGAGTATATGGGTGACACGAAACAACTGGATTTTCAATGGTGTTGGCCCCTCTGTTCAAATTTGCCGAGATTATTTCTTCAAGGAGCTTTCCATGGTTGTCCATAGAGCAAGCTCAAGGAAATCTGAGAAGATAACAGAATGGATAGAAGCCAATTACTAGCTTTTCCTGCGTTTCTTCTTTTCCTTTTTTCCTTTCTTATTTTTTCTTCCGCTTTGTATATAAGACTTTTGCCTTTTGAGTTAAATAAAGTACTGTAGGGGTCGCCCCTCCAGTTTTCATCCAAAAAAAAAAAAAAGCTCTCCCACACTCGCCATTCCCCCATCTCCCGCTCGGGCCAAGGACAGGAAAAAAAAAACAGGATCCTCCTCCCCGGCGACGAGTCCGCGTGCCAATCCATCCTAACGGATCAAATGGATGGCATTTCTCCAAATAAATATATGTTGTCTGCTTCAAACCAACATCAGAACTTTCACATTTCAAAATATCGGGTTTGCTTGTGCAGAGAGATGCTGGCCCGGCTCCTCATTGCTCTCGCCAAGCAGCCGACAACCACATTTCGGGTGCTCGGGCCTCGGCCTCTGAGGCTGGCACCATTGGTGCTTAACTCTGATGAACACTTGCATGTGCCTGCACTGGTACAAATTGATTCACACAATCAATAGTACTCTGTTCAATTTTGCTGCTTTCACGTTAGATTAGATTATGTACATTCCAGATCGAAAACTCTTCTTACATTTTAATTTTCTTTTCTGCTCTCATTATTTTGCCCCATGCGCTCAGTTATTTTTTTCAGAGTGACACATGGAAGTGGCCGTACTATCATTGTATTACGAATTTGTTCTTCCGGAAAAACTTGTGAAGATTAGATGGGTTTTGACAGCCCTAATTATTCTTTTTTTTTTAAAGTCAACCGGGGGGGGGGAGGGGGGGGGGGGGGGGGGGGGGAGAACTCCCCACCCTGGATGTTGCCCCAATTATTCTTTGCTGACTAGTTTGTTGGTTTTGACATTTTGATTTCCCCCCCCCCCCCCCCGGGCAACATCCCTTTTGATCATTTGGTTGCAGAATATATATTTTTTGTGAACGAATCTGCAGTAATGCCCATTTCATTGATAGAGCACCACCCTGGAGACTGGGTGAGGATATTACACTCCCTGACGATTTGTACTAATTGTTTCGCACGCATGGCCTAGGTTGCTGATTATATCTCACTGAAAAATTGGAAGGGCTGAACTCTGGAATTGACAGGCATGCATGCTTTCTTCTAATCACAAATAGTTTGACTTGTGCTCCCTGCATTTTGTTCAATAGTTTGCAGGATCAATCGACTTTCCAGATGACCAATTCACTAAGCAGTCACAGACCCAGCTGCTGTTTTCATACTCAATCGCTTGCCACTCTGGTACACACTTGAGCACACACAAATCTGCCAGTCCAAGCCGTTTTCTCATTTCAGATCACAATTTTTTTTCTCGAACCCGTATGAGAGCTGCATATCATTTTATTAATAGAAGAAGAGAGTACAAAGCACATCAACCCACGCCCCCAAAACATTCAGCTTTACATGCGCGCCTGTTTACATTCAAAATACCCGACCCAAATTGGCGACTTTCAAGCACCAACATCACTAGCAAACAGGACAATGTAGCTCAGGGACCGCAGGAAAGAGCAAATTGAAGTCTATACCTTGGTTGTCAACAAATTTAAGCACATCCAGTAACTATCAATCACATATCACATCTATTGCAATAAACATTAAACATACACAATGATCCAAGAGAAGAAGCACGTGTCACTTGCATAAAACCATCATACATTGCACACCTATTATGATGTACTTATTAAACTTGAAACCCTCCATTAGCATGGCACCGGCTGCAAGGCTCCAGAACGGTTAGCTTAACTGTAGAGGGAACTTTATCTTCAATGTATGTTCTGATAGCCTTGACCGCTCTAGGGGCTTCCTTGAGAATAGCCTCGCTCATGGGACTGCATTCGTCAAGAATAGTGTCTTCTAAATAACAACGATTAGTAGTACGAGTAAGGGTGTCCAGTGTAAGACACTCGAGTGACTCCGCGTTCTTGACAATGTAACATGTTAGCTCAATCAAGCCCTTTGCAGAACTAAACCCTGTGATCTTAACAGTCTTGAGGCACCCATGGCGGTGGTCAGGCATCTGTCTTAACTGGCCTGAACCTCCAAAAACTGATTTATGTTTCATCAAGTACTGCTCAACCTGAAGAAGAAATTGAAAGTATGATAAACAAATATAATAAAATCCACAGAGTGACCTGATATCTTTGTACGAGATGGAATGAACAGCACCGGCCTTACATCCAAGATCAAAGTCTCCAATAAAGGAGACGCATCAAGGAACGAAGCGAGAGAAAAATAATCATAGGATGGACAAAAGCTACAGTCAGAAATCAGATGAATATGCAAGTGCTTTAGGAACATGAATTTGGTAGGCAGCATAGGTGTATCAATCATCTGCATAAAAAAAAAAGGAACTAAGATTAACACACAAGGTATGACTACTGTGATGCATATATAACAAGTCTACAACTTAAGGTTAAGAAGAAGTGCAGCACCTCGTAACTCGAACCAATATCAAGAGCCTCCAGATTTGGCATACAGGCCGGCATCTTAGTGCGAGCATAACAGAGAAGCTTTGGACGGTACATACTGAAACTCCTCATTTGCAATGTTCTCCAAGTGAGACCTTTCTTAACCCGCCTCCGCTATAGGAAAACTTGGAGAGATTTCGAGCTTCGCTCTCTATCACACGCAATTCAGAGCAATAACTAACATCCAGGCAGCTGAGCTGCTGCATCACGTGAGGTATCTTCAGCTTAACTATTTCGTTGCAATTGCTTAGGTCCAGCCGCTCCAATGCAAGAGAGTTAGAAAGAAAGCACTCTAACTCCTCCCATGATATTTTCACCAAATGCAGGGACAGACTTGTTAGGTTTTTCAGGGGGGCAAGTTCAGCTGTGGGACGGAAGGAACAAGAGGCAAGTCGAAGATACCGAATGGAGTTTTGAACCCCATCAGATAAAAGTGAGCATGGGATGGTGCACTTTCTCTCGCATCTGCAACATAGCTCAAGTGTGAGTTCTTCAATCCCTGGTTTAACAGCAATCTGAAGCCATCTGTCGAGATAAGGACAGGCATCGAAGATACTAAATAATCTAAGGTTGAATATCTTAATGCCAATGCCTGAGTGGTTACTTAAAATGCGATCAGCTTTGCAGATGAAATCCTGCGAACATGCATTTCCATTTGAGCCAAGAATAATGCTATTCAAGGTGAGGACAGGATGGCATCTCCAGGATCTTAGAAAGGAACGAGATTGGCAAGCAACTCGAGCAGCGTCACGCATTGGCAATAGGGAATGTATATGGCACCAGATGTCCTGCACACACAAGTCAAATGATTACTACATCAGAAGGGGGCAGGGTGATGGCGCGCAGGATAAACTTCTTTCCATTAAAATGTAAAGCCACATAACTGCACAACAACTAGGTAATCTGAGCATTGCAGAGGAAAGATCTCCACATTACTGTTGTTATTTTCATTCTTTGGGGGGGGGGGGGGGGGGGGGGGGGGATCAACAATAATGGTTTCTTGTGTATTGGTGTTGCCCAAAATGCATGGGACAATGATTCATTGTACATAAAAAAGGACGTTGTAAATTGGTCAAAATCGCAATGAAGAGGGAATAGTAGTCATGATGATACCATAATTCCTGTTCTAATCATGCACACTTAAACCTTCCACTTTGAGATTTTTATGGCCCCGTACCTCTGGAAGGGCTGGGACTGCACGTCTCGTTCTTTTGCCAGCTTGAGAATAAAGATCTTCATCTTCTTGACAAGGCGAACCTTTTCTTTTACCCGCCGAAGAAACCAATCGATCTGCAACACAAAATAGGATCTAATTATTGGGACAATGTTTTCTAACCCATTCACTAAAAGGAATCTGTCTCTGGAAATCTCTTCGCAGAATTTATCTTTGATAACGATCAAAAGTGGATACTTGGTCTAGGTCTATGAATTATAGATACGACTATATTTGTTTTAATGAATGAATCAGTCTGTTGGTGACGGTTCAGCCATTGCAATGCATACAGGATGGGGTACTTGTGCCCTGGTATTCTAGAAATTAGTTAGCGACGGACGGAGTCTCCTTGTAAGAGGGAGAGAGAGGAGGTGTCAGCGGCTTACTCCGATCTCGGGTTTGCCGGCGATGCCGCTGCCGGCCACGTTGCAGGGACATGAGCTGGTTCAGCGCCTGCAGTCCCATGGGACGACTACGCCGAGAGAGAGTGAGCAGCGGAGTTGCCTCCCTCGTCGGCACTCTACGACGAGTGGCCGCAGCCCGCAGGGACTCCGAGCTGCGGCGGCGGAGAAAACGCGCGAGCAGAGGAAGAAGAAGAACACGTGTTCTACGATGGGCCAGCCAAGAGGTTTTGCTTGGGCCGGCCTCGTTGGGCTATCAACAAGAGTGACCAACTGGTGGCCCGCCCCAGCAAGCCATCGACCAGATGGAACGGGCTCTCTTCTCTTGGCGCGCCGAGAGCCCGAGAAGCTAGAACCCTCCCTCCCAACCAACCAACCCGCCGCCTCCCTCTCCACCGGCGGCGAGGTGTGATGCCACGCAGGCGGCGGCGTCCGTTTGATGCGCCCACCTCCTCCCGCCGCTGCGCTGTCCAAGCAGCACCTCCTCCGCATCAGCCAGTGCCTCCCACCTGTTTGGCGAAATGCCGCGCCCGCCCAGGCTCCGCCGCCGCCGCCCGCTTCCTCCCTCTCCCCAGCCTCCCTCTCGTCGCTCCTATTCTCCTGCACCGCGCGGCGCGCGCACCACCGCGGCCAGCAGGTGCACGCGCGCGCCGTCACACTCGGCGTGGGTGCGCACCCCTCGGTGCTCCCCAGGCTCACCACGTTCTACATCACCCTCGGCGACATCCCCGCCGCGCGGTGCGCCGTCGATCATGCGGCCAGGAAGGCGCGGGCATTCCCCTGGAACCTGCTCATTTGGGCCTACGCCGGCCGCGGACTGTGGGAAGACGTAATCCTCGCGTACAAGAAGATGCTGGAGCTGGGAATCGTCCCCGACAGGTTCACGTACCCGTCGGTTCTGCGTGCCTGCGGCGAGCTCCGGGAGATCGCTACTGGTCGGGAGATTGAGCAGCGCATTCGGAAGTGTCGATACGGTCTGGACATGTTTGTCTGGAATGCTCTGCTGGGGATGTACGCCAAGTGCGGGGAGCTGGAGGAGGCGCGCAGGGTGTTTGATGAAATGCCTGCCAGGGATGTTGTCACCTGGAACACCATTGTGTCTGCGTACTCATCTTTGGGAATGTGTGATGAGGAGTTTCTGGAGCGGGTGCCTGGGGCAAACATTGCAACCTGGAATGCAGCCGCAGCAGGAAATCTGAAGGCAGGGAACTATGCCAAGGTGACAAGGCTGCTATCGAGGATGAGGAGCCCCCATGGTCCAGGGCTGGATTTCGTGACTGTTGTCATTGGCCTCAAGGCATGTGGTAGAGACGAATATCTGAGGATTGGAAGGGAGTTGCATGGAGTGGCTGTTCGTCTATGCTTTCATAGGATTGAGCGTGTGGAGAATTCGTTGATCACGATGTACTCGAGATGCGGGATGATCGACTGTGCTTACCTACTGTTTAAAACAAGCTTGACTCGAAGCATATCAACATGGAATTCGTTGCTGGCGGGGTTCGCGTTCATGGACCAAGTTGACGAAGCTGTTTTGCTTTTCAGAGAGATGATTTGTTCTGGTGTCTGTCCCAATGATGTTACGGTGTTAACTGTGCTTTCACTTATTGCACGTTTCGGACACCTCTCTCACGGAATGGAGATGCACTGCCACATTCTGAAACGTGGGCTTGGTAGCTCTAACTTGCTGCAAAACTCACTTGTTGAAATGTATTCAAAGTCTAGACAGCTGGCAGCTGCCCAAAGAGTGTTTGACCAGATGCAATGTCAAGACAAGAATGCCTACACTTCGTTGATTTTGGGCTATGGAATGCAAAGAGAGGGGCATGTATCTCTGAAACTCTTTGACGAAATGATCACCAACAATATAGAAGTGGACCATGTAACTATGGTTGCTGTTCTTTCAGCGTGCAGCCACTCTGGGCTTGTAACTCAAGGGCAACTGCTATTTACCAAGATGGTCGATGTATTTTGTATTGCACCAAGGGTGGAGCATTTTTCTTGCATGGTCGATTTGTACAGCCGTGAAGGTCTGGTGAGGATGGCCGAGGAGATAATTGACAAAATGCCATGCCAACCAACTGCTGCAATGCTGGCGACTCTTGTTGAGGCTTGCCGGATCCATGGTAAAACAGAAATTGGGGATCGAGCTGCAAAGAGGCTGCTGGCTATGAGGACCAGGAATCCTGGTCACTACAAATTGATCGCAAACTTGTACATATCAGCAAAACGTTGGCCAGAACTAGCTAAGGTTAGATCATTAATGAGCGCCATGGAGCTGGATATGATTCCGACTCATTCCTTCCTAGAGTCAGGCTATGACTTGTGTTCAGTCAAACAAGATTATTGCTTAAACCTTGGTACACATGGTGGCCTGTCCGACGACACGACAGATACTGATTCCTGTAGTGGTGAGGAAATGAAGTGTAGTGAAGCTTTTGGTGGGTGATTCAGTAGATCTGGAATTCAATTGTTTATGGTGGCTTCATAGCTTTCATGTTAAGTCAAGCACTTGCGCAGCCTATTTTCTTCATATAACAGAAGGTTTCAAGAGGTAATATATTGGTGTTTGATGTTTTTGACTGTCGCACTACTTACTGGAATTTTGTCTCAAACTGATGACAATTCACACTGACAGCTTACAACTTAGTATAGGTGTTCTATGTGTGCTCACTTTTGAAGTATATACTACTATCTGGGTAATTTCCCAAATAGAAAGTAGTTTAGCTAGAATTTCTAAATTTGTACTTTTGGCTATCATGTAAGACTATTCTTGATTTTATCTTGGCTCACCTAGGAGTATGTGATTGAAGACAGTGAGGACATTAAAAGAGACAAAGGGAGAACGGCATGGGCGAGCAACAGGCGCGCCCATGTAAGATCGTGGGGCGCCCCACTTGCGGGCCCCACCTCGCGCCTCCGCTCCAATTGGGATGGAGCGCCGGCCACGGGCTCCTGTTCAGGGACATGGCTGAGGTGTGCTTGGGAAGGTAGTACCTTGTGGAGGCGAGGCTTCAGCTTGCTTTCAATCGAAGCAACTACTAAAAGTTGAGGCTTTCCTCCACGCCTTGCCACCCCTGGCTCGGTGGCCTCGGCCGGCAGAGTCCAACCCTCAACCCCCACCCCCACCCCCGCTCCCTCCCCGCCCAGCCGTGCACGGTCACGGCAGTGAGGGGCGGCGACCAGGAGCTGCTCCTCTCTGCGACCTCCACGGTGATACTTACCTCGGCTTCCCTCTACAGATGGCATGGCCGGTGCCACACAAGCCAGCAACTTTCTTGAGGTTAATCCACTGTATTTGTGCTTCTGCGAGTAATTTTCTTGAGGCATCCCCATGTGCACCTAGATGTAGCGATTTAAACAGGTGCCCTGTTTTTTTTTATGTGAGGATTAGTTGAGGCCAGCTTCTGCAGGTTGCTGAAGATTCAGCAGAGGTACATAACTAGCTGCAGTACTGATTTGAAAATCTTTGTTGCAGATCTCTATTTCTTGATGTTGCTGATTTGACAATTCAAAAACTCTCTATTACAATTTATTAGTTAATACAATTGACATTTAGTATTTGTTTAATCCTACTTTCTTCAAACATTTTCTTTACCGTGGCAATCCTACATCCTGTTCTTTTCAATCTTTGCAGATACTATTGGTGGCATAGTGGGAGTGTCCAAGATAGCCTTTGTCAAGCTACCTGCAAGCTAAAATGTGACACCAAAGGGAGTTATTACCCTGTTGGACCAGAGGTATGATTATGATTTTCAAATGTTTATTAGTATACGGCACTATTAGATAGAGCTATTGACTTACATGTTGGTTTTGTTTTAATCCTCCAGCATCCTTAATCAGGAACAACCAGACCTGTGGGGCAATGAAGCTACAGATTTCAATGCTGTACGTTAGCGGCGCTACCTGGATCAATTTTGTATTAGCAAGGTTGTACACAGTGAATGTTCAGATCAGCGTTCTCAGACTGATAGGTGTATATGAACTTCCCGCTATTTTTGAAGTATTCTACATTATCTGCTCATTCAGATCTCCTGCATGTATGTGAGAGGGGCCTTATTTGCATATAACTGCGGTAAGGTCTCAAAATGCTCCGTCTTCTATGTTATCATGATTTCAATTTGACAAAAGGAAATTTGATTAACCCTATTCTGACTTCCTGGCAGGAGATTAACATAGCCGTGAATCTTGAATAAGCCGAAGTCTGGCACTGCCATTGTCCACTTGCCCAGGTCTGGCTCCCAAGATTCTATTTCTAACTTGCATTATTTGAGCTGACATATCCATGTAATTTCACACACATCAGCTCGTTATCTGAAATTTTCATGAAAGGATTCATTTGTGAAATGAAGTGCATACATTAGAAATTATGAGGCAGTTGTTTTATAAATGTACTATTTGCAACCTTCAACAGTTAACCTGACGCGCCTTCTAAGGCTTTGTTATTGCTGTTTTTATTGAATATGCTTTCGGGAACTGAATTTGAAGGTTACTAGGTGTAACAAATGGTCTACATCCCAGCAAAATGCAAGGGCTTTGTCAGTGATCAGTTTATCACTGTGTTCTGAATGGACAATATTTATTATTGCATACGAAAAGATAAGATACTATGGTCAATTGGTCATTGATTAATGCTCATTTATGCATAACAGTAGTATTTCCATTTTTAATGCAAGAACAAACAATAGCATGCGCTAGAGTCCTTTAATCCCCTTAATGATTTTAATACAGGAGAAGTTTGTGATGACATGATGAAGGAGAGCTGACTATTTCAATTGTTTGAAAATTTGCCAATATCGTTCTTCCATGCGGACTATCTGCCAAGTGCTCAAGAGAATGCTTCGATGCAAGGTTAATATTTTGACTTTTCATAGGTTCAGCAGCGCTTATTTTTGCTTACAATATGTAAATGCCTACATTTAGGATCTTCCTTTCTATCAATTCCACTAATTAGCATTGAGTATTAACTTGCAAAAAGTAGAGATATACTTATGCTATGCTCAGTTAGTAGAGTCGCATTGCCATCTGAGTATGTGTGATGGTTCAAGTTACAGGCCTAAAACCTTCCAGTCCGCGCTCCTTGGGGCTACGCTGGGGTTCAGCAAAAGGAGATCAGAAGAATAGAATAGGTTGATCAAGAAGGTTGGGTTTCGCTTCAGCGGCTTCGAGACACCATGGATGTGGGAGATCAGCAGCAGCAACACATGGACTGGTGAGGTAGACTTACCATGCTACTCAAGAATGAGTTTCTGCCCTTGAGAAGAGGCACTATTGCTGTTCTGTAGTGTTTACCGGTACTCAAGAATGAGTTTCTGCGAGAGGTGAGGTAGACTTAGCATGCTATGGTCCTATCAGTTTTGCCTTGATTAGAATTTTCTGGGACTGGGAATGCCGTGTCCCTGGTTGTCTGCCATGATATGAATGATATGAATGTGCTGCTCTGCAGGCTGTTGTTTTACATGGAACCCTGTTTGGTTTCGTTGTGGTAGAGTACAATTACTTTGGAGTGTTACTATAATAGATTAGAACTTGGGTTTTCAGTAACCTATGCAGTACTGTAAACATAGAACACTACCAACCGGAAACCTAAATAGGAGCAGCAAGGATTTAAGGCGTAACAAAAACATCTCTCACACTAGCACTCATTTGTGCACTCAGTATTTTAGGCTTTCTCTAATTTGCTTCTGAAGTCTGAAGGCAACCAATTTCTCATACATGTACCGTATTTTAGTTGGACTGGAAAATGAGCATGTATACTTGGGGCTGTCCCCCTGCTATAACTTGGCCAGCAGAGAAGGGTATCAGGCATCGTCCTCATGATGAAACAGAGCATTCCGTCACCAGGTTTATCAGACAGATCACACAATAGAGAAGAAACTGGAACGACCATTTTGCCTTCTCAGAACATACGTATAACCATGTAGAGGACTAGAAATTAATCACAGACAACACAACAAACTAGCTTTCAATACATTGTTATTTAATGGTTCGCCAAACCAGTAGCCACACCTTGGCTCATCTGATAGATACACACACATAGCAAGCACTTACATGATAAATAGATCTCGGTCACACACAAGCAGCCACACGCATGCGCAGCAGCCACTTCCTTATTGTCAGCTGCTCTGATCCGCCGTCTCAGACGCAGCAGAAACACACTCATCAAGCTCAAGCCACACAAATCAAAGAGAGACACAAGCAGGTGGCTGCACCCAGCTGCTGCCGTGCCGCATCTCCGGTAAAGTTTCAGATTCAATCGCAAGCCACACAGGTATCGATCTTATTGGAATCGCAAGCCACACAGGTTTCAGATTCAATCGCAAGCCACTCCGGCCAACTCGGCCGCCAATGCAAGCTCCGCAAACCTACCTTGGTTTGCACACAATAACAGGCTTAAAAACTGACCAGTCGCCGCCCGGTCAGCCAGCCAAGGAAACACAAGAAGAGCACGCGGAACAACTGAGAGAGGTTGTTTGTTTGCCTCTGAGGTAGCAGCAGCTGATAGATGCATAGAGCTCAGGATTTCGTCACCTGGACAGAGTGAGAAGCGAACTGAAGGAGTAAGTATAGACGTAGTAATAGTATGAGAACAGCTGCCGTATATAATCAGAAGAGGAGCAGTCATCTGATAGGTACGTACCTGAGGACGGTGCCCCTGAGAAGACGCTGCCTCTTGTAGTGGCGCGAGTGCACGGGCGCCTGGTAGAGGGAAGGGTGGTGCCCAGCGACCACTCCATCCCACTCCAGCGCGTCCCACACGTCCTTCTCCATCTCCACGGCTGGCCTTCTCGTCAGTCCCTCCTCCACGGCTGGCCTTCTCGTCACTCCCTCCTCCAAGGCCGGTAGCCGGTGTAGGTTCCAGCATCCCCTGGTCCTGATGGTCTCGAGCGCCGGTGCATACATCTTGACCTCGCATATCTGATGCAGCGCCGGAACGTCATGCATGTGGATGGTGGTCAGCTTCGGGAACTGTACCATGCTGCTCTTGTAGTCCTTGTCCAGCTCAAATACATGCCTGAGGCTGCCGCAGTGGATGATGTGGAGGGTCTCCAAGTTGTCGAAAGAGGAGCGCTTCAGAGTAGGAAGCGCGAACTGCAGGCTTGGGCATGAACGCAGGTGTAGGTGCCGTAAACGCACAAAATTATAATCAAGATTAGTTGGACCTTTGCTCCAAATGCAGCGGGCCATCAAAAGATGTGATGCCCATATGGTCTCCAGGACATTGGGATAAGCTCCTCGAGGAAACACAGGGTCCAAGCGGGGGCATCTCTCCACACGGCACCACTTGAGTTCATTAAAATACGCTCGAGCCATGGCAGTGCTGGCCGAGGTATCGTGCACGTGCAAGGAATCAATGTAATAGGTCATCAGGCTATTTAAATTACCAACAAAATAATCATAAACTTCCACTTCACCCCCCACGTTGCGGCTCCCTTCACCAATCTCGATATGCCTATCTAGTTGTGAAGTCGGAGGCTCGGGGAAGGCTTCCATCAGAGTCAGGGCATCATTGTTAAAGACATCATTGTATAACCTTGTGGCAGGCACAACATGGTGTTTCTGATCACATGGTAATTTACTCATCTCCTCACTGCTTCTTTCACCATAGATATTTGAAGAGGTGATACGGATATCAATGAACTTCTTCTTCGTTGATTTATCTATGGGAATCCACAAAGAACGAGTGAACCTGGCATCTGCAGTAATAGCATGCACTCGCAACCCAATAGAATTGGAGTGGGCAATGGATGGGCGGTGAACCCTACCAGCTGGTCGTGTGTCTACACAAAGCAACTCCAGCTCATGTCGTTTATCTTTATATGAGCCCCATCTAATTGAACGAAGGTGTTCGCAACCCAACAGAAAGAGTCGCTTGAGCCTTGGGACATCCACCACCATAGTTTCAAGGTCAAGTATCTTGATTGCACATCCTGAAAGGTCTAGCTCCTCAAGATTGGGTAGCCCACGCAAGAACATATTCTCCAACTGCCTGCAACCTTCTAAGGATATCACAGAGGTTTTGACATCTTTCTTCTTATCACCATTAGAGGGACACTTGGGACGGGAACTCTCTGGAGGTAGCTCAACCACTGACGTCCAATTGTGTGCCGGTCCATATCCATCAAAACTGAAAGACCTTAGCAAGGGGTTACACAACACAACATTTTCTAGCCCATCACAACCATCAAGAACAAGCACCTGAAGATTGCTGGCCTTTGATAGGCTTGTTGGTAGTTTTTTCATGTCATTGTTGCCAGACAAGTCGAGTACTTCCAGCTTGGCTTTGCCCACAAATGAGTTATCAATGTCCTTTGATGCCTCTGCAGGACGTAAAGGTTTAACTATTCTGAGCCTTTCAAGGTTTGGTAGTCTTCCCTCTAGTTGACTTGTGAACTGACAGCACATAAATCCCTCTATATTTAGCTCCATGATGTTACCCATGAGATCCATATTTTCTTCTGATAAGATCTCATCCCAATCTGTGCAACGTAGATCAAGCACCCGCAGGCTATGCAGACATGCCCACTTGGCGGAGGTATACTCTGTTGTTTCAAGCTCTGTAGTATTGTTGTTTATGCAATGGTCCAATCCAAGGAATCTTAATGTGTGGCAATGTTGAAAAAGAGGTGATACAAAATTGAAGGCACAATAAGAGAGAATAAGAACCCTGAGGTTGCTGCACTGTTCCATCAAATCATTTGGCAGTCCATGTGGGCTATTAGTGCTTTCAAATGCTAGGATGATCGATGATGCATTTCCCAATATACTTTTCATTTTCTCGCCAGCTATCTTTTTCTTTGAGGTGATAGAAATCCAACGGGCAGGCCTCTTTCCAATTATCCTCGATGAGAAGTCACCATCATCACCATAAACCAGATAATAAGATGACTCCGGAGGTATCATTTTCTGTTTAAACACATTTGAATCAAATGAATCATCGTTACAGTCAAAGTTTATTTCTTGATACAAAGCTTTACTAATCTCCCTTGTTCTGTCCCCTTGTATGATCCCATCACATATCCAATAGTTGGCACCATGATTTGCCCAGAGCCGCCTTGTACCTTCATAAAAACCAGTATGATGCAGGAACAATACGTAGAGATAACAATCGATGACCATGGCTAGGTCATCCTCTTGCATACATGGATGGCGTGCAATGACGCTAGTAGCCTCCTCACGTACCAGCGCACTAAGCTCTGACCTTGTTGCATTTCTAAGTCCAGAGGACCAGATGAAGCCATATATGAAAATATTTGTGTACCTTAGCTTACTTGCTATTTGTTCAACCCGGTCCATGTACTGTGACTGCAATCCTCTGGTCGGAAATCTTCTTGTAAAGGTCCATATTATGATGTTGTCGTTATATTCTGTAACACCAAATCTACTTAGGACAACCTCTTCGTCACTTCCATTAAGAAAAATTATCATAGACCTTGTCATCCTCATGATCTGGTTAGTCACGGCTGCAACATCTCGTATCACGTCCCTAGAGGCAGGATCCACTCCCCTGAAGTCGTCCTCCTCATCTTCCTTGTCAAACATGTCCATGGTCTTACGGTCAAACGCTAATTATTCTGCAATTCTTCTCTGCATCACCCTTTTACTTTTCCACGCTGAGCAATCTATATAAATCATTCTGCCAAAACATAATTCTGGAGGAGGATCTTTCATGGATCGAAGTTCCTGTGCTATGGATCTAAGGACTGCAGCCGTCCCCACGGCATCCCAACCATCAAAGTATATGATGCCTCCATTGGTAGTCCTTTGCACAAGATCAAGTATTTCGTCTCTGGCGGCATCAATGTCTCTTGCATTCAGCGACTGAAATATTGTCTTATCAACCTTGAACCTCTGAAATAGAGTAAGAAGAATGAGTTCACGTTAAATCAATTGATCGATGCAACTTTAAATCGACAACAATTGTCAGAACTAAATAAGGCAGCCAACCACTTGGTCATAGGAGAGAGTACGGGTAAAGAAAACAAACAAAAGTACTCAGAATCGTGCAGAGCAACAGAGAGCAGTACATATCCGGACATGATGAAGAAATGCCTCCGGTCTGCTGTAGAATTGAAGGCCAAGAAATTATCTAACCCATGATCGATCGATCAACCCGCCAATTCATTAAACATCAGATTCTTGTCGCCAGTCCTTCATGCATGTTCATGTACACAACATCAATTAAACTGTCACTGTACTCTCGAGGGAGCAAATGCATGGAGAAAAGCAGGACTGACCTACCGGGCTTGTTTTGATCCCGCCAAATACAAATAACGAGGAAATAGTATAATACACAAGAAGAGGCAAAGCAGATCAACAATGGCTCGGTGCTCGAGTTTGCAGTTTATGGTCCTTCCCCAGAAGAGCAGCACTCGCGTCCCTTTCTTGCTTGTTGCTCGAGGCATGTATCTATCCTTTGCTTCCCCCCCGCGCCCTTGCCTTGCTTGTCTCTTTTCGAGCCAAAGCTTCAAATGAAATCCTCTTGCTTTAATTTGCCTTTTATGGAAACGACGCACATGCTAGCTGTGTGCTGTAGTTGATCTGTATATACGTTAAAGATGACAGACATGCATGGCCCAGCAACTAAAGAGAGTTGCAGCAGTATGTAGTCCTTTCTCCTTTGTATAAAGAGACTGATTTAGCTCTAACCGGCATTTTATTCACCAAGACCGTCTTGTTATATTTTTTACACAACCTTACGGTGCGTTGATTATAGTACTTCTAGGAAGGTGCAGTGGAACCAATTCTCAGCACATTCTAACCTCATCATGTGTATTTGAGAGGTAGGTCTGGTTCTCCTTGACGTCCCAAAGGCCCTTGCGTACAGGTTTTCTAGCTAGTTTGTACGGTAAAGACGATAGCCATGAACGACACAGTAGTTAATTAAAGAGAGTAGTCGCGGTAGTCTTTTCTTCTTTGTCTAAAGCCGAGGCACCGATACAGGCTTGATCAACCAAATTAAGTGCTACAACTCGTCAGGCAGTCTACCATACATGAGAGATTCACGTACGGGCATGGAACCGCTGGGCGAGGCAAGGCGAGGAGAGGCTGATCGGAGAGGGCTAGGTGGCGCGCGAGCGAGTTGTCGGCGCAGATTGGGCTGGGCCGCCAAATGAAGCAGTGTCGTGCCGGAATAATGATCCATCGCGCCACCGGACTTGTCCTTGCCATGTCCATGTGTCTGAATCTTCTTTTCTTTTGTGAAACCATGTGTCTGAATCTGATGTACAACATCTCGATATATCGAGCATGCACTGGAGATTCTAGTATATCACAGATGACCAAGTTAGCCTTTGATTAAAGGGCTCGTGTCTCACATAATTTCACAAAGCAAGCCTTCTCCTCGTAAGCAGAAGAAAAAAAATCAGATATTTTGTTCAGCTAATTTGAAAAATAAAATTGTGTCTACATTTTGCAGCGGTTATCCTTGACCTTTGTACATGCATGACATATCAACAAGTTCGTCAAATGTATCACTTCTGTGCTAATTAAGCATTCTCTCTCCCGAAGCAACAATAAACATGTGAACACCTGAGTCGTACGTAAGTAGATCCCATGATGTTGTCAATATAGTCGGCACAGCCTTTGAAGCGTATACTCATGAACGGCAGCAGTGTAACAGCGCCAACTTCTTTTTAATAATCTTTATTGTTGTTTTCTGTTATTCGTTTTTGCCAAGTAACTCTCCTAGCTAGCTTGTTGATTAACTTGCATGCTTGTTGACTCTGTGATATATTAACACGTTTGGGCAATGACCAGACCATAGTACTTACTAAAGGATATGTAGTCAAACACATCAATCCAAATGCAACGATCACATGTCGAAGGCTGACGAAAACTTCAACAGATATACTAGCTCGCAAGTAAGGTAATACTACATAATTAATTATACAGCATGCTCACGTAGATCATGCTCCGTTGATTACATATTTCTCAGTGAATCAATGCGAGGAAGCAGCTCTTAGTTAGCTCACGGATTCCTTTTTTTTTGGGGGTGGGGGTGGACACAGTTGCCAAATGGAGGGCGCCACCGTCGGCGGCAGCGTCCGGGTCGTGTCCCGGCGCATGGTGCGGCCGTTAACACCGTCGCGGATGGCGAACGGGAACGGCGGCTCCCATCATCCGAAAAATGAGGAGGAGATGGAGGTGATCCACCTGACGCCGTGGGACTTGAGCCTCATCAGCGTCAACTACATCCAAAAGGGCGTCCTCCTGCCCAAGCCTCCTGTCCATGGCGACGCCCTGGCGTCCTCCTTCGCACACGCACTCGGACGGTTCTACCCCTTGGCCGGCCGGCTCGCCGCCGACGAGCGCGGCGACGGAACCGTGACGCTGTCTCTGTGCTGCACCGGCGAAGGCGCGGAGTTGGTCGACGCGGCGGCGCCGGAGGTGACCGCCGCCGACATCGCCGCGTCGCTCCACGTCCCGCCGGTGGTCGCGGCGTTGTGCCCGCTGAACCGGGTGAATTGCGCGAGCTGTCCACGCCGCCGGTGTTCCGGAGGTGGTTCGTCGAGACTAACCCAATTCCAGTCCCCATGCCGTTCGGCAAGCTGGAGCACGTCGCGCGGCGGCGGCGCGCGAGTGCTTCTTCACCTTCTCAGCGGCGAGCGTCGTGAAGCTCAAGGCGCGGGCCAACGACCTCCGGCCGGAGCAGAGAACGGTCTACACCTTGGTGTATGGATGCCGGGGGCGCGTCGACGGCATACCGCCGGGCTACGTCGGCAACGCCATGGTGTTCGGGAAGGCGGAGGCCACCGCCGGCGAGATCGAACGAAAAGGGCTGGGCTGGACGGCGCGGCTGCTGAACCGCGCCGCGGCATGGCTGGCGCGGTGGATGAGGGCGGGGATGAGGGCGTCTACAATATGGGCGGCCTGTCTCCGCCCGGCGCCGCGGCTGCGGCGCTGGTGAGCGGTGTCTGGGACCTCGCCGCGCTCGACGTGTGGCCGTGCGGAGCGGGGCGCAGGGAACAAGGCCGACGGCAAGGTGGCGGTGTTCGACGGGCCGGAGCGGGGAGGGAGCATGTCGCTGGAGGTCTGCATCGCGCCGGACGCGCTTGATCGGCTCGTCGCCGACCAAGAGTTCATGGACGCCGTCACCAACGCGGATCTTTTGCGACGCGCCGTCCGTACGGCCCCTCCCAAACGAAGCCACGTGGCCAGTTAGCGGGGACGCGCGCGGCTGGGATTCACCGGGTGGGAGTGTGTTGACGTTTTCCGAATCTCAAAGCTGACGTGGCAGCATCTGAGATAGGGGCCGTACCTCAGGCCAATCGCAAAAGAAGATTTTCGACGCCGTCACAATGCCGGCGTGAGCTGCGCCGTGTGTTATTATATCAGTACATGTTGCATCGGTTTAATTAGCCATAGATATTGAAGAAAGCCTTGTTCTCGTTCTAAACATGAGCATGGTCAGACGTCCTGCTCAAGGCGCATTGCACTCGCCTTCCCCTTCTCCAGCCCCGGCAGGCAGGCAGGCGACTACCCCGGCGTGCTGCCTACCATGCCGCCCTTCCGACCACCCGCCATGCCGTGCGCGGTGCCTGCCACGTTTCCCACCATGCTTCAGGCCACGTTCCGTTTGTTAAATTTTTTTTACATATATACATGGAAATTTTCTCAAAATGTTTTGCGAGACACGATTACTTACTTCGAGAGAGAAGGGGGTCCTTTTTCTCCCGCGTCGCTTGAGCGGGCCGGCAAGTCAATCTCAACAGCCCGTTTATGTGACACGGGCTGCCAGGCGGCATTTTTCATTGGGCTCAAACATAAGCCACACCATTCTTCTGCACCGCGCGGCGCGCGCCGTCTCGCTCGGCCTGGGCGCGCACCCCTCGGTGCTCCCCAGGCTCACCACGTTCTACATCACCCTCAGCAACCTCCCCGCAGCGCGAGCCGCCGTCCCAGAAGGCGCGGGCGTTCCCCTGGAACCTGCTCATTTGGGGCTGCGCCTGCCGCGGGCTGTGGGAAGACGTAATCCTCGCGTACAAGAGGATGCTGGCGCTGGGAATCATCGCCGACAGGTTCACATACCCGTCGGTTCTGCGTGCTTGCGGTGAGCTCCGGGAGATCACCGTCGGTTGGGGGATCGAGCAGCTTATTCGGAGGCGTAGATACGGTCTGGACATGTATGTTTGGAATTCTTTGCTGGGGATGTATGCCAAGTGCGGGGAGTTGCAGGAGGCCCGCAGGGTGTTTGATGGAATGCCTGCATGGGATGTTGTCAGCTGGAACACAATGGTGTCTGCGTACTCGTCGTTGGGAATGTGTGATGAGGAGTTTCTGGAGCGGGTTCCTGGGGCGAACATTGCAACATGGAATGCAGCCGCAGCAGGAAATTTGAAGGCAGGGAGCTATGCCAAGGTGACAAGGCTGCTATCGAGGATGAGGAGCCCCCATTGTCCCGGGCTGGATTTCGTGACTGTTGTGATTGGCCTTAAGGCATGTGGTAGAGATGGATGTCTGAGGATTGGCAGGGAGTTGCATGGAGTGGCTGTTCGTCTTTGCTTTGACAGGATTGAGCGTGTGGAGAATTCGTTGATCACAATGTACTCGAGATGCAGAATGATCGGCTGCTCTTACATCCTGTTTAAAAAGAGCTCGAGTAGGAGCATATCAACATGGAATTGCTTGCTGGCAGGATTTGCATTCATGGACCATGTTGAGGAAGCTGTTTTTCTTTTCAGAGAGATGATTTGTTCTGGTGTCTGTCCCAATGATGTTACGGTGTTAACTATGCTTTCACTTATTGCACGTTTCGGACACCTCTCTCACGGAATGGAGATGCACTGCTACATCCTGAAACGTGGGCTTGGTGCCTTGAACTTGTTGCAGAACTCATTTGTTGAGATGTATTCAAAGTCTAGACAGCTGGCAGCTGCCCAAAGAGTGTTTGACCAGATGCATTGTCAAGACAAGAATGCCTACACTTCGTTGATTTTGGGACATGGAATGCAAAGGGAGGGGCATGTATCTCTGAAACTCTTTGACGAAATGATCACCAACAATATAGAAGTGGACCATGTAACTATGGTTGCTGTTCTTTCAGCGTGCAGCCACTCTGGGCTTGTAACTCAAGGGCAACTGCTATTTACCAAGATGGTCGATGTATTTTGTATTGCACCAAGGGTGGAGCATTTTTCTTGCATGGTCGATTTGTACAGCCGTGAAGGTCTGGTGAGGATGGCCGAGGAGATAATTGACAAAATGCCATGCCAACCAACTGCTGCAATGCTGGCGACTCTTGTTGAGGCTTGCCGGATCCATGGTAAAACAGAAATTGGGGATCGAGCTGCAAAGAGGCTGCTGGCTATGAGGACCAGGAATCCTGGTCACTATAAATTGATCGCAAACTTGTATATATCAGCAAAACGTTGGCCAGAACTAGCCAAGTTTAGATCATTAATGAGCGCCATGGAGCTGGATATGATTCCGACTCATTCCTTCTTAGAGTCAGGCTATGACTTGTGTTCAGTCGAACAAGATTATTGCTTAAACCTTGGTACACGTGGTTGCCTGTCTGACGACACGGCAGATACTGATTCCTGTAGTGGTGAGGAAATGAAGTGTAGTGAATCTTTTGGTGGGTGATTCGGTAGATCTGGAATTCAATTGTTTATGTTGGGTTCAAAGCTTTCATGTCAAGTCAAGCACCTGCAATCTGCATGACCTATTTTCTTTGTATAACAGAAAGTTTCCAGAGGTAATGTACTGGTTTTGATGTTTTTGACTGTCTTACTACTTACTGGAATTTTGTCTTAAACTGATGACAATTCTCACTGACAGCTTACAACTTAGTATAGGTGTTCTGTGTGCTCACTTTTGAAGTATATACTACTATCTGGGTAATTTCCCAAATAGAAAGTAGTTTAGCTAGAATTTCTAAATTTGTACTTTTGGCTATCATGTAAAACTATTCTTGATTTTATCTTGGCTCACCTAGGAGTATGTGATTGAAGACAGTGAGGACATTAAAAGAGATAAAGAGACAACGGCATGGGTGAGCAACGGGTGTGCCCATGTCGGATTGTGAGGCGCCCCACGCGCGGGTCCCACCTCGCGCCTCCGCTCCAATTGGGATGGGGCGCCGGCTGCGGGCTCCTGTTCGGGGACATGGCTGAGGTGTGCTTGGGAAGGTACCTGGTGGAGGCGAGGCTTCAGCTTGCTTTCAATCGAAGCAACTACTACAAGTTGAGGCTTTCCTGCACACTTCGCCACCCCTGGCTCGGTGGCCTCGGCCGGCAGAGTCCAACCCTCGACCCCCACCCCTGCTCCCTCCCAGCCCAGCGCCTGCGTGGCAGTGAGGGGCGGCGACCAGGAGCTGCTCCTCTCTGCACCTCCACGGTGATACTTGCCTCGGCTTCCCTCTACAGATGGCATGACTGGTGCTGCACAAGCCAGCAACTTTCTTGAGGTTAATCCACTGTATTTGTGCTCCTCCGAGTAATTTTCTTGAGGCATCCCCATGTGCACCTAGATGTAGAGATTTAAACTGGAGCACTGTTGTTTTTATGTGAGGATTAGTTGAGGCCCGCTTCTACAGGTTGCTCTTCATTCAGCAGAGGTACTTAACTAGCTGCAGTACTGATTTGAAAATCTTATCTATTTCTGTTGTTCAATCTTAGTTGCAGGTGACAATATTTATTATTGCATACAAAAAGATAAGATACTATGGTCAATTGGTCATTGATTAATGCTCATTTATGCATAACAGTAATATTTCCATTTTTAATGCAAGAACAAACAATAGCATGCGCTAGAGTCCTTTAATCCCCTTAATGATTTTAATACAGGAGAAGTTTGTGATGACATGATGAAGGAGAGCCGACTATTTCAATTGTTTGAAAATTTGCCAATATCGTTCTTCCATGCGGACTATCTGCCAAGTGCTCAAGAGAATGCTTCAATGCAAGGTTAAGATTTTGACTTTTCATAGGTTCAGCAGCGCTTATTTTTGCTTACAATATGTAAATGCCTACATTTAGGATTTTCCTTTCTATCAATTCCACTAATTAGCATTGAGTATTAACTTGCAAAAAGTAGAGATATGCTATGCTCAGATAGTAGAGTCGCATTGCCATCTGAGTATGTGTGATGGTTCAAGTTACAGGCCTAAAACCTTCCAGTCCGCGCTCCTTGGGACTACGGTGGGGTTCAGCAAAAGGAGATCAGAAGAATAGAACACGTCGATCAAGAAGGCTGAGTTTCGAAGCGACTTCTGAGACACCATGGATGTGGGAGATCAGCAGCAGCAACACATGGACTGGTGGACATCTGCCCTTGAGAAGAGGAACTATCGCTGTTCTTTAGCGTTACCGGTACCAGGGCCGTCTCCGAGAATTTGAGGCCCCGGTGCGAAATGCAAAATGGGGCCCCAACATTTGAATCGCTTCTTCCAAGCAGTCGTGCGGCTGGAAACCATGCTTGCCCGACGCCGAGGAGTCGATGATGCTCCCAAGTCCCAAAACTCTCTCCATTTTAGCCCTTCGGTTTAGACCTCGGCGCCCATCAGGAAGAAGCACATGTCCGCTGCAAGAGCTAAAATTGATGCGGCACGTCGCCTCACCTCCCGCGGTCTCACCATGGCCGGAATAGGATTACTCATTAGAGTGAATTAGGCATTTGGGGCGGAGGCTACATGATGCGTTAATTTTTGGCGAAGTCAGTTCTGGGCGTAGAGGCCGAAAGGGAAAATCCCAGGCGGCTAGGAGCAATTGGTTTCTGGCTACTATCAAACAGCAGAAACATGGGCCTCATGGGCCTCCTCTTCATATTGGCCTGTATTTTTTCTTTTCAAGTGTCTTAGAAATTAAAGCCCATTAGATAGCCTCGGAAGCCCATACCGGTTCAAGTTGGCTTTCTTCTTTGCTTGCAAGCGACGAACAGATAACAGAGCTTGGTAGCTCCATCCTCCATCCATGGCGTCAAAATCTGAGGACGGAACTGCAGAGGAGGAGGGGATTTGGGGGCCCCAATTTTTTGGGGGCCCTGTGCGGTCGCCCACCCTGCCCATGTCCATCGACGGCACTGCCGGTACTCAAGAATGAGTTTCTGCAAGAGGTGACGTAGACTTACCATGCTATGGTCCTAACAATTTTGCCTTGATTAGAATTTTCTGGGACTGGGAATGCCGTGTCCCTGGTTGTCTGCCACGATATGAATGTGCTGCTCTGCAGGATGTTGTTTTACTTCGAACCCTGTTTGGTTTCGTTGCGGTAGTTACATTGGAGTGTTGCTATAATAGATGAGAACTTGGGTTTTCAGTAACCTATGCAGCACTGTAAACATAAAACACTACCAACCGGAAACCTAAATAGAAGCAGCAAGGATTTAAGGCGCAACAAAAACAAATCTCACAGTGGCACTTATTTGTGCACTCAGTATTTTAGGCTTTTGCTAATTTGCTTCTGAAGTCTGAAGGCAACCAATTTCTCATACATGTACCATATTTTAGTTGGACTGGAAAATGAGCATGTATACTTGGGGCTGCCCCCTGCTATAACTTGGTTAGCAGAGAAGGGTATCAGGCATCGTCCTCTTGATGAAACAGAGCATTCCGTCACCAGGTTTATCAGACAGATCACACAATAGAGAAGAAACTGGAAAGACCATTTTGCCTTCTCAGAACATACGTATAACCATGTAGAGGACTAGAAATTAATTTCAGACAACACAACAAACTAGCTTTCAATACATTGTTATTTAATGGTTCGCCAAACCAGTAGCCACACCTTGGCTCATCTGATAGATGGCAACGTATCCTATGAGAACCAGGTTCGTATGAGAACTATGAGAACTTCAATCTGGACCATATGATTTTGATCTAATGGGGCGTATGAATTCAGGTGGGAGGGTGGATTTGCAAAATCACCGCCTACTTAATAATACTTTTGCAAATTCCCACTCCCACCTCTCCCTATACGCCCCCCTTGGATCAAGATCATGTGGCCCAGATTGAAGTTCTTATAGTTCTCACACGAACCTGGTTCTCATAGGATACGCTCCCCTGATAGATACACACACGTAGCAAGCACTTACATGATAAATAGATCAGTCACACACGAAGCCACACGCACTCGCGGCAGCCGCTTCCTTATTGTCAGCTAGTCTCATAAACACACTCATCAAGCTCAAGCCACACAAATCAAAGAGAGACACAAGCAGGTGGCTGCACCCAGCTGCTGACGTGCCGCTTCTCCGGTAAAGCTTCAGATTCAATCGCAAGCCACACAGGGATCGATCATATTGGAATGGAGAGGAAAAACACACTCCGGCCAACTCGGCCGCCAATGCAAGGCCGGAGCAAACCTGAAGGAGGCCCGTACCTTGGTTTGCACACAATAACAGGCTTAAACACTGACCAGTCGCCGCCCGGTCAGCCAGCCAAGGAAACACAAGACGAGCACGCGGAACAACTGAGAGAGGTTGTTTGTTTGCCTCAGGTAGCAGCGCGGCTGATAGAGCTCAGGATTCCGTCACCTGGCCACACAGAGTGAGAAGCGAACTGGGGCAGTAAGTATATACGTACGTACGTAGTAATAATTAGCTATGAGAACAGCTGCGTGCGTACATATATAATCAAAGGAGGAGCAGCTGATACGATACGTACCTGAGGACGGTGCCTCTGAGAAGACGCTGCCTCTTGTAGTGGCGCGAGTGCACAGGCGCCTGGTAGAGCCAAGGGTGGTGCCCAGCGTCCACTCCATCCCACTCCAGCGCGTCCCACACATCCTTCTCCATCTCCACAGCCGGCTTTCTCAGGTCTGCCTTCCGTCCCTCCAAGGCCGGTAGCCGGTGTAGGTTCCAGCATCCCCTGGTCCTGATAGTCTCGAGCGTAGGCGCATGCATCTTGAACTGGCATATTTGATGCAGCGCCGGCACGTCATGCAAGTGGATGGTGGTCAGCTTCGGGAACCATACCACGCTGCTCTCGTAGTGCATCTTGTCCAGCTCAAATACATGCCTGAGGCTGCCGCAGTGGATGACGTGGAGGGTCTCCAAGTTGTCGAAAGAGGAGGACCACACAGGAAGCGCGAACTGCAGACTTGGGCTGGAGCGTAGGTGCAGGTGCCGCAAGCTCGCAAATCCATATCTCCAAGGTTGTTCAGGAGGACCTTTGCTCCAAATGCAGTGGGCCATCAAAAGATGTGATGCCAAGATGGTCTCCAGGACGCTAGGATAAGCTCGTCGAGGAAACACAGGGTCCAAGCGGGGGCATCTCTCCACACGGCACCACTTGAGGTCACAAATATACGTCGAAGCCATTGCAGTGCTGGCCGAGGTATCGTGCACATGCAAGGAATCAATGTAATTGTTCATCAGGCTATTTAAATTACCAACATAAGAGTCATAAACTTCCATTTCACCCCCCACGTTGCGGCCCCCTTCACCAATCTCGATATGCCTATCTAGCTGTGAAGTCGGAGGCTCGGGGAAGGCGTCCATCAGAGTCACGGCATCACTGTTAAAGACATCATTGTATAACCTTGCGGCGGGCACAACATGGTATTTCTGATCATATGGTAATTTACTCATCTCCTCACTGCTTCTTTCACCACAGATATTTGAAGAGGTGATACGGATATCAATAAGCTTCTTCTTCCATGATTTAACTATGGGAATCCACAAAGAACGAGTGAACCTGGCATCTGCAGTAATAACATGCACTTGCAACCCGAAAGATTTCGAGTGGGCAATGGATGGCCGGGCGCATCTAGGTACCCTACCAGGTCGCGTATCTATACAAAGCAACTCCAACTCACGTTGTTTATCTTCATATGAGCCCCATCTGATTGCACGAAGTTGCTCGCAGCCCAACAGAAAGAGTCGCTTGAGCCTTGGGACATCCGTCACCATAGTTTCAAGGTCAAGTATCTTGATAGCACATCCTGAAAGGTCTAGCTCCTCAAGATTGGGTAGCCCACGCAAGAATAGATTCTCCAACTGTATGCAACCTTCTAAGGATATCACAGAGGTTTTGACATCTTTCTTCTTACCAACATTAGAAGGACACTTGGGACGGGAACTCTCTGGAGGCAGCTCAACCATTGATGTCCAATTGTGTGCCGGTCCATATCCATCAAAACTGAAAGACCTTAGCAAGGGGTTAGCGAGCACAACATTTTCTAGCCCATCACATCCATCAAGTACAAGCACCTGAAGGTTTCTGGCCTTTGATAGGCTTGTTGGTAGGTTTTCCATGTCATTGTTGCCAGACAAGTCTAGGACTTCTAGGTTGGCTTTGCCCACAAATGAGTTGTTAATGTCCTTTGATGCCTCTGCAGGACGTAAAGGTTTAACTATTCTGAGCCTCTCAAGGTTTGGTAGTCTTCCCTCTAGTTGACTTGTGAACTGATGGCACATAAATCCCTCTATATTTAGCTCCATTATGTTACCCATGAGATCCATATTTTCCTGTGATACGATCTCACCCCAATCTGTGTAACGCAGATCAAGCACCCACAGGCTATGCAGACATGCCCACTTGGCGGAGGTATACTCTTTTGTTTCAAGCTCTGTAGTATTGTTGTTTATGCAATGGTCCAATCCAAGGAATCTTAATGTCTGGCAATGTTGAAAAAGAGGTGATACAAAATTGAAGGCACAATAAGAGAGAATAAGAACCCTGAGGTTGCTACACTGTTCCATCAAATCATTTGGCAGTCCATGTGGGCTATTAGTGCTTTCAAATGCTAGGATGATCGATGATGCATTTGCCAATATACTTTTCATTTTCTCGCCAGCTAACTTTTTCTTTGAGGTGATAGAAATCCAACGGGCATGCCTCTTTCCAATTATCCTCGGTGAGAAGTCACCATCATCACCATAAACCAGATAATAAGATGAGTGCAGAGGTATCATTCTTTCTTTAAACGCTTCGGAATTAAATGAAGCATCGTCACACTCAAAACTTATTTCTTGATACAAAGCTTTACTAATCTCCCTTGTTCTGTCCCCTTGTATGATCCCATCACACATCCAATAGTTGGCACCATGATTTGCCCAGAGACGCCTTGTGCCTTTATAAAAACTAGTATGATGCAGGAACAATACATAGAGATAACAATCAATGACCAGGTCTAGGCCATCATCTTGCATACATGGATGGCGTGCAAGGACACTAGCAGCCTCCTCACGTACCAGCTCACTAAGCTCTGACCTTGTTAACTGTCTAAGTTCAGGGTATGACCAGGTGAAGCCATATATGATAACTTTTGTGTGCCTTAGCTTACTTGCTATTTGTTTAGTGTTGTGGTACTGTGACTGCAATAATCCTTTGGTCGGAAATCTTCTTCTAAAGGTCCATATTATGATGTTGTCGTTATACCCTGGAACACCAAATCTACTTAGGGCAACATCTTCGTCACTTCCATTAAGAAAAATTATCATAGACCTACCCATCCTCGGGATTCGTCCAGTCACTGCTGCAACATCTCGTATCTCATCCCTAGAGGCAGGATCCACTCCACTAAAGTCATCTTCCTCATCTTCCTTGTCAAACATGTGCTTGGTCTTATGGTCAAGCTTTAACCCTTCTGCAATTCTTCTCTGCATCACCCTTTTACTTTTCCACGTTGAGCAATCTATATAAATTATTCTGCCAAAACGTAATTCTGGAGGAGGATCTTTCATGGATCGAAGTTCATGTGCTATGGATCTAAGGACTGCAGCCGTCCCCAAGGAATCCCAACCATCAAAGTACATGGTGCAGCCATTTGTAGTCCTCCGAACAAGATCAATTATTTCGTCTCTGGCGCCACCAACATCTCTTGCCTCCAGCTGCTGAAATATTGTCTTATCAACCTTGAACCTCTGAAATAGAGTAAGACGAATGAGTTCACGTTAAATCAATTGATCGATGCAACTTAAGATCGACAACAATTGTCAGAACTAAATAAGGCAGCCAACCACTTGGTCGCAGAAGAGAGTACGGGTAAAGAAAACAAACTAAGTACTTACCATATTTTGGAAATACTTGTCACTCAAAAAATTACTCTAGCAACCTTGACTAAATATCTTTTTCTTTAAAATGTTTCTAGTTACTTCAATTTTTCATATTGTTTTTGTAGGTTTTTAGGCACACTACATTAGCATTATATACTTTCAAATATAACTAAATATTTTGTAGAAAAAAACGTAGAGTCAAATTTGCTACAATGATTTTCTAGGTGACAATTATTTTCAAACGGATGAAAGTACTATGCAGACTTATTGGGGAACGTGCAGCAGCGCAGCTTAGAGCAGTACCTCTCCGGACCTGATGAAGCAATTCCTCCGATCTGCGGTAGACTTGAAGGCCAATAAATTATCTAACCCATGATCGATCCATCAACCCGCTAATTCATTAGACACCGGACTCTTGTCGCCAGTCCTTCATGCATGTTATGTACACAACATCAATTAAACTGTCAGTGTACTCTCGAGGGAGCAAATGCATGGAGAAAAGCAGCACTGACCTACCGGGCTTGTTTTGATCCCGCCAAATACCAACGAGGAAATAGTTTAATACTATAAGAAGAGGCAAATTAAAGCACATCAACAATGGCTCGGTGCTTGAGTATGCAGTTTATGGTCATTCCCCAGGAGAGCAGCACTCGCGTCCCTTTCTTGCTTGTTGCTCTAGGCATGTATCTATCCTTTGCTTCCCCCTGCGCCCTTGCCTTGCTTGTCTCTTTTCCAAAGCTTGAAATGAAATCTTCTTGCTTTAATTTGCTTTTTATGAAAGCGATGCATATGCTAGATGTGTGCTGCAATTGATCAGTATATACGTTAAAGATGACAGACATGCATGGCCCAGTAACTAAAGAGAGTTGCAGCAGTATGTAGTCCTTTCTCCTTTGTCTAAAGCGACTGATTTAGCTCTAACCGACATTTTATTCACCAAGAACGTCTTGTTATATTTTTTTTACACAACCTTACGGTGCGCTGATTATAGTACTTCTAGGTGAAGTGGAACCAACTCTCAGCACATTCTAACCTCATCATGTGTATTTGAGAGGTAGGTCTGGTTCTCCTTGACGTCCCAACGGCCAGCTTGTACAGGTTTTCTAGCTAGTTTGTGCGGTAAAGACGATATATAGCCATGAACGGCACAGTAGTTAATGAAAGAGAGGTGTCGGTAGTCTTTTCTTCTTTGTCTAAAGCTAACGTACCGCTACAGGCTTGATCAACCAAATCATCACGCAGCCTACGTACGGATCGATGCGCGACCATATATGAGACATTCACGGGCATGGAACCGCTGGCGAGGCGAGGCTACGGGTCGGTGGTCGCCGACGAGAGGAGGAGGAGGTTGTCGGCGCAGATTGGGCTGCATGGGCCGCCAAATCAAGCAGTGTCGTGTTGTGACGGAATCATGCCCTGGAGCTTCACGTACGTACGTAGATAGAATGTGTCCGGAATACATCGATCTCGCCGTGGTTTGTGGAGTTGGTGACCTCGAGGTTCCCATCCCATGGCCGCCGCCGCGCTAGCTAGAGCTAGATCCTGGAGTTGGCATCCTAATCGAACACTTATGTTAATTAATTAACTTAGTGTAAAAATAATTTGCATCGCCCTACATGAATGCGTACGTTAACCCTTTTCATATAGTGTATGTAATAGTAAAGCACAATTTTAAACTATTGTATTTTGCTGATTCAACGTCGTATTCACATTCCAAAATAATATGAACTTTTCATACACTTGTTTAGTTAGAAGGAACCTTGCTTGTCCTCGCGAAAAAGGGGGGAAAAAAAAAAAGAAGGAACCTTGCTTGAACTTAGTTTCCTAATAGGATTCGTGGTAACTTGGGTTCCTGGCTATTAGGACTCGAGTTGGCCTGATTTTTCCTCTTACACACCTGGTACGTACCAATCGCAAGACTGGTGGCCTCCGCTTGAGCGATCTCCTAGGCCGGGGTCGCTCCGCCGCGTAATCTTGCATACTCTGCAATAATAAGCCAATAACCCCACGCTTCGTCGCCGTTTCAATCACACGCGCCCCCGCCGCGCGCCGCTGCGGATTCGGCATAGGCTGCTGATTGCCTGAACCTAGTCGACCTTGGGACAGGAACAAAGGCAGCTCTGAAGCAGGATCAGCTTTGGTTCGTACATATAGAACAGAAAGAGGACATTTGAGCATGTTGCTATCTGGCACCCCTTCATCTATCTTTCAACCAAATTTTTGAACGGTGCTCTTGTGCGGAAGTTCGATTAGAGCAATTACCAACTGATGTGCACATTCTTGTGTGCTTGAGCTTGTTGTTTTCTTACGTGTTAGCGACCTACAGAAGGAGCAGATCGGGAAGGAGAAGCACAGAGCGAGATTGGGAGACAAGCAAGAATATGGGGTAGGTAGCAGCGCTATCAACTTGGAGAAGAAGATGGTTTAAGTGTTTGTTACATCATGATCTTTCCCACTCGCTCTCATCTACCTTTATAGGCTGTTACATAACTGGGTCACACACGCACACCAAAACTACTAAGGCTCTCCGCGCTCACGTTCCTCTATATATTTCCTCTAAAAGGAATATTCTGTCCTAGTCATCAAGATTCTTTCTTTTATACCAATTTCCTCTGCACCCATGATTCCTCTATAATCTTCCTCTATCCCAACTACCACATATTTTATTCAACTATCTCCAACTACCATCTCATTTTAACAAACATATTTCTTCATAACACAATCATTTATAATTAGTTATTCTACATAAAAAAACTTTAGGGATCTTTTTTATAAATATTCATGACACAAAAATATAGTAACAAATTATACGCCCAGCAGCAAGACATCACTCCTCATCTACTCCACCCTCCGCCTCTCAGCACCGCGGGCGGCGCATCCGCAGCGCGCGCGCGGCGCCAAACCGCAAGAAAAAAAATCCGGCGGATCGCCATGCCCGCGGCGTGTTCCCCTTGGCGTTTGTAGATGGGATCCTCCTCCCTCCTCCTCTTCCCCTCGTCCTCCTCCGCCGCCTCCGCCTCCTCTTATTCTTCCTCTCAATCTCTTCATGCCACCACCTCCTCCTCCCATTCCCTATTGCCGCCGCTCCCTTCCCCTCAAGACCACCTCCTCCTCCACTACCTCCACCTCCTAGACCAGCAGGACCCCGCCGCCGCCGCCGCCATGGTCCGCAAGCGCCCCGCGCCGGAGATGGACCTCCCGCCGCCGCGCCGCCACGTCACCGGCGACCTCTCCGACGTCACGGCCGCCGCCGCGGCAGCAGCCGGCGCGCCGCAGCCGCAGCCGCTTCTGGCGTCGCTGGCCAGCGCGCAGCTCCCCGCGCTGCCCACCCAGCTCATCCAGCTCCCCGCGTTCCAGCAGCAGCAGCAGCAGCACGCGGCTGCGGCGGCGGAGCAGGTGGAGCAGGGGCAGGGGCAGGCTGGCGAGGCGGCGACTACGGCGTGGGTGGACGGCATCATCCGCGACATCATCGGGAGCAGCGGCGCGGCGGTGTCCGTGACGCAGCTGATCCAGAACGTCCGCGAGATCATCCACCCCTGCAACCCCGGCCTCGCCTCCCTCCTCGAGCTCCGCCTCCGCACCGCCTCACCATCCCCATCCCGCTCCGGTGGACGGCCGCGGGCCCCACGCCCGATAGCGGACCTCCGCGGAGACCGCGAGGAGTAGCGGAACCGGGGACTTCCGCTTCGGTAGCGGAAGCTTTACAGTGTCCCGGTGCAGCGTTTTCTTACTGTAAACGTTACTGAAGGAAGAGGTACCGGGTACCGGTGCGGGCAGCCTTAGCCCACTCCGGCCCACTGTTGCGGCAGCTAGCAGTACGGGTGCGAATACTTCTCCTGGGCCAGCCTCCTTCTTCACTTGCAGCCAGGCTCACGTTATTGGTATGAGGAACAGTCCTAACATCCTCCCTCGAAATGCTGCTTGCCCTAATTGACAAAATGCCATGCCAACCAACTGCTGCAATGCTGGCGACTCTTGTTGAGGCTTGCCGCATCCATGGTAAAACAGAAATTGGGGATCGAGCTGCAAAGAGGCTTCTGGCTATGAGGACCAGGAACCCTGGTCACTACAAATTGATCGCAAACTTGTACATATCAGCAAAACGTTGGCCAGAACTAGCTAAGGTTAGATCATTAATGAGCGCCATGGAGCTGGATATGATTCCGACTCATTCCTTCCTAGAGTCAGGCTATGACTTGTGTTCAGTCGAACAAGATTATTGCTTAAACCTTGGTACACATGGTGGCCTGTATGACTTGTGTAGTGAAGCTTTTGGTGGGTGATTCGGTAGATCTGAAATTCAATTGTTTATGGTGGGTTCATAGCTTTCATGTCAAGTCAAGCACCTGCACGACCTATTTTCTTCATGCAACAGAAAGTTTCCAGAGGTAATGTACTGGTTTTGATGTTTTTGATTGTCTCACTACTTACTGGAATTTTGTCTTAAACTGATGAGAATTCACACTGACAGCTTACAACTTAGTAAAGGTGTTCTATGTGTGCTCACTTCTGAAGTATATACTACTATCTGGGTAATTTCCCAAATAGAAAGTAGTTTAGCTAGAATTTGTACTTTTTTGACAGGTAAATTTGTACTTTTGGGTATCATGTAAAACTATTCTTGATTTTATCTTGGCTCATCTAGGAGTATGTGATTGAAGACAGTGAGGAAATTAAAAGAGGCAAAGGGAGAACGGCATGGGCGAACAACGGGCGTGCCCATGTCGGGGCGCTTCCGCTCCAATTGGGATGGGCGCCTCAGCCTGGGGTGCACTTTACTCTATTAGTTAATACAATTGACATTTAGTATTTTCTTAATCCTACTTTCTTCAAACATTTTCCTTACCGTGGCAAATCCTACATCCTGTTCTTTTGAATCTTTGCAGATACTATTGGTGGCATAGTGGGAGTGTCCAAGGCAAGATAGCCTTTGTAAAGCTACCTGCAAGCTAAAATGTGACACCAAATGGAGTTATTACCCTGTTGGACCAGAGGTATGATAATGCTTTTCAAATGTTTATTAATATACAACACTATTATATCAGATAGAGCTATTGACTTACATGTTGGTTTGTTTTAATCCTCCAGCATCCTTAATCAGGAACAACCAGATCTGTGGGGCAATGAAGCTATAGATTTCAATGATGTACGTTAGCTGCGCTACCTGGATCAATTTTGTATTAGCAAGGTTGTACGCAGTGAATGTTCAGATCAGTGTTCTCAGACTGATAGGTGTATGTATATGAACTTCCCGTTATTTTCGGATCTCCTGCATGTATGTGAGAGGGGCCTTATTTGCATATAACTGCAGTAAGGTCTCAAAATGCTCCATCTTCTAGGTTATCTTGATTTCAATTTGACAAAAGGAAATTTGATTAACCCTATTCTGACTTCCTGGCAGGAGATTACCATAGCCGTCAATCTTGAATAAGCCGAAGTCTGGCACTGCCATTGTCCACTTGCCCAGGTCTGGCTCCCAAGATTCTATTTCTAACTTGCATTATTTGAGCTGACATATCCATGTCATTTCACACACATCAACTCGATTGTCTGAAATTTTTATTAAAGGATTCATTTGTGAAATGAAGTGCATACATTAGAAATTATGAGGCAGTTGTTTTATAAATGTACTATTTGCAACCTTCAACAGTTAACCTGACATGCCTTCTAAGGCTTTGTTATTGTTGTTTTTATTGAATATGCTTTGGGGAACTGAATTTGAAGGTTACTAGGTGTAACAAATGAAGTCTACATCCCAGCCAAATGCAAGGGCTTTATCAGTTATCAATTTATCACTGTGTTCTGAATGGACAATATTTATTATTGCATACGAAAAGATAAGATACTATGGTCAATTGGTCATTGATTAATGCTCATTTATGCATAACAGTAATATTTCCATTTTTAATGCAAGAACAAACAATAGCATGCGCTAGAGTCCTTTCATCCCCTTAATGATTTTAATACAGGAGAAGTTTGCGATGACATGATGGAGAGCCAACTATTTCAATTGTTTGAAAATTTGCCAATATCGTTCTTCCATGCAGACTATCTGCCAAGTGGTCAAGAGAATGCTTCAATGCAAGGTTAAGATTTTGACTTTTCATAGGTTCAGCAGCGCTTATTTTTGCTTACAATATGTAAATGCCTACATTTAGGATTTTCCTTTCTATCAATTTCACTAATTAGCATTGAGTATTAACTTTCGAAAAGTTGAGATATACTTATGCTATGCTCAGTTAGTAGAGTCGCATTGCCTTCTGATTATGTGTGATGGTTCGAGTTACAGGTCTAAAACCTTCCAGTCCGCGCTCCTTGGGGCTATGCTGGGGTTCAGCAAAAGGAGATCAGAAGAATAGAACAGGTCGATCAGTAAGGCTGAGTTTTGCTTCAGCGGCTTCGAGGCACCATGGACGTGGGAGATCAGCAGCAGCAACACATGGACTGGTGGACATCTGCCCTTGAGAAGAGGCACTATCGCTGTTCTGCAGCATTTACCGGTACTCAAGAATGAGTTTCTGCGAGAGGTGAGGTAGACTTACCATGCCATGGTCCTAACAGTTTTGCCTTGATTAGAATTTTATGGGACTGGGAATGCCGTGTCCGTGGTTGTCTGCCACGATATGAATGTGCTGCTCTGCAGGCTGTTGTTTTACTTGAACCCTGTTTGGTTTCGTTGTGGTAGAGTACAATTACTTTGGACTGTTACTATGAGAACTTGGGTTTTCAGTAACCTATGCAGTACTGTAAACATAGAACACTACCAACCGGAAACCTATATAGGGGCAGCAAGAATTTAAGGCGCAACAAAAACATATCTCGCACTGGCACTCATTTGCGCACTCAGTATTTTAGGCTTTCGCTAATTTGCTTCTGAAGTCTGAAGGCAACCAATTTCTCATACATGTACCGTATTTTAGTTGGACTGGAAAATGAGCATGTATACTTGGGGCTGCCCCCTGCCATAACTTGGCCAGCAGAGAAGGGTATCAGGCATTGTCCTCATGATGAAACAGAGCATTCCGTCACCAGGTTTATCAGACAGATCACACAATAGAGAAGAAACTGGAAAGACCATTTTCCCTTCTCAGAACATATATATAACCAAGTAGAGGACTAGAAATTAATAATCACAGACAACAACAAACCAGCTTTCAATACATTGTTATTTAATGGTTCGCCAAACCAGTAGCCACACCTTGGCTCATCTGATAGATACACACACATAGCAAGCACTTACATGATAAATAGATCTCAGTCACACACGAGCAGCCACACGCATGCGCAGCAGCCGCTTCCTTATTGTGAGCTAGTCTCAGGACGCAGCAGAAACACACTCATCAAACTTAAGCTACACGAATCAAAGAGAGACATGCTGGGCAGCAACGCACCCAGCTGCTGCCGCTTCTCCGGTGAAGTTTCAGATTCAATCGCAAGCCACACACAAAGGCATCATCAATCTTACTGGAATGTAGAGGAAAAACACACTTGGGCCAACTCGGCCGCCAATGCAAGGCCGGAGGCACCCTGAACGAGGCCCGTACCTTGGTTTGCACACAATAACAGGCTTAAACTGACCAGTCGCCGGCCGATCAGACAGCCAGAGAAACACAAGACGAGCACGCGGAACAACTGAGAGAGGTTGTTTGTTTGCCACTGATCGAGGTAGCAGCAGCTGATAGATAGATGGTGCTCAAGATTTCATCACCTAGGCAGCGTGAGAAGCGAAGCGGGGAGAGTAAGTATACATACATAGTAATAATTAGCTACAAGAACAGCTGCTGTGCTGTATATAATCATAGGAGGAGCAGTCATCTGATACATACCTGAGGACGGTGCCCCTGAGAAGATGCTGCCTCTTGTAGTAGCGCGAGTGCACGGGAGGCTGGTAGAGGGAAGGGTGGTGCCCGCCGGCATCCACGCCGTCCCACTCCAGCGCGTCCCACACGTCCTTCTCCATTTCCACAGTCGGCCTTCTCAGTCCTGGCATGCGGCCCTCCAAGGCCGGCAGCTGGCGTAGGCTCCAGCATCCCCTGGTTCTGATGGTCTCGAGCGCTGTTGCGTGCATCTTGACCTCGCATATCTGCCGCATCGCCGGCACTTCGTGCAGGTGGATGGTGGTCAGCTTCGGGAACAGTACCATGCTGCTCTTGTAGTCCTTGTTCAGCTCAAATACATGCCTGAGGCTACCGCAGTGGATGACGTGGAGGGTCTCCAAGTTGTCAAAAGAGGACGTCCACACAGGAAGCGCGAACTGCAGGCTTGGACACGAACGCAGGTGCAGGTGCCGCAAGCGTGCAAAATTATATACATCACTTTCAAGCAAACCAAGCAAACCACCTTTTTTGCTCCAAATGCAGCGGGCCATCAAAAGATGTGATGCCCAGATGGTCTCCAGGACCATAGGATGAGCTCCTCGAGGAAACACAGGGTCCAAGCGGGGGCACTTCTCCACACGGCACCACTTGAGGCAATTAAAAGACACTGAAGCCATGGCAGTACTGGTCCAGGTATCGTGCACGTGCAAGGACTGAACGTACCGGTTCATCAGCATTTGTAATTCTGTAACAGTAAGGTCATTTTCCACTTCACTCGTCATGTTGCGGCTCCCTTCACCAATCTCGATATGCCCATCTAGCTGTGAAGTCGGAGGCTCGGGGAAGGCTTCCATCGGGGTCAAGGCATCACCACTATTAAGGACGAGCTCGACAAAGACATCATTGTATAACCTTCCAGGAGCCACAACATGGTGTTGCTGATCACATGGTAATTTACTCATCTCGGTCTCGCTGCTTCTTTCACCACAGATATTTGAAGAGGTGATACGGATATCAACCAATTTATTCTTCTTCTTTGATCTATCGATCTATGGCATAGATCAAAGAATGAGTGAACCTGGCGTCTGTAGTAATAGCATGCACCTGCAGTCCGAAAGATACAGAATGGGTAACGGATGGCCGAGCACGTTCAGGTACCCTACTTGCAGGTCGTGTGTCTACACAAAGCAACTCCAGCTCAAGTTGCTCATATGAGCCCCATTTGATTGCACGAAGGTGCTCGCAGCCCAACAAAAAGAGTCGCTTGAGCCTTGGGACATCCACCACCATAGTTTCAAGGTCAAGTATCTTGATAGCACATCCTGAAAGGTCTAGCTCCTCAAGATTGGGAAGCCCACGCAAAAACAGATTCTCCAACTGCGTGCAACCTTGTAAGGATATCACAGAGGTTTTGACATCTTTCTTATTATCAGCATTAGAAGGACACTTGGGACGGGAACTCTCTGTAGGTAGCTCAACCATTGATGACCAATTGGTTGCCGGTCCACATCCATCAAAACTGAATGACCTTAGCAAGGGGTTAGACAACACAACATTTTGTAGCTCATCACAACCATCAAGAACAAGCACCTGAAGGTTGTTGGCCTTTGATAGGCTTGTTGGTAGGTTTTCCATGTCATTATTGGCAGACAAGTCGAGTACTTCTAGCTTTGCCTTGCCCACAAATGAGTTGTTAGTCTCCTTTGATGCCTCTGCAGGACGTATAGGTTTAACTATTCTGAGCCTTTCAAGGTTTGGTAGTCTTCCCTCTAGTTGACTTGTGAACTGCCAGCACTCAAATCCTTCTATATTTAGCTCCATGATGTTGCCCATGAGATCCATATTTTCCTCTGATAAGATCTCACCCCAATCTGAGTAACGTAGATCAAGCACCCACAAGCTATGTAGGCATGCCCACTTGTCGGCGGTATACTCCTCTCTTTCAAGTTCTGCAGTATGGTTGTTTCTGCAATGGTCCAATCCAAGGAATCTTAATGTCTGGCAATGGCGGAAAAGAGGTGACAAAAAATTGAAGGCACAATAAGATAGAATAAGAACCCTAAGGTTGTTGCACTGTTTGATCAAATCATTTGGCAGTCCATATGGGCTATTAGTGCTTTCAAATGCTAGGATGATCGATGATGCCTTTGCCAGTATACTTTTTATATTCTCGTCAACTAAATTATTCTTTGAGGTGATGGAAATCCAGCGGCCATGCATCTTTCCAATCATCCTCGATGAATAGCTATATTCACCAAAAACCAGATAAGGTGAGTCCCGTAGCGTCATATCATAATGTTTAAACGCACTTGAATTAAATGAATCATCGTCACACTCAAAACTTATTTCTTGATACAAAGCTTTACTAATCTCCCTTGTTCTGTCCCCTTGAATGATCCCGTCACATATCCAATAGTTGGCACCGTGATTTGCCCAGAGCCGTCTTGTGCCTTGATCAGAACTATGATGCAGGAACAATACGTAGTGATAACAATCGAGGACCAGGGCTAGGTCATCCTCTTGCATACATGGATGGCGTGCAAGGACGCTAGCAGCCTCCTCGTGTACCAGCGCACTAAGCTCTGACCTTGTTATTATCTCATCAAGTACCCTTTCCCAGGAGATGCCACATATGAAAATATTTGTGTACCTTAGTTTACTTGTTACTTGTTCCGTCGGGCCATCGTACAGTTCGTCGTAACACTCCAGTGAACACAATCCTGATTTGGTCGGAAATCTTCTTGTAAAGGTCCATAATATGATGTTGTCGCTATATTCTGGAACACCAAATCTATTTGGGACAAACTCTTCTTCACTTTCATTAAGAAAAATCATCATAAGCCTACTCTCCCTCAGGATTCGGTCAATCACTGCTGCAACACCTCGTATCTCATCCCTAGAGGTAGTATCCACTCCATTGAAGTCCTCCTCCTCATCTTCCTTGTCAAACATGTCCATGGTCTTACGGTCAAGCTTTAACTCTTCTGCAATTCTTCTCTGCATCACCCTTTTACTTTTGCACGTTGAGCAATCTATATAAATTATTCTGCCAAAACATAATTCTGGAGGAGGATCTTTCATGAACCGAAGTTCCTGTGTTATGGATCTAAGGACTGCAACAGTCCCAAAGGAATCCCAACCATCAAAGTACATGGTGCCGCCATTGGTAGTCCTCTGAACAAGATTAAGTATTTCGTCTCTGGCGGCATCAACGTCTCTTGACTCCAGCACTTGAAATATTGTCTTACCAAACTTTTGCCTCTGAAATAGAGTAAGAAGAATGAGTTCACGTCAAATCAATTGATCAATGCAACGACAACAATTGTCAGAACTAAATAAGGCAGCCAACCACTTCGTCAAAGAAGAGAGTACGGGTAAAGAAAACAAACTAAGTACTATGCAGACTTATTTGGGAACGTGCAGCGAGCATAGAGCAGTACCCATCCGGACATGATGAAGCAATTCCTCCGATCTGCCGTAGACTTGAAGGCCCAAGAAATTATCTAACCCGTGATCGATCCATCAACCCGCTAATTCATTAGACACCGGACTCTTGTCGCCAGTCCTTCATGCATGTTCATGTACACAACATCCATTAAACTGTCAGTGTACTCTCGAGGGAGCAAAGGCATGAAGAAAAGAAGCACTGACCTACCGGGCTTGTTTTGATCCCGCCAAATACCAACGAGGAAATAGTATAATACTCCTATAAGAAGAGGCAAAGCAGATCAACAATGGCTCGGCGCTCGAGCATGCAGTTTATGGTCCTTCCCCAGAAGAGCAGCACTCGCGTTCGCGTCCTTTCTTGCCTGTTGCTCCAGGCATGTATCGATCCTTTGCTTGTCTCTTTTCCAAAGCTTAAAATGAAATCCTCTTGCTTTAATTTGCTTTTTAGGAAAACGATGCATATGCTAGCTGTGTGCTGTAATAGATCTGTATACGCGTTAAAGATGACATACATGCATGGCCCAGCAACTAAAGAGAGTTGCAGCAGTATGTAGTCCTTTCTCCTTTTGTCTAAAGAGACTGATTTAGCTCTAACCGGCATTTTATTCACCAAGATCGTCTTGTTATATTTTTTTACACAACATTACGGTGCGCTGATTATAATACTTCTAGGTGCAGTGGAACCAACTCTCAGCACATTCCAACCTCATCATGTGTACTTGAGAGGTAGGTCTGCTTCTCCTGGACGTCCCAAAGGCCCTTGTACAGGTTTGTACGGTAAAGACGATATATAGCCATGAACGGCACAGTAGTTAATTAAAGAGAGTAGTCGCGGTAGTCTTTTCTTCTTTGTCTAAAGCCGAGGTACCGATACAGACTTGATCAACCAAGTTACATGAGAGGAGAGGCGAGGCGAGGCGAGGCTGGTCGGTGGTCGCCGAAGAGTGGAGAGGAGAGGACTAGGTGGCGCGCGGCGCGAGCGAGTTGTCCGGGTTTTTTTTTAATAATAACCGAATTTTTTATTCATTTAATATTAATAGCAGCTCGGTTTCAAAATTTGCAAAACTAGCATCCCTATCGCCCGATGGGTGGGCGACAAGAAAAAAATCCCCCGTTCAAAGGGCGACAAGAAAAAAAATCGCCCACTGAACGGGCGATTATGTACTGTAGCAAATAGTCGCCCTCTGTACGGGCGAGTGGGTACTGTAGCCCTGTACTGTAGCAAGGAATCGCCCGATGTCCGGGCGACTAGGTTACTGTAGCTCTTTTTTTTTTATTATTACCTGTTGAGCCTCATAAAGCCTAAATTAAAAATACTTTTACATATCTAAAGACAATGATGATTTTAATAGTGGTGAGTAATATGTTGATGCACTTATTTTAACACAGAACAACACAAAAGTTGTTGGTAGTTTTAAATTAACAATCTCTGAATTAGGCTAGCTGTTAAGCACTAATTGAATTTTTAGACCATCTTAACCTTCACTAATTGAATTTTTAGACCATCTTAACCTTCTCTAAAAATTAAGAAAAAATTACCTAAATTCATTGTATCCCTAGTAGTACCAATATAATTTTTTGTTAGGGTTAGGTTCTTTATAAAATATTTTAGTTATTTGAATCTAATTCGAATTTGAATTTAAATTCAAAGTATAAATGGCCATATATACTTTGAATTCAAATTCGAATTTTAAACTCTAATTTTAAATTATGGTCATTTATACTTTGAATTCAAATTCGAATTCAAATTAAATTCAAATAACTAAAATATTTTATAAAGAACCTAACCCTAACAAAAAATTATATTGGTACTACTAAGGATACAATGAATTTAGGTAATTTTTTCTTAATTTTTAGAGAAGGTTAAGATGGTTTAAAAATTCAATTAGTGAAGGTTAAGATGGTCTAAAAATTCAATTAGTGCTTAACAGCTAGCCTAATTCAGAGATTGTTAATTTAAAACTACCAACAACTTTTGGGTTGTTCTGTGTTAAAATAAGTGCATCAACATATTACTCACCACTATTAAAATCATCATTGTCTTTAGATATGTAAAAGTATTTTTAATTTAGACTTTGTGAGGCTCAACAGGTAAAAAAAAAAAAAAACAAAAAAAGCTACAATAACCTGTCCGGGCGATTCCTTGCTACAGTACAGGGCTACAGTACCCACTCGCCCGTACAGAGGGCGACTATTTGCTACAGTACATAATCGCCCGTTCAGCGGGCGATTTTTTTTCTTGTCGCCCTTTGAACGGGCGATTTTTTCTTGTCGCCCACCCATCGGGCGATAGAGATGCTAGTTTTGCAAATTTTGAAACCGGGCTGCTATTAATATTAAATGAATAAAAAATTCGGTTATTATTAAAAAAATCCGAGTTGTCCGCGCAGATTGGGCTGGGCCGCCAAATCAAGCAGTGTCGTGCCGGAATCATGATCGATCGCGCCACCGGACTTGTCCTTGCCAATTGCCATGTCCATGTTAATTTTTTTTTAAAAAAATTGCCATGTACATGTGTCTGAATCTTCTTTTATTTTTGTGAAACCATGTGTCTGAATCTGATGTACAACATCTCGATATATCGAGCATGCACTGGAGATTCTAGTATATCACAGATGACCAAGTTAGCCTTTGATTAAAGGGTTCGTGTCTCACATAATTTCACAAAGCAAGCCTTCTCCTCGTAAGCAGAAGGAAATTCAGATATTTTGTTCAGCTAATTTGAAAAATAAAATTGTGTATACATCTTGCGGTCATCGTCGGCCTTTGTACATGCATGACATATCAACAAGTTCGCCAAATGTATAACTTCTGTGCTAAGGAAAACACACAGTTGCTACATGGAGGGCGCCACCGGCGGCGGAGTTCGGATCATGTCCCGGCGCATGGTGCGGCCGTTAACACCGCTGCCGACGGCGAACTGGAACGGCGGCTGCCATCATCCGAAAAATGAGGAGCAGATGGATGTGATCCACCTGACGCCGTGGGACTTGAGCCTCATCAGCATCGACTACATCCAAAAGGGCATCCTCCTGCCCAAGCCTCCTGTCCATGGCGACGCTCTCGTCGACGCCTTGGCGTCCTCCTTCGCGCGCGCGCTCGGACGGTTCTACCCCTTGGCCGGCCGGCTCGCTGCCGAGGAGCGCGGCGACGGGACCGTGACCCTGTCTCTGCGCTGCACCGGCGAAGGCGCGGAGTTCGTCCACGCCGCGGCGCCGGGGGTCACCGCCGCCGACATCGCTGCGTCGCTCCACGTCCCGCCGGTGGTCGCGGCGTTGTGCCCGCTGAACCATGTCCTCGGTGCGGACGCCGCGATGGATCAGTCCATCCCGTTGGTCGCTGCGCAGGTCACCGAGCTCGCCGACTGCGCCGTGTTCATTGGCATGTCGATGAACCACTCCGCCGGCGACGGCGCCGCCTTCTGGCACCTGTTCAACGCCTGATCCGAGCAGCCCGTCTATGTGACATGGGCTGCCAGGCGGCATTTTCAGTGGGCTCAGCCTCAAACATAAGCCACATGCAGCATCACCGCAAGCCACCTAGCAGCTCAGCTGTGCTTAAAAAAGAAAAAAAAGAAAAAAAGAAAAAAAAACATAGCAGCTCAGCTCGCGATGCAAATTTTAACAAGCTTAAGATTTAGCTTGTTTTGTTAACAAACTAGCTCGAGCCTAGTGAACCGAGAAACATTTAGTTCAGGTCCTATTTTTCAATACTCTTGACTCTCAAGGTTGTGAATTCAAAGTTCCAAGTACTAAAATATGTCGTCCATCTCTATTTGCAGCATAACTAAGAGTATACACATCTTGGCCTCTACATATTTAGAAATAACTTTTATAATCTTGTGTCACTTTCTTCAGACAAACAAGCTAGACCAATCAAGCCAAGCTCGCTCGCTCGACAATCGACATCCAGCCTAAGTGTAAAATATAAGCATTAGACTCGTGTAAGTCATCGTCTTTCACTGAGAACAAAGTGATCGCTCTCATCGTGAGGGAAGACACAAACCAAGTCTTCGCCTTCAAGCAAGGGTTAAACAAGTGCTAGCAAGTCTTGTTGTCTTATTCCAGATCCTTTTTTCATCACCTTTGAACAAGGCTTTGTGTCCATGTCATGCGGTCATGCTTGACCTTTGTACTTATATATGACGAACAATCAAGTCGGTCATCATACTTAGGCCCTGTTTGTTTTAGCTTTTCGTCACTTTTGTTAGTTGGCTTTTGTGAGATCTAAAGATCAGATGCTGTCAAAAGCCAAAAGCCAGAAGCACCTTAGGATGTGCTTCTGGCTTCTCAAGTTTCAGAGACATCCGACTTTTGAATCTTCCAAAAACCAACAGACAAAAGTGCTAAAAAGCTGAAACAAACAGGGCCTTAGGGCTTGTTTGTTTGGGCTGGAGCTTTTGAGCTTTTAGAAAAGTTGGCTGTTTGAGTAGCTGAAAAACTGTCTGTTAGATTTATAATGTTGGCTTTTGTAATATATATTAAGCTTTTCAGCATGCCAAAAGTCAGAAAAGCACCTCTCAGCAAACTTTTCAGCTTTTAATTCATTTCATCAGAAGTTAGCTTTTCAGCACTCCAAAATCCAAATCAGAAGTTTGCTGTTTGTTTCAGCTTTTCAGCTGGCCAGCTTTTCAGCTGAAAAAGCCAGCTGAAAAGCTGAAACAAACAGGCCTTAGCTTATGCGCTTGTTGAACCCTTCTCCGTAAAGCGATATGCTCGTAAATACAACTCAGATACACGTAGACCTCTTGACGTTATCGAAAGTGTGCTGATGGACGAGGTCATCCGCAGACCGCAGGTGCAATCACAATCTTCTCCCGGCCCGAGCCAATAGATGAAGGCTCTCAGCACCAGAAAGTTGAAGTATCAAGTCTTCTACTTTCAAATGCCTGCCGTCCGACGGCGCCACCTTCTTTCAATCTTTCGTTATTTTACACTATAACGAAGGCGGCCAAGTAAACTACTTTGGTTGCCCATTAAGTATGTTGCATTGTTCTTTGAATCTTGAATATTCCAACTGACCGATGGAAATATGACTACAAAATAATGATATTAATCAATTAATAATGCCGGCACATGATATACTATATATCCGAGCAAGGTACCATACGGAAAATTTCTTGTCCTAAGCAGCCGCATGAGTGCATGACCAAGTCGTTTCAGTTATTTTTTCAGCATCCGTTACAGTATTCGCAGTTATTTCTTCAGCCTCCGCTACAGTATAATAGCTGCAATTCAGCGTGCCAAACAGGCCGGAAAGGATCAGATCAGATGTCTTGCCCGACGTGCAGTTTGGAGAGGTTCTTCCAAATGTTGTTGACAGTTTGGAAACAGTGGCTGCAAGATCAGAGCTGGGCTTTTATGCCAGCCAGGCAGCCAAACAGCCCCAAACATCTGACAAGCTGCAGATCGAAGAGCAGCTTTGATGGCGGACGAAAAAAGAAACCATCAAAAAACAAACTTCAAAAATATGTTTTCTGTGACTTGGAGTTTTTTTAAATAAAAAAGTAGTGCTGATAATGCATTGTTTTCTCTGCAGAAAATGAAGGAATTAAAAGCAATCAACAGTTACGCCACACTCATTTCCTTCAATTTCTTTTTGAGGCAAATTTTCCTATCATTTCTTGAGAGCAAAAACACTTAAAGGAATTATAAGGCAAATAAAGCAGTGTAGTATCATATAGGCCGCCTAATGCATGACACGTAATCTTAAGATAGTTCATGAAACAACTTCTACTTTTACGAGAGTATTGTTTTTTCAGTTCTCTCATAGTGCTTTCTTAACCTTTTCAATTGCGGATGAAAAAAAGTTATGTTTAAGAGTTGTATGGCAGCTAAGACTCCTACAAGGTGTAAAAATCACCTTATACTTCTAAATTTGAGCTTAGATAGTGGTTTCACCTCATTCTCTTACCTTCTCTTTTTTCAACATGAACACTACTACATGTCCGACCGGATTCGTCTGACTTTGGTTCGATAGTGCGAACGACTATTTACCGGTCACCGGAATTAAGCAACTTTCGGTCATGCCGATTAAGGAAAGTAGCCCCTGTGCCTGCCGCGCCTTGTTTAGAAAGAAAATTGTTCACAGGAGGTCCTGTCGCGTTCACACGGAAGAGATTCCCATGACTGTTGGCTGCGGGTCCGCGTTTAGCAACTCTTTTCACGGTTACAAAAAAATCCATAGATTGCTAACCATTCATCCAAATAGAAAACCGATTTCACCACTACTTTCGTCGCGATGAGATCTTCGAAATTAGATCTCACTTGGTTACATTTTAATATTATTTTAAAAAATTGAAAAATGATGACTCATCACAGTATCATGGTGATTCATCATTTTCGTATTTTGTTGCCTCACCAAACTCATGTTGACTCATTATTTTTATCTCCGACTCATCATTGTATCATATTGATTCATCATTCCGTATTTTGTTGACTCATTATTTTTATTTATGACTCATCATTCATATTTGATGACTCATTATTATTTTTTATGACTCATCACTCTTATTTGATGACTCATTATTTTTTTATGACTCATCACTCTTATTTGATGACTCATCATTCATATTTGATGTCTCATTATTTTTTTATGACTCATCACTCTTATTTGATGACTCATTATTTTTTTATGACTCATCACTCTTATTTGATGACTCATTATTTTTATTTATGACTCATCATTCATATTTGATGATTCATTTGTTCAAAAAAAAATATTTGATGACTCATTATTTTTTTTATGAATCAACACTCTTATGTGATGACTCATTATTTTTTATTTGATGAGTCATTATTTTTATTTATGACTCATCATTCATATTTGATGACTCATTATTTTTTATGACTCGTCACTCTTATTTGATGATTCATGATTTTTTTGATGACTCATCACTCTTATTTGATGACTCATTATTTTTATTTATGACTCATCATTCATATTTGATGACTCATTATTTTTTTTATGACTCATCACTCTTATTTGATGACTCATTATTTTTTTTATGACTCGTCACTCTTATTTGATGACTCATTATTTATTTGATGACTCATCACTCTTATTTGATGACTCATTATTTTTATTTATGACTCATCATTCATATTTGATGACTCATTATTTTTTATGACTCGTCACTCTTATTTGATGATTCATTATTTTTTTGATGACTCATCACTCTTATTTGATGACTCATTATTTTTATTTATGACTCATCATTCATATTTGATGACTCATTATTTTTTTTATGACTCATCACTCTTATTTGATGACTCATTATTTTTTTTATGACTCGTCACTCTTATTTGATGACTCATTATTTATTTGATGACTCATCACTCTTATTTGATGACTCATTATTTTTATTTATGACTCATCATTCATATTTGATGACTCATTATTTTTTTTATGACTCATCACTCTTATTTGATGACTCGTTATTTTTTTTATGACTCATCACCACTATGTTTTATGACTCATCAATCTCAAGTTGACTCATTATCCATGTTTAATGAATTATGAGATGATTTTTGTGTTTCATTATCTATGTTTGATGACTCATTATGACTCAATAGGTTTGTTGAGTCTAATTTTTTTCCATGACTTGTTTACCTAAGTTTATGGGCTCATTAATCCTTTGCATGATTCATCCATTTTTTTTTACTCATAAAAAAGGGCTGTGCACTTTGCATGCGCTTGTTCCTTCCGTTCCACGCATCTTGCTGCAGACGAGGAGCTCAGGAACTCAGCTTGCTGCAGACGAGGAACTCAGCTTGCTGCAGACGAGGAGCTTCTCCACTTTCCACGCATCATTCTCCACCCAAAGAAAAAAAAAAGAAAAGAAGAAGAAGCAGCGGCGGCAGCGCTCCGGGGAACGGTGACGGGGCGACACCGAGCGGCGGCGCGGGGCCGGGGCCGCGCGGGACGGCGCAGGCGCGTGGGCGGGCGCGCGGTGCCGGGGCGGTGCTGGGCGGCGCGCCGGGCGCGATGGCGCGGGTCCGGGGCCGCGCGACGGCACGCCGGGCGCGCGGTGCCGGGGCGGCGGCGCGCGGGGCAAGCCGCCGGGAGCCGGAGGAAGGAGGAGAGGAAGGAGAGAAGAAGATTGGAGACTAGTCTAAGGGGGTAGTTGTGACCGGAAATTGCTGAAGTTATGGTCACCGATAGGTAGACGTGTCCGAGATAGTGGCATCGGACAGACGTGCGTACAACAGTTGGTGATGGCAACAACAATAAAAATGTAGTTGGACCATAGTCGGACACTCTAACCGGGTAGAGGATCCAAACAGAACTTAAATGACAGTGGTATCAGATTAGATAGGCTGTGAGATCTTGATCTACCCTAATAAATTAAGCACAATTAGATGGCATGTTTTTAATCACCTATTGTCCTACTAATAGCATGACAGTTGGACGGTATATAAATTAACCAAATAATAAATCTCTTCTCTATATTTAAGAGATTCATTCTCCAATATAGATTTATTAATCCAGGATTTGGATTCCTTTCTCTTTAACGAGCATTTATGCGGTGCTCAGCCTGGCATCCGCCTTCTCGTCAATGTAGCAAGTCAAGTCAATGCATATAAATATTGTGGGTATGCAATACAGTGTACTCCATTCAGCGCGGTTAACACGGCTTCCAAGATAGCAGCAGCCGTTGGCAGCAGAGGCACATGGAGGACGCCTCAGTCGGCGGTGTCCGGGTGTTGTCCCGGCGCATGGTGCGCCCGTTGACGTCAACGCCAACGCCGCCGCCGACGGCGAACGGGAACGGCGTCTGCCATCGTCGGAAAAAGGAGGAGGAGGTCGAGGTGATCCACCTGACGCCATGGGACCTGCGCCTGATCAGCATCGACTACATCCAGAAGGGCATCCTGCTGCCCAAGCCACCTGTCCATGGCGACGCTCTCGTCAACGCCTTGGAGTCCTCCTTCGCGCGCGCACTTGGCCGGTTCTACTCCTTCGCCGGCCGGCTCGCCGCCGACGAGAGCGAGGACGGGACCGTGGCCCTGTCGCTGCGCTGCACCGGCGACGGCGCCGAGTTCGTGCACGCGGCGGCGCCGGAGGTGACGGTGGCCGACATCACGGCGTCGCTGTACACGCCGCCAGTGGTCTGGGCGCTGTTCCCGATGGCCGAGGTGCTCGGCGCGGACGCGGCGTTGTCGGAGCCCCTCCTCCCCGTGGTCGCCGTGCAGGTGACCGAGCTCGCCGACGGCGTGTTCATCGGCATGTCGACGAACCACTCCGCCTGCGACGGCACCGCCTTCTGGCACTTCTTCAACACCTGGTCGGAGATCCACCGCCGCGGCATCGACGGTGACGGCGACCTCGGTCTTGCCACGGCGCTGCCGGTGCTCCGGCGGTGGTTCGTCGAGACTAGCCCTGTTCCGGTGCCCATGCCGTTCACAAGGCTGCAGGACATCGTGCGACGGTTCGAGCGCACGGCGGTGCAGGAGTGCTTCTTTACCTTCACCACGGCGAGCGTCAGGAAGCTCAAGGCGCGCGCCAACGCCGAGGTCGCCGGAACGGCCACCGCCGCCATCTCCTCGCTCCAGGCGGTGCTCGCGCACCTGTGGCGCGCGGTGTGTCGCGCCAGGCGCCTCCCACCGGAGCAGGGCACGTTCTACTCCGTGGTGGTCGGGTGCCGGGGCCGCGTCAACGGCATCCCGCCGGGATACGTCGGGAACGCCATGGTGTTCGGGAAGGCGGAGGCCACCGCCGGCGAGATCGAGCAAAAAGGGCTGGGCTGGACGGCGTGGCTGCTCAACCGCGCCGTGGCGTCGTTCGACGAGGCCGGGATGAGGGAGTCGCTGCAGCGGTGGGTCACGGAGCCCGACTTCACCTACATGGGCAACCTCTCCTCCGGCGGCACGGCGCTGGTCACCGGGAGCTCGCCGCGGTTCGACGTGTTCGGCAACGACTTCGGGTGGGGGAAGCCGCTCGCCGTGCGGAGCGGCTCAGGGAACAAGGCCGACGGCAAGGCGACGGTGTTCGAGGGGCCTGAAGGGGGAGGAAGCATGTCGCTCGAGGTCTGCATCGCGCCGGACGCGCTGGCCAGACTCGTCGCCGACGAGGAGTTCATGGAAGCCGTCAGCAAGCCGGCGTGAGGTCGTTGACCGCGCATTGTTTAGCAGCCATTTTTAATTAACAAAGTTGTCTTGCATGTTCATGGGGAATAGTGTTTGTTGCATGTGCATGTTTAGTTATCTCTTCATCAAGTATTAAGAAACGAACTCATATATTAGGCTTATATGGTTTGACATTGAAGAATCAACTCTCGTGGTCCATGTGGCTGTTCATTTGAACTAGTGTGCTTGTTCTTTCTAGTTCTGCATTAGAGTCAAACAATTTGAAATGATCAAATTAATTAAGGTCGTGTTAGAGAACCCGTTTTCAAACACATGGGGTTGAGATTATTGTAGTTGTTATGTGTGCTGCTGAAGTATTCATGTATGCCGCCGCCTCAAGTATTGTCAATGAAACTCGTATCATGGACCATTTTTGCCTAGCTGTTGAAGAAGCAATCCATGGACATCAGCCGGACTCCTCACCATCTGCCATCTGGCTAGTTAAGCAATAGCGTAGCGTTTTGTAGTTTGAATATGTTCATGAAGTTTTGTTTCACTCGCAATACACTTCATGGCAATATATTTCTTTAACATAGTATGATGATGGTGACAACCGATACATCCTCGAACATGAACTTCTTCATTTCATCCCTTCAATTGTTTGACTCCAATGCACAAAAATAAGGCTATATATGTGTACGGGAAAAAAGAAGGGAAAATGAAGCCATTATTTGCCTTCCAGTACTAACATGTATATAATTGTTTTCATACATCAGTTGCGGGATTGTTGATGTTGGAGCATAACAAATCATGTACACATGCTAGTGCAGAAATTATCTATTTTAATGCTACGTGTTACTATTGTCTTCTTTAGGGAATATTTTTGACAGAAATCTTGAGGGAATATTTGATTGATATAATAAATAACATATCAAGAGGGAATATATGCATGATATGGTTAAAGAGGAGATATATGTAATGATAACATATCTCACAGATATATTAAGGTGGTGTTTGGTACTTTCGAGCACCCAGTGTTGTATTTCTACTGCAGCCAATTTATGTAGGTAAATATTTACTGACAATGTGTACCATTATTCAAAGAGAAAAAACTATCCAGCCACTAGTACATATACATACAACACAAAATGGTTCTAACACTAATTTTAGATGTTTCTCATCATTATAATATATACTCATTTTTTTTCATATCTGATATCATCATACAGTTTTTCTATGAAATTAATGTTCTGGCCGACACAATTATATTCCTGATAAATGTCATACAAAGTCATGTACTATCTTTTTTAAAACACAGAACATAGGCATACACACACATATTCGCCTACAAGCAGTCACCCTTATGAACACGTAGATGTACCCACATTCTACCCATATCGAGGTACCTCTGTGAGATTATTTACTGATTTTGAGATTCACAAAATCACCACGAACCAATTGATGTCAAGGGGACGCAACCTTCCACTGAAAAAATAATTAGCTTTAAATTATGATTCGTGCTACATGTTTGACCAGATGGTCCGACCTGTGTCCGGCTGCAGCAATCGTGTGATGGAGAGGTGATTTATTAGCCAAATCATACGCTAAGCAGGCGTAGATGATGTGCGGCCGTACCAAAGTCGGACATATAGGTTGTCTCTATAGCATTTTTCGTAAATTATATATTGTCTTCTTGATAGAATCTGTGTGTGATATGATAAATAACATATAGAGGGATGCGGTATGATAAAAGAGGGAATATATGCGTGGGATGTCATATCGTACAGACATAATAATAAGGGAATATATATATATATATATATATATATATATATATATATATTTATTGTTAGAAGGATATGAATAGCTGTAATTGATCATGCCTATTTAGTATGTTTAGCATCTTTGAAAAATATTCCCGTTTCTAAAAAAATATGTTTAGCATCCTTTGTGTTGCGCACGCATACATACTAATTTTGTTTCTATTCCATAGATGTTTTTCCTATATACCGTGATGGCTGAAATATGGAAATAAGCCTTTTGTGTTGCGCACGCATTACTAGTCACGTACGTGGACGGGCACAGCTCGCTGCATAAATATCCTATCGGCCTCACCTTTCGCTGCATAAATAGCCATGGAAAGCTCACGCACCCGAAGGAGCCGATCGGAGGACGACGATGACTTGCTCAGGAAATTGCCGCCCGACGTCCTCATCTCCATCCTGGAGAAGCTTGGCCTGCGCGACGTTTTCCGGACCAGAGCGCTCTCACGATCTTGGCGGCGTCTCCACGACCAGCTTCAGCTCCCGAGGATTGTGCTCGACATCTACGACTTCCTGCCGGACGGAGAGAACTGGGAAGACACATACTTCGGTTACGATTCGGACTTGTCGGAGGACGAAGACGATGATGAAGCGCCGGACGGGGACGATGATTCGGACGATGGCGGCCGCCGTGACGACTGTGACGACGACGAGTTGTCGAAAGCGAGCCACAAGCTTCTCGACGCGGCGACGGCGGTGCTCAAGCAGCAGCAGCAGCAGCGCACGGGCGTACCCGTCGTGTGCACGATGAAGATCCTTCTGAGGCGCGACTACATGTCGCTGGGCCGTCTGCTCGACGCCGCGGTTGCCGCCGGCAGGGTGAGCGCCACCGAGCTGGCGATCACGGCGAGGTTCCTCGACGACAACCCCGACGAGCCGCTGCTGGCCGCGTACGAGCAGCGGTTTAGAAGGCTCTTCAGCGGCTGCCCGGCGGCGTTCGGGTGCCTGACACGGCTGACCATGGAGAGGGTGAAGCTCGACGTCGTCGACCTCGACAGCGTCCTCGCCGCCTGCGGCAGGCTGGAGACGCTGTCCCTGTCCGAATGCGGCGACTACCACGGTCAGACATGGCACGCGCGGCACGAGCGGCTCGCGGAGATCACCGTCCACTACTGCGGCTTCGAGATAGTCGACCTCGCCTGGCTTCCCAGGCTGCACCGCTTCACTCTCCGGTGCTGGCCCTCGAGGTTTTCCCGTCTCAAGATGAATGAATGGGATGCCATGAGAGACTGGGTCCTGAGCACGACGCCTCAGCCAGTGTCGTTCGGTCACGTCCCCAGCCTCACCACGCTCACCTTGTCCAACGACGACTACCGCAACGGCGGCATAAGGCGCAAGTTAAGCAGTATTCTCGCCAACACGGCCGTCACTGACCTACGCCTCAACTTCAAAGGCAGCAACGTAAGCACCATCTTGCATGGTTTCTTCTTCTTTTTTCCACAAATAAAATATATTCACTATATAGTATATGTATGCTCCAGAATCAATGTTTTTTTTTTTGTTTTATGTAGATCTGGATTGTACCGGAGTCTCAAAAACCATTCAACGATGTGTTTCGCAATCTCAAGTTTCTAAAGGTGCGCAGTGTTTATGAGACATGCGGCCTCGATTGGACCATGTTCCTTCTCCAAGCCGCACCCCACCTAAAGGAGCTTTACATCAAGGTAAGGTACCGTACATTATATATTGTCGTCACATATATAGGCCAATTTTTTATTGAGACAATAGTGTTTTAACCATGATTCGAGACTCTAATTGCGTTTTCACTATCGATTTTCAGATTTTGCAAGATCACCATTGATTTTTTGAAAACTGATGGTAACATCGCAAAACTATTTTGCAAGATCATCATCGCTTTTCAAAAACTGATGGTAAAATCGCAAAATCTGAAAACCAATGGTGAAAACACAATTGGAGTATAAAAAGATGATTGTTTTGCAATTGCCCTTTTTTATTTGCATGACTACATATTTTCAAGAGCATAATTATATATAGGAGCATGATGAATTAGGTAGGAGAATGGTCATTGTTCAAATAAAACAAAAAACGTGCCAAGCTCCTTTATTTTTCTTCAGTATGTTAGCAGTTACAACAAGCTCCTTTTAATCAAGGAATTAAAAGTGAAGTGCCAGTTTCACGATCGAGATATTTACGCTGTCCATTTTTGAGCTGCAGATATGTGACCGAATTAAGTCTAACGACAACACGAGGGTGTCAGGAGAAGTAGCCACGGCGGGTGTCAAGCACTACAATCTAATTCGGTTCACCATTCGGGGCTGTTACAACATTGAAGATATCATTGTGCCGTTCACGTGCCGTCTGGTGGAAGCAGCAGTTAACTTGAAGGAGATTTACATGCGAGAGAGCACAGCCTTTGTGCGCTCTGGTCTCGTAGATCCTCAAGTTGTAACAGGGTTCCCAAGGACGGACAAGGAAAAAGAATGGCTGAGAAAGAGAATCACCAACGGTAGATGCACGCCCCTTACAATTGATATTATCCAATCTTATACGGCCGGTGAACGTTCACAAGACACAGCTGGAAGTACTCGAAAGGTTTCGGCGCTTTAGGCTGCTGATGATTTACATTTACTCACCTGCAAAGTGCCGACAATATTCCCAAGGGTTCTATAGCATTAATGTGTTTTTAAGTTAAAGCTTAGTTAGATTCTTCACCTGTCACTACACATGCTTTCTGATCTTATTGACTGTCAAGCATTAGGGGACAGTGACGCACATGTTGTGACTTCGCAAATTTCACGATTTGCTGATCGGACCAATTCACTCGTAGATGTTAATAAAGGTGTGGTGAATCATAGAGGTGAGTATACACGTACGGACCGGTGTAATTGAGTGCGCGCTTCTTTCTCGAAAAAGAAAAAATAACTCTACTTCAAGTTAATATGAAAATAGCTAATAACAATGCCCCTCACAAACTGAGATTTTGTGTTTGTTGTCATGCTCGCACAGTGGAGAGTCGATGCCATACACTCACAGTCACAATAATGACTATTCCATATTTCCATGCCTTTCCATTGGTCATTTGTTTTTGTTGTCGTGCTTGTGTGATTTCAAGAGGGGGATAGGCACCATTAGCTCACTGCTTTAGCGAGCATAAAGCATCGTGTACACAAATTGATTATTGATACCAAAGTGTAACTTTGCGTTCTGAAGGGAATATATGCGTGACATGACAAATTACATATCCAAGACATCAGTGGCCAAAACTTGCATGCCGTGAAATCTCATAAAGGGGCCGAATTTTACCACACAAACTTTGTTGGCACACGAATGTGTAATTCTTATCAAGCTAGGATCTTAGTGTAAATCTCATATATATATAGAAGGACTAGCTAAAATGAACTGGAGAACACTGCGTTTAATTAGCACGGTTGGCAGCATGAACCGAGTCGGAGCATGACTTTGAATCCCAGTCGGGGTCGATAGGTCGGGCACAAAACTCGGTGCCAAGCCCGTACGTGGTCGACGAGACGGGCATTGTTTTCTGATCTGAAGTCATCCGTGGTGTTCCTAAGCTAGCTGATTGCCGGATCGATTGCCTTGCCTTGCCTGTGAGCGAGACCATGGTTCACAATAATGTGTCCTGCACCCAACAACCAACGGAAGATGATGACATGCTCAGCAAATTACCGAGCGACGTTGTCGCCTCCATCCTCGAGAAGCTGAGCCTCCGCGACGTGATCAGGGCCGGAGTCGTGTCGCGGCGGTGGCGGCGCCTGCCCGGTCAGCTCCCGAGGCTCGTCGTTGACTTCGCGGACTACTTGCCAGCTGGCGAGGAGGAGTACTTCGACGAGGACAACACTAAAGAGCTTATTGACGCGGCGGTGTCCGATGACGCCCTGTCGGCAGCAGGTGACAAGATGCTCGACGTCGCAACGGCGGTGCTGGCATCAAGGGCCGCCGCTGCTGGGCAGCAGCATCAGCAGGTCCCCGTAGTCTGCGCCATGAGCTTCCCCCTAAGGCACAACTACATGTTGCTCGGCCGTCTCCTCGACGACGCCATTGCCAGTGGCAAGGTGCGCGCGGCGGAGCTGACAATCTTTACCACATGCGCGCTCGAGATAGACTACGACGACGATGATCAGAAGCGTAAATCCTTCCGCGCTATGGTCGGGTACGGAAGGCGGTTCAGGGCGCTCTTTGACGGCTGTCCGGCCGCGTTTGGGGGCCTGACCCGGCTAACTGTCATGACCGCACTGTCAAGATCAACGGCAGATAATGTTCGCTTGCATCGGACAGCTGTGAACGCCTTTCCTTTTAACGCATAGTCGCTATTTCACTTTTACCGTTTTCGGAACTGTAATAGTTTTACAATTGGGTAACTCTGCTGGCTATAAAAGCCGAGCTTTGCTTGTAGGAAGGGTAAGCTTGTATACAGAACAATTCCCCACTTCGATGGGCTATGAATATATCTCTGTTCGTAGTCCAATTTCCCCCTGATCTCCACTCGAATTCTGGTTGATTCCCGTAGAGATTAGTCGGTACTTGTCAATTGGTATCAGATTCAGTCATCCTCGGCGTAAATTAGCGATGAGATCAAGCTCGGCTATGGTTGCGCAGCAGGTCTGTGCGTAAAATCCCGAGTGCCTTGAGTTTGATCTGGAATCGTGGTGGCGACGGCGGTGGATTGGATTCAGATCTCGGGTTGCGTGACTCGTTCGCGTGTAAAATTCCTTGGATCGATCTCCAATTCGGGCGGCGGTAGAACATGACGGTCCGCGAAACCGTCCTTGACGACATCCTGACCACCTGCACCAGGCTGGAGCTCTTGTGCCTGGAAGCATGTGATGCCGGACGGCGTACTACGCTATGGCGCGTGCGGCACGCGCGGCTCGCCGATCTAAGGATCTCCTACTGCGTCTTTGGAGCAGTCCACCTCGTGTGGCTTCCCAGACTGGAGCGCTTCGCTTACCGGTATTGTGAATATCACACACATGACCCCTTGTCATTTGGTCACGTCCCGCATCTCACGACGCTCACCATATCCAAAAATCATGTCGATGAGGGGACAACGGTTAAGCTAAGCCAGATCCTTGCAAACACTGCTGTCCAAGACCTACGACTCAAAGTAATTCTACCATCACAGGCTGCAATCTCAGTTTTACAATCATTTTCCTTTTTAACATGCTGTATTTTTTTTCTCATTATGTTTCGTACTTCTATATATTTCTGCAGATCTGGGTTCAAAAGGAACCTCCAAAACGACTGACAGATGTATTTCGCCATCTGAAGTACCTAAAGGTGCGTAATGTTCATGAGGAATGCAGCCTCACTTGGATCATGTTTCTGCTCCAATCTGCACCGTTCTTGAAGGAGCTATACATCAAGGTATATATCTTCCACTATATCAATGACGACATGTAATTTTACTACGTGCTCGCCTGTTTGAACTGCTCATGCAAATCCATGAAATCTTGGTAGGAATATACATGTGAAAACTAAAAGTAGGAACAGCCATCATGATTCATCCGTTTCTCTCAATTATACCTTTTGTGCAGGTTGTGTAGCTTTTTTGTAGCCAAAGTGCAACCCATTTATTTGTATAATTGTATGCAGCCTTGTAAAACCTACTTCAAGGAAAGTTTGTGTGCGTAGAGTCTCACACTCCGAGATATTTTAAAGGCATCTTTTGCATTGTTTCAGCTTTGGATTACGGATTCTGATATCACAACTCAAAGGCTGAAACAAACAATTCGATAAGTGGATCTTACTCCATTATATAAAACTTGAAGCAAATAGACAAGTTCTGTAAGCAGATTGGCACGGTGCAGGGCTTGGACTGCGGTAGAATCTACTTGTAGTTAAATACAGGCTTGGCCCCTAGCAACAACTAATTAAAGTATACTTGTAGTTAAACAATACCAAATTAAGGATTAACACTATCTTTTGTCTGAATTGCAGTTGTGGGACCATGAATGTAACATGCAACATGACGAGAACAAAAATTGCTTTACAATGGTGAAGAACGTTCCACGGGATGCAGCCACAGATTTCAAGCATTCCAGCCTGACTCTGATCACGATCCAAGGGTTTTACAGCACTGAAGATATACTTGTGACATACATATGCCATCTGGTGCGAGCAGCAATTAACTTGGAAGAGATACGCATGCGGAAAAATGCAGCTTGCGAGGATTGTGGTTCTGCAAAAACAGGATTCCCGAAGGCAGCCAAAGAGATCGAGTGCTTGATAAAGAGGGTTAATAATGGTGGATCCATCCCGTTTAAAATCCATCTTGTTGAATCTTAATTTCTGTTGGTTTAGGTTTGTCGGTATCTGGTGTCACGCTGCCGATGAATGTTGATGTCAGGTCATCAGAACACTGTTATGTGATATGGTTCTGGAATTGTAAGACTTTCGGTTACTAGTCCCTGAATGTTTGTCCCTTAAGGGAGAAGATTAATTGGATGTGCAATGTATTGTCACTTCAATTTAAAATTTTAAATCAGACAAACCATTAACTTTTGAATTATTGAGCCTGCACGTTTTAGTTTTATTGTTGTAAGCGGTAATGTTCGGGGTGGTCAGAGGAGCTAGACTTAGTTTTGTTGATTGTTTGGTGGTCACTCAGTGGCCACCATTCTGACCAAACCAGCCGTTCTGCCGTCGAACATCTTCCTGCCTCCTTGTTCACCTTAGCTACTGTTCGAGTCGAGGCTCTGCAGATGGAAGACATTGCAGAGCTGCAGAGGGTGTCATGGCGTCCACGTCGTATGTGGCGCTTGGTCCGGGCGTCCATGTCGTCGGCGCGGACGCCGTGGCAGGCTCGTGCCCTGTGTGAGCTCGCTGACGCCGAGAGGATTGCCGCCGGTGCTCGAGCGCTGGTTCCTAAACAGCTGCCCTGTTCCGGGCGCCTCCATCCGCGGCAGGATACGTCATACACCGTGCTCGTCGGATGCCGGGGACGCGTCACGCACATCCTGCACGCCTACACCGGGAACGCCGTGGTACGCTGCACGGCGACATCCTGGACAGGGGACTAGGGTGGACGGCGTGGCTTCTGAACCGCGCTATGGCGTCGCGGGACTAGATGGCGTCGTGGCACCCGGCGGCTGTGGTGTGGTGACCGGCAACTCGCCGCGGTTCGGCTAAGCAAACAAGGTGGAACGAGGAGGGGAACGGAGGCGGCATGGGCATGGAGTTGTTCCTGGTGCCGGATGCGAGGCCCTCCCGCGTCTGGTCGCCGACGACAACGAGTTCATAGGCACGGTGATCACGCCGGAGCTAACGGGCCTAGCCGCATGCATCGATATAGGCCAGGTAGGTGCCGCCACCACTGTGGGCCCAAATTTTGGGCTATTTGTATATGGCCCGGTCAAAGTACAAATAGCCTTTTTTAAAAAAAAATCGCTTTTCCTAAAAAAAGATCGCTTAACCAAAGAATTTTGTTCATTCATTAGGCATGTACAACCTAAAGACTGAGGTCGTCTTTAACATATGAGCAGACAGGTCATATAGATATATGAGCATACAGGTTATGCAACCCATAGACTACCTCATTGTGTGCAGGCAATTTAATGTTGTGCATGTAACTACCCATGTCATACTGTGTTCCATTTACATTATAGTGTATCGTATGAGTTTCTCCTTTTATTGCTTGATTGAACATTGGAAACTTGTTTAGAACGTTTGTGTCATTCTGAGACCCGGCGGTACCAAAGAAAGCATGCCATATACGAAGATCCTTAGTTGCCACTGCTTCAAGGATCATAGTAGGAACGCCTTTGTACCACTGGTGAACATGGTTGCCCAACCTTTCGGACAATTCTTCCATGGCTAATGCATACAATCGATGCTTCCCAACATTCCAGGAAAACCACGAGCCTCATTTTCTTGTAAAATTCTTTCTAGTTAACCAGTCCATGGAGGGCGTAGATACTCTTCACCAAATTTATTGATCACACCTTCAGCAAATTTTCCTCAAATCTCCAAACAGGTACTTGCACCAACCATCAAGACCTCATCACGTTGATCAGCCGAGGTTCCATAAGCTAGCATCCTGATAGCCGCAGTACACTTTTGAAGCGGTGAAAGACTACTCCTCCCAATAGCATCAACTCTTTGGGTGAAATACGGAGACCATTCACTAAGTTCATGCATGATACGTAGAAACAACGGCTTGTCCATTCTAAGTCTCTTTATCTCAGTGTGGAATCCTTGTGTGTGTTGGCCACCTATCGTTAATTATCTTTATCCTTGCTTTGGTTTAGTGATGAAGACATCACTCCTTCCGATACAACCAATGCTCCTCCGTTGTACATGCAAGGTCCAATCACTAGAGCACATGCTCAACAATTGAATTTACGGGTGAGCTCGTTCCAAATAATGCCTTCTTTACATGTTTTTAAAAATATATTGTTACCTAATGATTTGATTATTGTTAGAAACCATGGAGATGATGAGGAGATAGCTAGAGAGGTGCTTGGTGGTGTGGAGGGCCAGCAAGGGCGTCCAAGTCAAGTTGGAGGCCCAATCCAAGTCGACTTTGAGTCCGTTTCGGAGTCTAGAACCATTCTACCCTAAAACAACCGCACCGGTTGCATACGGGCTCGGTTTTCGATGTTCTACATATACACGGAAAGATCATTTGATCACCTTTCCAATGGCGGTCTGAGGTCCAAATACGATCGGAGTCATCAAGAATCGTTAAAACAAATTTACGTCCCGAATCTATCTCGGTACTGCGCCACCGTAATTTAGCCTTTGGGCTTTGTATCTTGTTTGAGCCCAATGAGGGGTCTTTGCACGACCAAGAGTCTTCATAACCAGCAGCCTCTGCATCATTATGAATTAGGTTTTGATTAGAATATTTTGTCAAGAACAGTTCCGCCGTTCAAACTTCTGATCTTAATTCAGATTTCAGCAATTTGGTTGCATTCTTCTGTGTTCTTGCAACGCCGGTCGATAACCTGAGGAGACATGGTGTTGCGATTGCGGGGTTCAGAATGTGTTGTTTAGGAGCCGGATCGACGTGTGTCAAGACTCCACCAGATCGAAAGTTATCAGAATCTTTCGAAAGATCGGGAACCCTAGTTCATATCATTTAGTCTGCAAGTTACTAATAATAGATACTTATGTGTCAATTAATGATATCCTTAACCTTGCTTCCCTGTGGAATAATAATATAAACTAGGTGAATTCCCCGCGCTTTGCTGCGGGAATCAACAATGTTTTTTTTTTTGACGGAAAACAGAAGGGGATTTCCCCTGCTGTACTTTTATTGATTAGTTGTTAGTGTTTATGTACAAAAATAAAAGGAAAAAAACTTTACAGGGAAGCAAGCCATATCTCCATGTCTCGCTTGAGACTTGGTTTAGCTCTATACATTATCAACAATGTTTTTTAAATGAATAGTAAGGTGTGACTATATACAAATCTGATGTGAAAATGAGTACATGAGAGATAGATAGCCTGATGTCTTTGGAAAGGATTTCATGCCTATTGTGTAAAGATAACCCAAATAAATGAATTCGTCTTTGACATGCTGCAAAAAGCAAGGAATGAACCCCGTTTTAGCTTAATAGAAAATAGACCAAAAAGTCTGGAGAAAAGCAAATAAAATGAAGGTATTCTGACAAATGAGGAGAGTTTGCAAACTTAAATTTGAGCACTGGGATACTAACTTTGAAATTTGAGCACACTTTTAGAGGAAGGGCAGACTTTGAGATAAAAATTAAATTACTGAGAAGCTTTGTCATGGGTGAAAACTAATTATTTAATGTGGGGTGGGCGTAGTTACCTTCTAATTTGTACTACCGTTTGGCCTTTCCACTGAGCAATTTTGTTAAGACACAACGTCCAGTAAATTGATTAGTTATATAACAAAATGGTGAAGAGCAGGCGATGCAGGATATGAATTCATGAAAAAAAAAATGCTCGGGCAAAACCCTACTAAATCATGTGAAGTAAAACAAAATGATCCAAAACATTGCAAAGCACAATCAAAACATTGTTCGTTTCGAACAGAGTGGAAAGAATTGATGACATGCATCAGCGTCTTACTATTCCATCAGATGCTAACCTAAATAAAATCACACCCTGAATATCTTATTATCCAAGCAACAGAGATATACAGATAATGGTCTCACATGCTGCAAGGTATATCAGCATCGCCCTGTCACCGTAATTAAATAGTTGTACAACCCCTCTCACGAAAGTGAAGAAGTTGTCCTTGATTCTGATCTGAAGAATAAGAAGAAGTAATTTCAATCTGTACATGAAAAGACAATATGATGTTAGTGTTGTACATCAATGTATATATAGAACTGATGAAATAAGATAGAAAATTGATTTGGAGTGTGAAAAGGAACCACCAGTCAGCCGCAGCAAGTGACTACCAACAAAGGATTTGTTGCAGGCTGCAGAAATGTCCGATGGCGATGATGGCACATCCGACTGTGAGAAACTGAAGAGACGATTGAGTATTGTGTCTCTCTTCGAGGATGGTGCGAACTGAGGCTGGATGCATGATATATACAGAAGAAAAAGGCAGTTAAAGCATATGAAACCAAACAACATAGCCTGATTGAAGGGAATTTAACGTGTTAAAAGAGGACATTCAGAGAAATGGTTAGTGAGAACGCTTGACAACATTTGGGAATCAAATTTATTGTAAAGAGAGAATTGCGATTAAAATGCATGAGACGTTACTATTAATTATGCATACTCAGGAGGATTAAGTGGACGGCAATGGCTTGCATTGCACATTTGCACACAACGCACGAGGTTCAGTTTTATAGGAATATTGAATGCCAACCATTTCGCCTCTGATTAGGGAGTTACGTTACCCAATGGTTGGTTGTGTTAATGCTGCTTCAGGTGAGGGATGGAGTACAACATGAAACGGACGGATAGATGGGAATCAAAGATCACGATCTGACGGTGGAAACAAAAGTGATGATGTGGCGCAATGAGGATTGAGCTTTAGAAAGTTAGTGGGTGTCATACCCCAATTTCTGGAGCATGTTGTGCATCACGTATCAGTCCCTGGATCAGTAGCTGATACGCACAAGAACACAGATATGGTAATCAAAAGCATACTTCGTATAGGTAAATAGATATAATACCTGAGATAACACCTTTAGTGGCGGTTCGACAAGGATACAGAATTATCCAAGTCCGTCCGACCGACTAATGGTGAAGCAGACAATCAGCGGAAACTCGGCCCAAGTCCACAAGCAGACTTGAGGTGCAGGCACGAAAACCAAACCGTCGTCGTTTTCCTACGAAGGCTCCTCTGACTAAAACCACAAATGCAAGCCAGTGAGTACATAAGGTACTCAGCAAGCCCTACGCTACACAAGGGTATAATATAGATGCATAATTGGTCTTAGCAAGGAGAGGGCTGTAAGGTTCCTTTGCAGAAATACGTTTTTATGCAGGGTTCACTAAAGCAGCCAATGATTTAGAGATAAAAAAAACAGGAGATTTTATTGTCAATATTTTAGTTGGGTGGCCCTGGGGGAGTATATACCTTCCCGCCAGTTCCCAAATTTTAATTGGGCCTTCTAATCACAAGGATCGTACCGACCCGGCATCCATGCCACACTTCCAAAACACGGGTTGACTACAACCCACTCACACGCCAAGAATAGAAAGAGGTGGCTAATCTCAAAAGCGCATAACCATAATGTGCCATATGCCGTGGCAACGTCCATCCGGATGAATTGTTATCCTCTGCAGAGGTTGTACAGCTTTCCCCACGGGCGATGCACTCTTGTACGGAGAGTGACATAACGCTTAGTCCATCTTCTCTGAGTACTTTGCAAAACCACCACGGAATCACACTCAGGGGCCTGTGACAACGAAGTGTCACACTATGGCACAACATACCTGTGACAGGTGCGTTCGTGCTCCCGCAATGAGTTGCAGGATCCGAGTACCAACAAGGACAGGCGGCTTTCCCAAAGACCGACAATGGGTTCCGCGACCGGACCACGGGTACGTTTCCCGGGTCTTCTCCTGAGCTTCCGTTGCTTCTTCCAGCCTCCGGTGGTGTTACAAGTGTTCTCAAGAAGGTAGGATAAGTCCCGCCCATAACGGGTTCCGTGGTTGTACGGGAATCATTAGGTTTACGGTCAAGAGAACCGGTCCTTATGTGGCCGGGCAAGCACCATATCCCACACTGGTGGGCTATCACACTATCCACATCACCTCATCAGTGGTCTTGCCCGCAGTCCAACCCATTCCCATCTCCAGCTCCATCATCATCACCTAACACGGTTGTGCTACTCCCATTCCCAAGTATTTACTCACACCACCAAACTCTTTTAACACATTTTCGAAAACAAGTGTGTGAGAGGTGTGGCAATGTAGAAACATTGCGAGGAGTCCTAAGCATTTCTATTAGCAAGGAGATTGTACCATCATAGAAATGATGGAACTGTCCTAGGGTTATCAAGGAGAGGGGTAAACAAGGGTAATCAAGGATTCTGGTATTTATGCCTATATAGCAGCATTATACCAGCAAGCAAGTAGGTCATAACTACCCAAGTAGTAAAATAACAAGCAATGCATATTACTAGAACAGGCTCTATAGGTGCGATGCGAAAGCAATAGGTTCAATCATGATCAAGGAGATGTAGAGCTTGCCTGACAAACGCTTTCCTAATCTTCGAGTTCTAGGTCTTCGAGCTCTTGTCGATGTCGATGTCTTCAAGTCTTTCCTCGGAGCTTGTGTCTTCTAGATTCTTCTTGAAGCTTGAGTTCTTCTAGATCTTCCTTGAAGCTTGTGTTCTTCTAGATCTTCCTCGTTTCTCGCGTAAACTAACGTATAAAGATAAAGCGTATAAACAAACTACCGCAAAAGGAGATAAAGATCAAAAAGAACCAGATAAGATCCAATTAAACTCCAATTAAGAATCAAGAGAATCTTTAGTGAAGATCATGAGGCATGAAACATGCATGATGCATCATGTCTAATGCAGGGCATGTTATGTGTCATAGGTGATATACCTGGCCTTGTAAAGGCCATATTCACCTAGACACGTTATTAATCTCTTATGTTCTCTAACAGATGAACTTGAGCGTGTGGGGTTATGCAGATGCTCTCCATTTATTGATTACTTTAGGGTGAAGATGATGAGATGCGCAAGGTTGGTTGATGGCGATTGCGTGCATATCTAATATGCAAGCTTCTATATTATTCCTATAAAAGAACATGCATGAGTGCAGGTGAAAGTGTATGCAGTGGGTGTACGTGATTATGCATGACATAAATGCGTGATTGCAGAGAAATCAACAAGGTCAAAGATTAAGAACAAATTGGCAATTAGAATAACGATAAAATAATCCTTCAAATAATACCCAATAAAAACATCACTTATAAAAGAAGATGATAAAGCGATAGGGCTTGATAAGGAATTGGTGATAACATCGGAATAGGTGTTGGGGGCAGGGTTAGGTTTTAGCTTGATCGGACGAGGATTGATCAAGGCTAAGTTCGGAATCGAATTCGGAATATAAAAGGTTACGATGTTTGGAAGCAATACCGCATGAACGATTTATCGTTAGCAGATAAATGAATGAATATGCGGTGTAAGAATGGAGCGGGATGCATGTCGTCATGAGGAAAGTACTAGACGACTAGCTCCACAGAATTGGTTAGGTTTGGGTGAGCAACAATCGTGACATGCGAGTTTGACATCGCACGATTGCCGATAAAAAGGGATGTAATAGGAGAGAGGGGATTTTGGGACATTGATGATGTTTAGGTGTGATGTGGGGTTCCAATAGTAGTAGCACGATGTACTACGCGTTTTTACGAATTCGTGAGCGCAAGAATCGCTCAAAACGGAGTTATGGTTGAAAAGATATGGATATTTAAAGATTGGAGGAATTATTTGTAATTACAAAGGACTCTTTTGTAATTACAAAAAGGTTTTAAGGACTTATTTGTGAGGTCAGAAAGTTTTAGGGACCATTATGTAATTATGGAAAAGTTTGGGGGTCTAGGTGTAAAAAGATGAGGGCTAAAACATAATTAGAGAAAAGTTTAGGGTCTTTTCTGTAAAAAGATAGGGCTTTAGACATAATTACAGAAAAGTTTAAGGGCTTCTCTGTAAAATGTCCAGGACTGGGAATTTCTTTTGATTTTCGTTTTATTTTTCTATTGGAAATCCCGTGGACTCGGTCCACGGGCTCTGTAGACCGGTGAGGGGCCGTGGACCACCGGTCCACGGTGGACCAGGGGGAGTGCGTGCGGCGGAGGATGGCCGGAGAGCTCGCCGCCGGCGCGTAGAGTCGACGAGGGGCGATGGAATCTCGTCGCGGAGGATGCTAGGGAGATGGCGGAGCCGTGGGTGGCACGTGTTGTCGACGGGGAGCGGTGGAGTGGTCGCGGTGGCTCGCCGGAGTAGAGTGAGGCGGTGGCGTTCGATGTGGACTCGCGTGCGAGCCGAGAGGAAGGAAGAGAAGTTGCGCGTGAGAGAGAGAGTGGTTCGGGGAGCCTCACCGTGTGCTCAACGACGACGGAGGAGGACGGGAGGCGGCTGGCCGACGGAGGAAAAAGGCGGCGGAGCTAGGTCGTCGTCGATCTCCTTGCGCGCGACTCTGCTGCGCGGGCCGTTGCGAGGATGGGGTGGCGCGCGGAGCGGCGGTGCTCGCGGGGCAGAGGATGGAGGAGGAGGCGTGGTTCCGCGGTGGCCGGGGAGCTCGCCGGAGGGGAGGAGAGAGAAGAGAGGAAGGGAAGGGGAGAGCTCGCGCGAGAGGGAGAGAAGCTGCTCGTTTTATGGACAACGGTTTCGTGGCCGCTACGGCGTCGTCCGGCAGCGCGGCGGGTCGTGCGGCGCGCGCGGTGGAGGCGGGTCGGAGGTGGTAGGGGCCGGCGCGGCGGCGGCGCCGCGTGGAGGAGATGATGCTGACAGGCGGGTCCCGCCTGTCAGTGGTAGAGGGTGAGCGGGCCGCGCGGGCGAGCTGGGCCGCGGGACTGGGCCGGAGAGGCTGGGCTGGAAGGAAAGAAGAAGGGAAATTCGGCCCGAGAGGGAAAAGAAAAGGAGAAAGGCTTTTCATTTTCCTGGAAATTGAATTTGAATGAATTTCAAATTCAAACAAAAACAAAAGTTGATCAAAACCTCAAAACAAACCAAATAAAACACATGAATGCATATGGTGAAGTTTTGATGCAGATTTAAATTCAAAATTTTATAAAATCAATTTGGGATTTAATCCTACTTTGATTTTATTTGTTGTAAATTCAAAAGCTTCAAATTTTTAATATATTTTTATATGAAAGCAAACACTTGAGCACAACTTTAAGTATTTAGAAAATTTTCAAATTCAAATCTAGGTTTGAATTACTTTAGTGAATTTTATTTTCGAAAATCATTGGAAGGTAAGAGGTTGGATAAAAGTTTAAATTTGGAGTGATTTTTATTCCTTTTTAGCTTTTCTTATTTATTTATTTCATTTTGAATTTATTTCTTTTTGGCTCCGAAAAGAGGGGTGTTACAGATCTACCCCACTTAAAAGAAATCTCGTCCTCGAGATTTGAAAAGTCTTCTGGGTGACGTTGACTTGTCTTGCGCTTTCTCGCTTGATGGTGGTAACCTTCAGAACTGGCGCTGTTTGCTTCTTGACGTTGAGAGTTTTGATAGCAGATTCTCTTTTATCTTCGTGTTTCTTCGGTGTTGTAGATCGACGTGGCGATGACTCTTTTGTCAGGGCTGCTTGTGGGGTACTACCCCACTTAAAAGAATTTGAACATGAGGTGTAGAAGGTTACGGTTGATTTCTTTCCCTGTTTAACTTATCCAAAGTATTAAGGCTTTTCTTATTATTCCATAAGTTGTCTTATCCAAATGCCTTTATTTCCAATTTATCCTCGTAGATGGCTTTGTTAAGATTCTTACTTAACTTTGGAGGTAAAAGCATCTCCATTTGACGTAGCTTGGAGGTTGTTCTTGATTGAAACAAACAAACCATATTTTGTGCAAAACAACTCTTGATACGAATCCTTATTGATATTCCACATATAGGGTACAAAGGTTTGCTTATATTACAGGTCTCATCCATAGAGTTCTTCAATTCTCAAGGTCCTAACTCAGAGTACTAAAGATTTGCGCTTCAACGAGATTGCCACTGTTGGTCTCCATGTGTAATAGCTTCAGGGCAATCTGCTGCCATGTGTCCACGAATTCGGCAGAGGTAACACTTTCGATTTGTCCTTTTTACCTTCTTTTCCTGAGGTTGCCTTATAGAACCAGAAGGTTTCACACGTCGCTTGCTCTTCTTCTTCTTTTTATTCTTCTTCTTTTTCTTTTGATCCTGATCTTGTTTCTGTGGAGGTTCCCATCCATGTACTTCACGTTTCTCTTTCGGTTCCCATGACTGGGTCTCATGACCTTTGTCATTTTCTTGGTCTATCAATGCTCCTTCGAGCAGAATAGCTTTATTCATGAGGGTGTTGAAATCCTCATAGATGTGTGCGACTAAAAATACCCTCAGGTTATGGTTTAGTCCTTTTCTGAAACGGTCTTGCTTCTTCTTATCGGTGTTGACTTCATCGGGTGCATACCGGGCCAACTTCATAAACTTTTGAATGTATTCATTCACTGTCATTGATCCTTGCTTGAGAGCACGGAATTCATCGGCCTTTATGTCCATGATTCCTGTGGGGATGTGGTATTCACGAAAGGCTTTCTGAAATTCATCCCACGTAATACCATCTTGCTCTGTGACTGTTTCCTTGAAATTATCCCACCATTCCGCAGCAACTCCAACTAGTTGGTGGGTGGACAACACTACCCTTTCTCGGTCATTGGCTGTGACTAAATCTAGCTTCTTGGTAATACTTTTAAGCCAATCGTCAGCAGCTAAGGGATCTTCCTCAGTGCTGTCATAGACAGGAGGTCTGAGCTTCAGAAATTCTGTTATCTTAGAATTGATTCCATTACTGCTGTATTGTTCTCGAGCAATCACCTCCAAGAGTTGGGTCTGTTTGACCATTACTTCTGCGAGGTTGACCTGTGGTGCTTCAGGAGTCTCATTACTACTCTGACTGCCATTATTATTCATGTCTTGGTTCATTTCTTCTTCATTGTGATGAGCTGCCTCTGATCCCTGATTATGGGCTGCGGTGAGTCTTCTGTTGTTCTGTTTGCGACGTTGTGGACTTGTTGGTCTCTTTCTCTTGTTAGTTCTATCTCTTATGGCTCGTCCAACGATGTCATGATCTTCAGGTGCTTTTGTCCTCTTTGGCGGCATCCTGGTTTCACCGGCAGGGGTCAAGAGTTAGGGAAGGTTTTGGTCTTAGGCGGTTGTTAGGTTGCGATTCTGGCTATTGAACTGCTCTTATTGTTGTTACGGTGTTTATGTTTTTATTGAGAGCACACAATCATAGAAAACAAAGAGTCAAAGATCAACAAAGCATCGAATCACACAAACAATGCGATTTATTTGTTGTGGGGCTCATGTGTAGGCGTGCTACAAACGAGGTTTAAGGTTTAAGGGTGGATATACTATCGATTCTTGATTGTTCTCAGAACTCGACCAATAGTCCGTTTTGACCAAAAGAAACGAGATGGTCATATGACTTGGTCGGATGAAAGGAAAACTGTTCTCCGCATCCTTACGTTAAAAAGGGGCTTCATTAACTTGATGCTTAGCATTAACCAGGCACTTGTACTCATGATCATTGCATCCCAAAGGTTGATTTTCTGAACTCGTATTCCATTCTTACTCAAGGCATCATTACTTCCTATTGTCCACATACAGAACCATATCTCAAGTACATTATAGATTTCCGAGATGACACTTCTTAACATTATTGTCACTACTCCTTGTGTCCGGGGAATTCGGGGCAATCCGCTATGAGATGTCCACGCTTATGGCAAGCAAAACATGTCCGACTTGTTTGTGCTACCCTTTGGTTGACCTTGGGTGGCAGGGTTGCACCACTTGAGCCTTGATGCGCGTTGTACAGCTGGTGAAAGACATGACCTACTTTGTTTCTTGGCTTCTTTAACCTTCCAAATGTGGCTTGTCCACATGCTTGACTATTGTTCTTCCTTTTCTGGTTGTGTTTGACTCTATGGTTCATGGGCTGGAGGGTTTTTGTAAGGTTGGTGACTTCTTTTCTGACCTTTTTCAGAGACTCTTCCAGAGTATTCATCCTTTCAAGGATACTTGTGACACCAGAAGGTGACTTCGGGTACGTATCATCCATATCATTTCGAGCTTCTTGCTCTTGATGCTTTTCTGGTACTTCAGATTGAACTTTTATAGATGGTACTGGGGCATGAGGTACTTCATTCTTCATATTAGTCTCTGTGGATTTGGCTTCATCGACAGGTTCGTAGTAGGGGCAGTTGGCAATCTTATGTCCGGGATTGCGGCAATGAAAACATGTTCTCTCTGATCTAGTACCCTTAGCAGCATTGCTATTGCTCCTTGGTTTAGGAACCATATCGGGCATGCGGTAAACCTGATACGCTTGGTTGTCCACTTTTACGGTCACGTGGTTCTGATTGTCCATCGAGTTGAAAACTTCTGCACACGGACACTTCTTGGGTGGAGCTCTTCTTCTCGAGATCAAGGAAGCGAGGGGTCTTTAAATAGTGAAAGGGGGAGGTTCTATGGAGAATTTTGCAATTAGTTTTGAAAATAGTTTTTTTTCGAGCGCGTCTAATCCTAGGTTTTCGTCCTACAGTCAAGCATTGCTCTGATACCACTCTGTCATACCCCAATTTCTGGAGCATGTTGTGCATCACGTATCAGTCCCTGGATCAGTAGCTGATACGCACAAGAACACAGATATGGTAATCAAAAGCATACTTCGTATAGGTAAATAGATATAATACCTGAGATAACACCTTTAGTGGCGGTTCGACAAGGATACAGAATTATCCAAGTCCGTCCGACCGACTAATGGTGAAGCAGCCAATCAGCGGAAACTCGGCCCAAGTCCACAAGCAGACTTGAGGTGCAGGCACGAAAACCAAACCGTCGTCGTTTTCCTACGAAGGCTCCTCTGACTAAAACCACAAATGCAAGCCAGTGAGTACATAAGGTACTCAGCAAGCCCTACGCTACACAAGGGTATAATATAGATGCATAATTGGTCTTAGCAAGGAGAGGGCTGTAAGGTTCCTTTGCAGAAATACGTTTTTATGCAGGGTTCACTAAAGCAGCCAAGGATTTAGAGATAAAAAAACAGGAGATTTTATTGTCAATATTTTAGTTGGGTGGCCCTGGGGGAGTATATACCTTCCCGCCAGTTCCCAAATTTTAATTGGGCCTTCTGATCACAAGGATCGTACCGACCCGGCATCCATGCCACACTTCCAAAACACGGGTTGACTACAACCCACTCACACGCCAAGAATAGAAAGAGGTGGCTAATCTCAAAAGCGCATAACCATAATGTGCCATATGCCGTGGCAACGTCCATCCGGATGAATTGTTATCCTCTGCAGAGGTTGTACAGCTTTCCCCACGGGCGATGCACTCTTGTACGGAGAGTGACATAACGCTTAGTCCATCTTCTCTGAGTACTTTGCAAAACCACCACGGAATCACACTCAGGGGCCTGTGACAACGAAGTGTCACACTATGGCACAACATACCTGTGACAGGTGCGTTCGTGCTCCCGCAATGAGTTGCAGGATCCGAGTACCAACAAGGACAGGCGGCTTTCCCAAAGACCGACAATGGGTTCCGCGACCGGACCACGGGTACGTTTCCCGGGTCTTCTCCTGAGCTTCCGTTGCTTCTTCCAGCCTCCGGTGGTGTTACAAGTGTTCTCAAGAAGGTAGGATAAGTCCCGCCCATAACGGGTTCCGTGGTTGTACGGGAATCATTAGGTTTACGGTCAAGAGAACCGGTCCTTATGTGGCCGGGCAAGCACCATATCCCACACTGGTGGGCTATCACACTATCCACATCACCTCATCAGTGGTCTTGCCCGCAGTCCAACCCATTCCCATCTCCAGCTCCATCATCATCACCTAACACGGTTGTGCTACTCCCATTCCCAAGTATTTACTCACACCACCAAACTCTTTTAACACATTTTCGAAAACAAGTGTGTGAGAGGTGTGGCAATGTAGAAACATTGCGAGGAGTCCTAAGCATTTCTATTAGCAAGGAGATTGTACCATCATAGAAATGATGGAACTGTCCTAGGGTTATCAAGGAGAGGGGTAAACAAGGGTAATCAAGGATTCTGGTATTTATGCCTATATAGCGGCATTATACCAGCAAGCAAGTAGGTCATAACTACCCAAGTAGTAAAATAACAAGCAATGCATATTACTAGAGCAGGCTCTATAGGTGCGATGCGAAAGCAATAGGTTCAATCATGATCAAGGAGATGTAGAGCTTGCCTGACAAACGCTTTCCTAATCTTCGAGTTCTAGGTCTTCGAGCTCTTGTCGATGTCGATGTCTTCAAGTCTTTCCTCGGAGCTTGTGTCTTCTAGATTCTTCTTGAAGCTTGAGTTCTTCTAGATCTTCCTTGAAGCTTGTGTTCTTCTAGATCTTCCTCGTTTCTCGCGTAAACTAACGTATAAAGATAAAGCGTATAAACAAACTACCGCAAAAGGAGATAAAGATCAAAAAGAACCAGATAAGATCCAATTAAAACTCCAATTAAGAATCAAGAGAATCTTTAGTGAAGATCATGAGGCATGAAACATGCATGATGCATCATGTCTAATGCAGGGCATGTTATGTGTCATAGGTGATATACCTGGCCTTGTAAAGGCCATATTCACCTAGACACGTTATTAATCTCTTATGTTCTCTAACAGATGAACTTGAGCGTGTGGGGTTATGCAGATGCTCTCCATTTATTGATTACTTTAGGGTGGAGATATGAGATTGCAAGGTTGGTTGATGGCGATTGCGCGTGCATATCTAATATGCACGCTTCTATATTATTCCTATAAAAGAACATGCATGAGTGCAGGTGAAAAGTGTATGCAGTGGGTGTACGTGATTATGCATGACATAAATGCGTGGATTGCAGATAAAGCACAAGGGGTCAAGATTAAGAATAAGACAAGTGGCAATTAGAATAACGATAAAATAATCCTTCAAATAATATCCCATCAAAACATTACTTATAAAAGAAGATGATAAAGCGATAGGGCTTGATAAGGAATTGGTGATAACATCGGAATAGGTGTTGGGGGCAGGGTTAGGTTTTAGCTTGATTGGACGAGGATTGGTCAAGGCTAAGTTCGGAATCGAATTCGGAATATAAAGGTTACGATGTTTGGAAGCAATACCGCATGAACGATTTATCGTTAGCAGATAAATGAATGAATATGCGGTGTAAGAATGGAGCGGGATGCATGTCGTCATGAGGAAAGTACTAGACGACTAGCTCCACAGAATTGGTTAGGTTTGGGTGAGCAACAATCGTGACATGCGAGTTTGACATCGCACGATTGCCGATAAAAAGGGATGTAATAGGAGAGAGGGGATTTTGGGACATTGATGATGTTTAGGTGTGATGTGGGGTTCCAATAGTAGTAGCACGATGTACTACGCGTTTTACGAATTCGTGAGCGCAAGAATCGCTCAAAACGGAGTTATGGTTGAAAAGATATGGATATTTAAAGATTGGAGGAATTATTTGTAATTACAAAGGACTCTTTTGTAATTACAAAAAGGTTTTAAGGACTTATTTGTGAGGTCAGAAAGTTTTAGGGACCATTATGTAATTATGGAAAAGTTTGGGGGTCTAGGTGTAAAAAGATGAGGGCTAAAACATAATTACAGAAAAGTTTAGGGTCTTTTCTGTAAAAAGATAGGGCTTTAGACATAATTACAGAAAAGTTTAAGGGCTTCTCTGTAAAATGTCCAGGACTGGGAATTTCTTTTGATTTTCGTTTTATTTTTCTATTGGAAATCCCGTGGACTCGGTCCACGGGCTCTGTAGACCGGTGAGGGGCCGTGGTCCACCGGTCCACGGTGGACCAGGGGGAGTGCGTGCGGCGGAGGATGGCCGGAGAGCTCGCCGCCGGCGCGTAGAGTCGACGAGGGGCGATGGAATCTCGTCGCGGAGGATGCTAGGGAGATGGCGGAGCCGTGGGTGGCACGTGTTGTCGACGGGGAGCGGTGGAGTGGTCGCGGTGGCTCGCCGGAGTAGAGTGAGGCGGTGGCGTTCGATGTGGACTCGCGTGCGAGCCGAGAGGAAGGAAGAGAAGTTGCGCGTGAGAGAGAGAGTGGTTCGGGGAGCCTCACCGTGTGCTCAACGACGACGGAGGAGGACGGGAGGCGGCTGGCCGACGGAGGAAAAAGGCGGCGGAGCTAGGTCGTCGTCGATCTCCTTGCGCGCGACTCTGCTGCGCGGGCCGTTGCGAGGATGGGGTGGCGCGCGGAGCGGGGGTGCTCGCGGGGCAGAGGATGGAGGAGGAGGCGTGGTTCCGCGGTGGCCGGGGAGCTCGCCGGAGGGGAGGAGAGAGAAGAGAGGAAGGGAAGGGGAGAGCTCGCGCGAGAGGGAGAGAAGCTGCTCGTTTTATGGACAACGGTTTCGTGGCCGCTACGGCGTCGTCCGGCAGCGCGGCGGGTCGTGCGGCGCGCGCGGTGGAGGCGGGTCGGAGGTGGTAGGGGCCGGCGCGGCGGCGGCGCCG
>RWGY01000005.1:20066916-20148147 GCA_007726485.1 Eragrostis curvula
CGAGGTTGCCGCCTCGGCCAGAATCCGCTGCCGGGCTTCGCGCCCATGGGCACGCACGCGTTCGCGCAGGGCCTGGCGCTGCGCCACCTCGTGTTCGAGCCGCTCGCGCTCCTCCTTGAGCCGCCGCGCGGCTTCTGCGAGCTCGTGTTGGCGTTGGAGCAGACGCTCCAGGTCATCGCCCTCCCGGAGGTCGGCGCTCGCCGGAGGGGTTCCTTGCTGCGCCTGTGTCACGAGCAGGGGCGCGGCTTCTGCGGCCGCTCCGGCGTCCGCCGTCGTCGCGACCGCTGCAGGGTCTGGCTGCGCCGCCACGTCGTGAACGTTGCGGCGGCTGCCTCCACCAGCTTCCACCACCATGCACTCGCGCGAAGGATGGTGACTGCCGGCGTCAGAGTCGTAGTCGAGGAGGTCATCCTCGTCGCTGTCGTAGTCGTACTCCGCCATACCCACGAGCTCCGCGCTCGCGGACATGGCGGGGGTGAGGGCCCTTTGTGGGGGTGCCGGCGGTTCGACGCGCGAAAGCCCCCCATCCCGGACCACGATGAACTCCAGGCTCCCGAAGTACACGAGAGCGCCCGGAGACCAATCGATGTCGTGGCTCGCCATCAACTGAAGACGTCAAACGCGCTGAGGTCCCCTACCTGGCGCGCCAACTGTCGGTGCTAAGAAACCGGCCGACAAGTGAATTTGTAACTACGGCGCCTAACGATCTTCTATGATGGCGAGGGTTTTGCGAGAGAGGCGAGATGTATACTGGTTCAGGCAATCGATGCCCTACGTCCAGTTCGTGGGTGGTTCGTGTTCCGACTTGCAGAGGGGAGCTACAAGTGTTGACGAGGGAGGAGAAAAACTCCAAGCCTCTTCGTGTGTATTTCTATGTCTGTGTTCGTCTATCTATCCGGGGATCCGATTGAGACTAGCTGGCCTCATGCACCCAGCTCTCCTTTTATAGTCAAGGAGTGAGCCGGTTTACAAATGGGAACGGGGCTTTCGAGTTGTGGGCTAGCGCGGCTACACGCCGCACTAGTCTGCACCCTAGCTGCCACTGTGGCCCTAGTCAGGCGGCGTCCTGTCCGCCCGGTCGCCGGGCAGGTGGTCGAGATGTCAACCCAGACTGTCGCGGCCGTCTTGTCGCCGGTCCGGTCTTCGTCCCTGTTCAGGGTGATGATGATGTCGTAGCCGTCCCGCTGCTGTACTTGAGGTGTCAGGCGGCGCCGCGAGATGGGACGGGTGCCACTGTGCGGGTCACATCGCGTGCCTGCAAGTATATGAGTTGCTGGGTAGAGTTAAGGCTCGCCAGCTACTCGTCGTAAATGCCTGTCCTCCTTGTCAGAGGAAAATCTTCTCGACGAAGTCTCCCAACTCGGGGTCGGGCGAAGCGCGGCTTGTGGGCCCGCCCGACTGGGAGTCGGGCGAGGCGGAGTTCGGGGCCCCACCCGTCTTGGGGTCGGGCGGGGCGGAAGTCGTGGACCCCACCCGACTCGGGGTCGGGCGGGGCGAAAGTCGTGGGCCCGCCCGACTGGGGGTCGGGCGAGGCGGAACTTGTATGTGCCCTCGGGGTCGGCCGTGGGCCCCTCGAGCGCTCTGTTGTTATGCACCTGTTCCTGTGGGCCCTACACAATTAAGCTGAGACGGTTAGCGGGATTAAGTATCCTAGATCAGGATACCCTGATTTGGGTATCCGTCAGTTTTGCTTAGAATATTTTTTCAACAACAGTTTTACCTTTCAAACTTGTGATCTTAATTCAGATTTCAGCAATTTGGTTGCATTCTTCTATGTTCTTGCTTGTGTTCTTCGATTCGCATGCAAGGATAAGCCTTCTTGGCGAGGTCGACCGTGCAACGCCAGTTGATAACTTAAGAAGACGTGGTGTTGCGATTGCGGGTTCAGAATATGTTGTTCAAGAGCTGGATCGATGTGTGTCAAGACTCACGAGATCGGGAGTTATTAGAACCTTTCGGAAGATCGGGAACCCTAGTTCACATCATTTAGTTTGCAAGTTACTAATAATAGATACTTATGTGTCAATTAATGATATTCTTATTCTTGCTTCCTTGTGGAATAATATAAATACGACACCCTTGGAGTACTCCCGGATGAAATGCTAGAATGGTGTTTCGTGCGCTTGCAGAGTTGAATTTAATCCCTGTGCACAAGAAACACCAACAAGCGTGCTACAACTTCTTTCTCCCAAAATCTGTCCCACCATAGTGCGCAGTCGTTGGTGGCATCATCTCACATCCTTGGCCACCATGACACACTTGCTAAAACTAAACAAAGAAATTACAACACACATGCACAAACTAGTGGTCTGCGCGTGGCAGCACAATAATTCTTGCTCAGAAAATGATTTGGACCACCATGAAGCGCGGTCGTCAGCGGAAGCTTCTCACCATCTTGGCCACCAAACATGGTGGGCGTTCGGCGCACCAATTACACCTCCCAACCATGGTTGCGAGCATTGCCAAGGGCGAAGCCAGCCGAGATGGTTGTAGAAGTGATTTTCTATGGGATTAAAAGAATTTCATCGAGGTCGAGTGACCCCGACAACATAGTGTAGCTTTGTCCCTGAATGTGGTGATGGTCGTTTCTCCCCACCTCGTGCACATCCTCGAGTCTGCGTATCTGCACTACATGCATCATCCTCCTCATAGGGTCAGCCTCCATACCGGGGTAGATGGTCGGCAAAGGTAGGTTAGTTTGCCGAAGGGGGTGCCCTTCACACGGATGCCCAGCCGGCCAACATCAGAGAATTCGCCGCCATCCTGGGAGATTGGAGGCAAGCCATCCAGGGAGCTTAGCGGCAAGGGTGGACGAGGGTTGGACAGTGGAAAGGGCTCTGACGCCTGATGGGTGCCCGCGGTGGTGGTATAGCGGTGGCGCCGCATGGCCAGTGGAGGAGCGGGGCCTAGCTTATGCAAGCTTGAGTCGACGAGTGGATGTAAGCTTCATGACCATTGGAGTTTCAAAACCCTAAGGTATGAATGTTTTGGTGATTGGAGAGAACCATGCAAGTGACTAACATATGCTTTGAGTATCTTATCCTTTAGGTCACAAGAAAAGGAAGTGCAACAACAACCAACCTAAAACCCCAAGTCAAGGATGAATGGTTGTCTTGCCAACTCGTGGACGGACTTGAAGTAGTCGCAGTCGAGATGATGGATCAAAAAGGTAAGGACATGCTAGATCCAAGCAAGTGTTGTCTTGGTTAGATGTTAGACATCAGTCCATAGGAAACACCGGACTATTAAGAGGGTTCGAGTTGGTACTCTTCGGTAAACACTAGTGTAGAGATCTTTGGATGTATGGTGTGTCTCTCAGGCGCTAGGGTTGCAGAGGAAGAGTGCAGGAACCAAGGAAGAAGAAGTTGGAAGCAAGGATCAATGGAGAAGATCAAGTTCCAGCGAAGGTGAAGTCACCATATGATGCGGTAACTGCAGGCAAAAAATCCAGAGAGAGAAGAGTCTTTGATAAAGTCACCGTATGATGGTCACCCTATGACACGGTGGGTCACCGTATGGTTTCCAGGGGAATAGTAAAATGGACAAGTTCGCAGAGAAGAAGGAAGATGGTCACTGCATGATGCGGTGGTAGTCACCATATGATACAGTGACTACAGGAAGATGAAGACTGAAGTTCTGGAGTTCGCTGAGGCGTATGATACGGTGGGGCACCGTATGGTTGTTGACGGTCCTTACGACCCACTTATGACCGTCAAGTACCTGCATAAAAGGAATAAAATGAACACCAAACATAGTGGTAGGAGTTTATTACTAACGAATTCCATGAGTGTTGGTGAATTTGTGAGTGCAGGTGCATTTCATATGAAAACGGGGAAAGCAAGGTACAAATCATGGACTTCACAATCATAGTATTTTCCCCGGAATAAAGATATCTTCCCAGAGCACAAAATCAAGATAAATATCAAGAAGATATGAATCAAGATCATATCCTGGAGATCCTCAATAAAGGGAAAGAGATATGGATCCTAAAATCAATGCCAAATCATATCAAATCATATCAAGGGTACATATCAGAATCATATCAGAGGAAATCCACCAGAATCAAATCAAGAATATTCCAGAGGATATGCCAGAGAAGATGGAAAGCAAGAGGAAGAGATGGCAGGTCGGCCGACCCCACAAGGCAGGTCGGCCGACCCAGTATAGAGGCCTTTATGGCTCATCTTTCTATGGAAGCTTTCCACCGACGTACCAAAGTCGGTTCCACCTGCAATTAATGCCCATAGGCGGTGGAAGGCCCCCAAACCGACCTCCCAAGCCTATAAATAGAGGGGTACCCCCTCCCCTCCAAAACACACAAGAAGGAGAGCCTCATTCCACTCCCAAGGGCCTAGAGCCCCTTGTATACTAGTAGAGTAGGGAGAGAGTAGGGTAGAGGAGAAGGGTAGTCCTCCCTTTGTGAGGACTTAACCCCAATCTTGTATCTTTGAGAATACTTCTTTATAATAGTCATTGTTCGTCGTTCGTTCATCGCTCGTTCGTCGTTCGTTCATCGTTCGTCGTTCGTTCATCGTTCGTTCGTCGTTCATCGTTCGTTCATCTTCATCATAAGTAAGTATTCTTGATCTCCTATTGGATTGTGTACTTAGTATTTAGATTAAGTTCTTTCTTTACTTGTTTACGGGATCATCGCTCCGCAAGGAGTGCTCTAGTCTTCCAAATTGGTACCAGATCGAGACTAGAGTAGTAATCGACGGCATAGACGTGGTGTCTAGGCTAGAGGTTACCTTTGTTTGCTGCATGCTTCACGGTTTGTAGAGGTAGGTGGCAGGAAGTGACAGCCCTGTCCATCCAAAGGAACCCTCCACGTTCGGGTACGTAGTAGAGCTACAGGTCGGAGTGGCTTGGCAGACCAGGACTAAGCCGGCGCCCGAAGTAAGCAATTAGAGACAGGATTTATCGTTTGCTAAGAAACTCATCCATAGGAATCCTCTCTACCCAAATCTACCGCTCTTCTTCGTGTCCTTGGGCGAACTAGACTAGAAGATAATCACACACCGTTCCTTTGGGAAAATATAAATAACGATACCCTTGAATACTCACGGGTGAAGTGCTACAACGGTATTCCGTGCGCTTGCGGATTTGTCTGTGACGTAAGAAATACCAACAAGCATTTCTGGCGCCGCTGCCGGGGAACGGTTTTCGTTTTTATCTTCGAACCTAGTTGGTCCTCGTATTGTATCCTTTTATTTATCATTTCTTCTTTTATTGCTTTTCCTTTATCGATCATCACATTTCACCATCTATCCTATCATCATCATTTCCCACTTACTTAAAAAAATACCAAAAACATATATCATGGAGCCACCACCTACAATTCAATCATTCTCTGCTCCACGGGGTGATCTCTTAGAGCCACCATCATCATCACACCCAATTTCTTCATCTGGCTATGAGTTTTGCCCCGATTATATTTCAATAATAAGAGGTCTATTCTTTTCGGGTTTTAAACATGAAAATCCTTATGAACACTTGCGAGAGTTTGAGCATTTGTGTTCATGCCAATTGATCCATGGCATGACACAAGAAACATTGAAGTGGAAGTTGTTTCCCTTCTCCCTCAATGCAAAGGCGAAACAATGGTACACTTATACCGCTAAGAGAGTGAACGGTGATTGGAAGGAATTGCGAGACAAATTTTGTCTAGCGTTTTTTCCCGTATCTCGTATCACTTCTCTACGAGCGGAAATAATTAACTTTCGACAAGAAGAAGAGGAGACCTTAAGTGCATCTTGGATCCGGTTCTGTTCATTAACAGATTCCGGACCAGAATTGTTGCTCCCCGAACCAGTTTTATTGCAACATTTTTATTCGGGATTGAGCAACAATACCGCACTTTATCTTGACACGGCCGCTGGTGGATCTTTTTCTCATAAGACCATAGCGGAAGCGCATGAACTTTTGGATCGAATTGTGGAAAACACACCTTTTTCCGCTGACTTACCAGATGAGCCGGAGTCAAAAGATGAGGAACTCGTTGTGCCAAAAACAAAAAAATTGGTGCCTACAATGGTAGACCCAACACCCGAGTCCTCATCTGACACAAGAACAATGATAGAGGAAGATGAACCTCTTGAGTTCCCTTTTGAGTTCGAGAAAGGAATTCTTGAAAATTTTGGAAACACCTCGAACTACATTTGGGAAAAGATGCCTCCTACTCCTCCCGATCCTCTCAAGGAACCATTTCTCAAGGAGGACATGAAGGAAAATCTTAGGAAAACTGCTTTCACCACCACCACTCAAAATCCTTTGGTGAAACCTCACCTCGATCATGAACCACTCGAGCAAGTTAAATTCCTATCTCCAATCCCACCACTTGAGCCTATTTGGGTTGAGGATGCGAAGTTTTCCACCCATGAAGAGGATGAGTTGAATGAAACTCTTTATGCCTATGAACCCAAACAATCCTCTTCACTATTTGAGCCTTTTCCCTCTGGCCCTTCATGCACCGTTCTTGATGATGATCAAGAACTTCTTGAAAACAAACCTTGGGCCATGGAATTTCATGAGGCATCGACTCTAGAATCTAAAGAGGAATCTTTGAATGAGCATGATAGTTTTTTCCTTGAACAACCACAAAGTACATGCTCATATGACACACCTCCAGAGCCCACCACTATTAGTGCCACAACCATGTTTACTCTCTACGACCACCTTGTGTTCCTCTATTGCTATATGTTCTTTAGGATGGTTGTAGATGCTTTTGTTTATCATAAATATTGCAAATATCATGCTTGTATATTGTTGGCACTAACCTTGCAGGTCCTTCTCCGGGACTTTATTGACAAATCAACATGATGGAGAAAAGTCTTGCTCATCGGACTTAAAATGATGATGCCCTTGCCGATAGGATAATCGGTAGTTATCTCATATTTGTTTCCTCCATATTTGATTTCCCTTCACATGCATATTTGGACTCTTCCCACAAAATTGCATTCTTTTGCATCTTTGATTTTACCAACAAATTGCATTTTTTAATTCCCAATTGCATACATGTTTACTTTTCCAAAAAAAAAAAGAGAGAAAATGCATCTTTGATTATTCACTTACATTCTTACATGTTTGAATCCTTCCAACTCATGTTTGGGATTTTTCAAACCACCTTGCAATTGCATTTCAAAATTTAAAATATATATATATATTTCCTTTGAGAGAATAAATCTGGTAAAATGAATTTGAGACAACCTTTTGTTGGAAAATGCTTTGAACAAAATTTTGAAGGAATTTTGGCACAGCTCCCCTTGACTTTTCAGCATATAGCCATTGTGGGACTGTTGACCAAGTTGAACTTCATTTGTTTATATTTGATGCAAGGGTGCTCGAACTTTTCAATGACATTTCATTTTCACTTAAGAACCCTTACAACAAAATTCTTGTTCTTGCATTTCTCCAAGTGTTCATCGTATTTTGTCTCAAGTTCAAGAAAAAGATTTTCGTTGATCTTTTGGTTTTTCCGTTTGCATAGTTGGAGTCATTTGGAGTCGTTCAAAAAAAAATCCTTTATGTTGGAATCTTTTCCAACTCTTCTTTGTTTTTCTTTGAAAACATTCCCAAAAAAAAAAAAAAAAAAAAAAAAAGAGACGATTGTTTTTTTTAAAAAAAAAGGGGTAATAATTTGAGAGCTTCTCAAACTCTCAAAGTGACAATTTTGTTTTGTCTCAACTTAAGAAAAAGATTTTCCTTTTTTTCTTTTGATTTTATTTTGCTTTCTTTAGTTGCGAAAAAAAAGAGCTTTGCGAGAGCAACCGACAAATGGTCCACATTGCTTAAACTAACGTAACCCATTCTCGAGTTTGCTCTTGTGTTCTTGCTCTTGTGTGCAGCCATGAAAAGAGCCGACAAGCGGCTCATCAATGTGTTGAAGAAGGCGACAAGCTCAAACCCAAGTCACTCTCGATGTGGCACATATCCATACCCCTCCATTGAGCTCATGCCTAACTTGAGAAAGTTGGCATGAAGAGCTTCAAAAGGATCCCATGGAGAGGTAGACCACAATGAAAATGACACATCGAGACTCCTCTTCGACACCAATCCCATCTTGGTGTGCGAGAAGGAGAAGCAAGCCTACAACACTCATGAAACCGTGTCTATGCTCACCCATGAGCACATGACCCGGAATTGCTACACAAGGAAGGTATGAATGCCAACTTTGCCCATGATTAGAAGCCATAGGGTGGGATGATTTTGCTTGTGTGGTAAGATCCCTCCTACTTGCCACACAGTTTTATGCACCCTGCTAGTAGTAGACAATGGTTTTACTTTGGTTCTTCCAGAATAAGTATTACCTGCTTTCATGGAACAATCTTAGTCTACTACTAGGCTCTCATAAGCATTACTTGCAAGACTTGTTTCTACAACTCCTGATCTTCGCAAGCATGCTCTTTGGCAAAATATCACATCCTACCTTGTGCCTGATGCATGAATGGCTTGCTATGACTTGTGTTCCTCAAGGCAATCTTAGACCTATCTATGAGGATGAGCATTGTATCCTTATGCCATGGTTTACAATATCAAAATCTCTCCTATGCAATGCATGATTGAGAAATGGTTAGAACTTTCCAAGTGGTTAGAACATGTTGAGTGCACCTCGTTGATTGCTCACATCGCTTTAAGAATCAGGGCTTTAGACAATGCTTACGTTTCATACATCACTAAGCCCCGAGCTTTTGTCAATGAGGATTATCTTGTTTATGGTTACACTCAAACATGGTCCAGATTCACTTGTATTTCTCGTCCTCGGCTATACGAATGAAATCCCGTCACCTAACCGGGACTTTATTTGTATATGCTCCGAGAGCTAACCATCCCTCTCCAAGTCGGATGAGGATTGCTTGCAGGAGTAGTGCTTTTGGCAGGGATTACAAATGGAAAGGTCAAGGAATGCAGCCATGGCGGTGCCACCACCACAACCCCAAGCCAATGAATATATAGCGGGGTAGGAAACAACTGAGTATGCACTTAGTTGGGACCAACACCCGCAACCATATAAGGCTAGAGGTTTGTTGTGACACTCGATGGCAGCAACCCACCAAGGACAAATGCGCCAACATCATACCACGCTGCAACAAAGCCCAGTCAATCTCATGACCTAAAAATCACCGCATGGGGTTCCACCCCAATCCAAGGCTATGAGCAACGAACAAGTGTGGGGGAAGGGAACCTCCCCCACTAAGGTAACTGGTATCGCAACTTGTATCTCTTTGCCTTCTCCTTGCATGATAAAATAAAAAGTTGAAAAGAATTTTAAAATCAAATAAAGAAATTAAATAATGAAAAGTACACGAATAAACTAGGCACTTTTATTTCCCTTTCAAACATATCATGCACCTTGAGTTATTGTGCTGAATTCAATAAATTTAGGCTCCCCGGTCTTTAACCCCGGTAGAGTCCTTTTTGCTTCCACATTCTTTTGTTTGTTTTGAATAAATAAGCCAGGTACAAGAACAAGTGTGGGGGAGATCTCTCGAGTTCTTCATCACGCACACATTCGAGATCTCCCCACCAACACGATGCACAAGCTCGCATTGATCGACACATACAATGGTGGAGCCATCGGGCACAAGAAAACAAAGTTCGGTCGAACCTTTGGTTCAATCAAATATCCCATGATCCCTCTTGGTCTCCACTTCATCCAAGGCGATGGTTTGCGCATCCTATCCTACTACTCTATCTCCCTAGTTCATGAGTTAAAATGTTCTTTTAAGTCAATCACTAAAATTTAACACAATGATAAAACAAATCTTGTGTTATCCTCTCAACAAACATACTTCTATCTGGTTGGCCTGCATACTCTTTATTCCTCGCATCATACACCTGTTGCTTGTGAACACCAATCTCATAGGAACCCATGCTTATCTAAGTTGTTGGCGAATGAGATATGGTTGGATGAAATGAATCATGCTTCTTCTGCATAGAGTGCTTGGGAATTTATCTTGCAAAATTTAAAAATCCATAGCTTTGCACTCCTCAATGATCTTATTTTCCCACCAGAGCCAAATAATGATCACATTAATTGAAAACCTCTACAAAATGCTGCTTGTTATTGCTTTGAGCTTTGTCAAATTGTGTGACCCTTGTGAGATGCTTGTCATACTTTCTTGATCAAGAATAACGCACACACACCACCTCCACTCATCCACCAAATAAATATTTCATCATGCCACATCCACATACCAACTTCTACACTGGAAGTTAGCAACATCATTTCCATCATCCATCCATTCATCCATCCACCAAAATAAATACTCCACCAATTGTTGTTGATATCTTTCTCTTCAAATACTCTTGCAAAGGAGGCATGGCTATCGCGAAAAAAAAAAAAAAAAAAAGAGACCTGCTCAAACATAGTGAGCATGATCAAAAGAAAGAGAAAAGAAAAGAGAGAAGAAACGATAGCCATGTTCCCAAACAAAAATCAAGCATGAGAGAGATATCATCACATCAAGGGGTACCCATCTCATTCCATCTTCCATACACATATCCACACACATGCACATTCTTGATCAGACTGTATGGCTTGTTTTCTCTTTTGGATCCACTCTTTGACTTAGCAATATAAGTGATGCAAGTATGCTCCTTTTCATCCCTACCAAGCTCCACATAAAGCCTTACACAGAAATAGGATGAAAAGAGGCAAATCCAATGCCTTGGTGAGGAATCATACACATTGAGCGACCTGAGAGTGTCATTTGAGGAGTACAAGCTATGTTTTTACTTCAAAAAAATCTATCAAAAACCCCCAAGTTACTCAACAGAGGAGTATTGATGACTTGAATCAAGACCGTTCCATTCCTCAACCACCCAAGATAGCATGTTAGCCACATCAAAGTTCACGGGTGCAGGTATGGCTTGGAATAACTTGTATGCTAGCATCATACCAAAGGAAGTCATGCTTTTTCTTAATCTTCCACCTTCACTCGAGGACGAGCAAAGGCACAAGTGTGGGGGATCTTGTTGACGGTCCTTACGACCCACTTATGACCGTCAAGTACCTGCATAAAAGGAATAAAATGAACACCAAACATAGTGGTAGGAGTTTATTACTAACGAATTCCATGAGTGTTGGTGAATTTGTGAGTGCAGGTGCATTTCATATGAAAACGGGGAAAGCAAGGTACAAATCATGGACTTCACAATCATAGTATTTTCCCCGGAATAAAGATATCTTCCCAGAGCACAAAATCAAGATAAATATCAAGAAGATATGAATCAAGATCATATCCTGGAGATCCTCAATAAAGGGAAAGAGATATGGATCCTAAAATCAATGCCAAATCATATCAAATCATATCAAGGGTACATATCAGAATCATATCAGAGGAAATCCACCAGAATCAAATCAAGAATATTCCAGAGGATATGCCAGAGAAGATGGAAAGCAAGAGGAAGAGATGGCAGGTCGGCCGACCCCACAAGGTAGGTCGGCCGACCCAGTATAGAGGCCTTTATGGCTCATCTTTCTATGGAAGCTTTCCACCGACGTACCAAAGTCGGTTCCACCTGCAATTAATGCCCATAGGCGGTGGAAGGCCCCCAAACCGACCTCCCAAGCCTATAAATAGAGGGGTACCCCCTCCCCTCCAAAACACACAAGAAGGAGAGCCTCATTCCACTCCCAAGGGCCTAGAGCCCCTTGTATACTAGTAGAGTAGGGAGAGAGTAGGGTAGAGGAGAAGGGTAGTCCTCCCTTTGTGAGGACTTAACCCCAATCTTGTATCTTTGAGAATACTTCTTTATAATAGTCATTGTTCGTCGTTCGTTCATCGCTCGTTCGTCGTTCGTTCATCGTTCGTCGTTCGTTCATCGTTCGTTCATCGTTCATCGTTCGTTCATCTTCATCATAAGTAAGTATTCTTGATCTCCTATTGGATTGTGTACTTAGTATTTAGATTAAGTTCTTTCTTTACTTGTTTACGGGATCATCGCTCCGCAAGGAGTGCTCTAGTCTTCCAAATTGGTACCAGATCGAGACTAGAGTAGTAATCGACGGCATAGACGTGGTGTCTAGGCTAGAGGTTACCTTTGTTTGCTGCGTGCTTCACGGTTTGTAGAGGAAGGTGGCAGGAAGTGACAGCCCTGTCCATCCAAAGGAACCCTCCACGTTCGAGTACGTAGTAGAGCTACAGGTCGGAATGGCTTGGCAGACCAGGCCTAAGCCGGCGCCCGAAGTAAGCAATTAGAGACAGGATTTATCGTTTGCTAAGAAACTCATCCATAGGAATCCTCTCTACCCAAATCTACCGCTCTTCTTCGTGTCCTTGGGCGAACTAGACTAGAAGATAATCACACACCGTTCCTTTGGGAAAATATAAATAACGATACCCTTGAATACTCACGGGTGAAGTGCTACAACGGTATTCCGTGCGCTCGCGGATTTGTCTGTGACGTAAGAAATACCAACAATGGTTTCCCAGGACTTGTTAAAATAGACGAAGATGAAGAGAAGAAGAAGATACAGTCACCGTATGATATGGTGTGGGTCAGTGCATGATACAGTAACTATGGAGAGGAAAATCCAGAGAAAGGAGTCTCTGGTTGAGTCACCATATGATACGATGGTATCGCCATATAATTTCCAGGAGGATAACAAATGAAGAGTTGTTGAAGCTGAAAAGAAGTAGCCACCGTATGATACGGTGCTAGCATTATCTCGCACTGGAAAAGAAACTCCCAGCTGAAGAATGGATAGTCACCGCATCATACGGTGGCCAGAGGAATCTAGGCAGAAAAGTTGCAACGGCTAGTTTTGTGCGCCTATAAATAATGGGTTGCTTGCCTCTTTTAGGTGCTCTTAGACAGTCCAAAGGTGGGGAAGTGCTGTCAAGAAGCCAAGTGAAGGGAGAAGAAGCACTTTGAGGGATTTGAGTGATCCAAGTGCTTGAAAAGAGTGACACCATGTGCATCCTTTGATCTCTAGGCTAGTGAGTGCTTTAGAGGATCAACTAGGACTGTTACTCTGGCAAGATCTAGACCGGTTAAGCGTCGTTGGTGAGCTTGACAATAATTGTGGAAGCCGCCTCAAGTTTGTACACGGTCGTCGGCCTTTCCGTGTGAAAGAAGCTACGTGAAGGGAGCGCCCTTTGAACCGCATCACGTGTGGATCCTTACCTTGGAGGAGCATCCAAAGTTACCGGCGGGACGTGCCCGCGTCTTCACTCGGAGGGTGAAGAATGCTCTAGAAGGGATCGCTATCAAGCGGAGGGACGGGGTCAAGACTCCGGCGGGAGTGACCCAACGTGGATTAGGGAGAGGCTTCATCCTCCCGATACCACGGGAAACATCATGAGCCTTTCTATCCCTTTCTCCTTTACTACTTGCACTTACTTATTGTCATCTATATGATTGCTAATAGTACATGAGATTGTCTTGCTTACTTGTTGCTCTAGTTTTTTCCTTGGTTTCTCTATATACTCTCTAGTTGCTTCTATCATATGATTGCTTGTGTCTTTATGTGTAGCTTCCTTGTTAGTTGAGCTAAAGACTCTACTTAGTGTGCTTGTCTTTTAGTAGATCATCTAGTACCTTGGCATTGTGTGTCTAGCTTGTAGTGTACTTAGGTTTGCTCTTGTATAGTGAACTAGTTTATATCTTTAGGATCTTGTGCTTTGCTCATTCGCTAGTTTACTAGGATAAGTACTCTCCTTAGTGTGTCTCTTTACATACATTAGAACTACTTGCTAGGAGTTGAGTGGGTGTTTGAGTTAGGAGAAAGTTTTTAGTGTGCACCGATTCAACGCCCCCCTCCCCCCCCCCCCCCCCCGGGAGGCGGGTTGGATAAGGTTGGCAAGCTAGCTGGAGAGGCGGGGGTATGGATAAGGATGGTAGCTGGGGGCTTTATACCCGAGCACAGGTTCAGAAGGCTTCCACGGCCGTCCGTGGGAGAATAGGGTAGCTTTTGTCGCATCGGGGTCATGGGCCGCATAGCGGTGGAAAACTAGCGACGAGAATGGCCACGGCGCGCCACTACAGTTGGCGTTTTAGCGTCAGATCGTAACCTCGCCCGCCGTTACAAATGACATTGTTAGTAATGGCTGGCAGCAGCACAGCGCGCCTATGTTGTATCCATTTGTTGTGGCGGGTGGAGAAGACGCCTGCCGCTAAGAATTGCATGATGTTTGTAGCGACGGACGTTGTCTGCACCAGCCGCTACAGGGCTCTCTCTAGCAGCGGGCTTTAAGCTGCCCACCCCGATCCTCACTATAACGGCGAATTTCCTTTTTGCCTATCGCTATTGTAAATGGGCCTCTGTCTCTACCAAGCTTCTTTGTTGTTGTGAGGTGCTTTTATAAGTTTGTTATGATAACACTACAACATATGTGACTTTCTATGACGTTTTTCTTGTGACAACATACAGTTTCATCATAAAGTGTGTTAGGTTTATGACGTTTTTGAGTAAATCTAGTGATTTATGACGAAACCTGAGATTCGTCATTAAATTTGGCCACAAAATCGTCATAAATCAAGACATCATCATATTATGACGAACAAAAACGTCATAATTGGTAAATAATAAACGTCACAAATGGTTATGACAAATATGAATTGTCATTAACAAATTTTCATTATTTTTCACCAAAATTTATGACAAATATGAATTGTCATTACGTGGCCTACTTGTAAAATACATGTCACGCGGGACCCATATATATTTTTTATTCAATAAAAAGCAAACTTTCATTGATAAAATGTGAGTTTTTGATAAATAATTTTTTCAGATCATGCACACGTGGCCCACCTGTGGTTTGGTCCCACAACATGTCAAGTGAGACCCACGTGTCATGTTTTAAAAAAATAAAAATATTGCAAGTAATGCTTGAGATTAAGCCCAAGAGCACTAGAAAGGCAGCAGCCCTTAAAAGCATAATATAATTTATGATAAAAGAGAATTGTTATTAAATACTTTTTTATATCATACATGTCAAGTGAGATGCACATGTTAGATTTTAAACATAATATAACTCGAGATTCACCTGTCTTTTGTTTTAAACACAATATATCATACATGTCAGGTGTTGAACTAAAGACTTCATGAGAAAAAAAAAAAAGAGAGATGATTTTGTACCATTGTCAAACACATTGTGGCATGACTCACAAGAGGGCTCGGCCCAAGAGGAAGTGCAGAACGCAGAACCAAGTGGGCTCGGCCCAAGAGGAAGTGCAGAACGCAGAGGAGGGGATGAAGCAGGCCGGTTAGTAGTTGGGCTGGACGCATGCCAGTTTCTTTTTTGTAAAAAAAAAAAAAGAGGTCCCATAAACTAAGAGGGCTCGAACTTGCGACCAAGCAATAGAAGCCCAGAAGACTTACCACCAAGCCAGTCTTGTCCTGTTTAATCAAAATGGCGTATTTCTATATTGATAGCTTTGGCAAATCTCATCAATCCGGAGACTGGGAATGGATGCGGTTTGTCCCGTAGGCCGGTTTTCAATTTAAATTTTAAAAATTTGAAAAACAAATTGAAACAAAAAAATATGTGAACGAGGGTTGGACAGTGGAAGGGGCTCTGTCGCGATGGGTGCCCACGGTGGTGGTACAGCGGGAGCACCCCATGGCCGGTGGAGGAGCGGGGGCTAGCTTGCGCAAGCTCGAGCCGACGGGTGGAGGCGGGTTGGATAAGGTTGGCAACCTGGCTGGAGAGGCGGGGGTATGGATAAGGATGGCAGCTGGGGATTTTATAGCCGATCATAGGTTCAGCAAGCTTCCATGGCCTTCCGTGATGGAATAGGGTAGCTTTTGTCGCATCGGGGTCACGGGCCGCAGAGCGGTGGAAAATTAGCGGCGAGAATGGCCACAGTGAGCCACAATTGTTGGCTTTTTAGCGTTAGGTCGTATCCTCGCCCGCCGTTACAAATGACATTGTTAGTAGTGGCTGGCAGCAGCAAAGCGTGCCTATGTTGTATCCATTTGTCGCGGCGGGTGAAGAAGACGCCCGCCGCTAAAAATCACTTGGCATTTTTAGCGACAGGCATTGTCTGCACCAGCCGCCACAGAGCACTCTCTAGCGGCAGACTTTAAGCTGCCCACCCCGATCCTCACTATACCGGCGAATTTCCAATTTGCCGGGCCCTAGTGTAAACGGGCCATTGTCTCTACCAAGCTTCTTTGTTGTTGTGAGGTGCTTTTATAAGTTTGTTATGATAAGCCTAGCCGCGCTATTTAGCGCAGGCCATCTTACTAGTTTTCTAAGATTTAACAGCGTTTTGTTTTTAGTGGTAGGCAACATTCTCGATCGATTTTCCAGCTCAGTTTTCAAATATGCTCACAGGATAGGGTTTGCATAAGTGTGGTCATAGAGATGAATACGTGCGTTGTGAGTGTCTGAGTTGTATTGTAGTTAAAAAAAAGTCACAAACCCGAACGAGCCTATCGACGATGATTTGCTCCCAAAATTGCCGCCGACGCTCTCGTCTCCATGCATCCTGGAGAAGGTTGGCCAACGCGACATTTTCCTGACCAGAGCGCTCTCAGAGGCGTGGCGGCGTCTCCACGATCAACTTCCTGACGGGACGACACATATTTCGATTTCGATTCGGACTTGTCGGATGACGATGACGAAGCGGATGACTCGCAAGACGGCAGCGCGGCGGACGACGGCGGCCACCGTGTCAACAAAGCACTGTCAGCAGCAGCGCACACGGCTACGTGTCGCTGTCCGTCTCCTCGACGAAGCCGTGGCCGGACCGGGAGGAGGAGGAGCACGACGGCTCAATCGGGTTCGTGGACGTTGACTAGCTTGGAAGGAGTCAGCTGCTTCTGTCTCGGTGACGGAGACACGTGTCACGAATCAGATCGTGTAGCAAAGCAGTCCGGTTCGAATCGGAAACGTCGATTGCTTCCGAGTCGGATACAAATTACTCGCTGCCTATCTGCATAAATGTACGTGGATGGATCTGATTCTCACGTTCACTATTATTCATAGAGGAGAATCCAAATAACGCGGGCGCGCGCGCGAGAGAGAGAGAGAGAGACCATGGTTCCCGATAATGTGTCCTGCACCCAACCAACGGAAGATGATGACATGCTCAGCAAATTACCGAGCGACGTTCTGGCCTCCATCCTCGAGAAGCTGAGCCTCCGCGACGTGATCAGGGCCGGAGTCGTGTCGCGACGGTGGCGGCGCCTGCCGCGTCAGCTCCTGAGGCTCGTTGTCGACTTCGTGGACTACTTGCCAGGCGAGGAGGAGTACTTCGACGAGGACAACACTCAAGAGCTTATTGATGTGGCGGTGTCCGGTGATGCCTTGTCGGCAGCAGGGGACAAGATGCTCGAAGTGGCGACAGCACTGCTGGGGTCCATGGCCGCTGGCCAGCATCAGCTCCCCGTCTGCGCCATGAGCTTCCCCCTAAGGCACAACTACATGTCGCTTGGCCGTCTCCTCGACGACGCCATTGCCGGTGGCAAGGTGCGTGTGGCGGAGCTGACGATCTTTACCACGTGCGCGCTCGAGATAGACTACGACGACGACCACCAGAAACGTAAAACCTTCCGCGCCATGGTCGGATACGGACGGCGGTTCAGGAAACTCTTTGACGGCTGTCCGGCCGCGTTCGGGGGCCTGACCCGGCTGACCATGGAGAACATGACGGTCCGCGAAGCCGTCCTCGACGACATCCTGACCAACTGCACCAGGCTGGAGCTCTTGTGCCTGGAAGCATGTGATGCCGGACGACCTACTACGCTATGGCGCGTGCGACACGCACGGCTCACCGATCTAAGGATCTCCTACTGCGTCTTTGGAGCAGTCCACCTCGTGTGGCTTCCCAGACTGGAGCGCTTCGCTTACCGGTATTGTGAATATCACACACATGACCCCTTGTCATTTGGTCACGTCCCGCATCTCACGACGCTCACCATATCCAAAAATCATGTCGATGAGGGGACAACGGTTAAGCTAAGCCAGATCCTTGCAAACACTGCTGTCCAAGATCTACGACTCAATTTGGGAGGCAAAGATGTAAGTAATTCTACCATCACAGGCTGCAATCTCAGTTTTACAATCATTTTCCTTTTTAACATGCTGTATTTTTTTTTTATTCTGTTTCTTACTTCTATATATTTCTGTAGATCTGGGTTCAACAGGAACCTCCAAAACGACTGACATACATATTTCGCCATCTGAAGTACCTAAAGGTGCGTAATGTTCATGAGGAATGCAGCCTCACTCGGATCATGTTTCTGCTCCAAGCTGCACCCTTCTTGAAGGAGCTATACATCAAGGTATCCTGCAATATATCAATGACGATATGTAATTTTACAACATGCTGGCCTGTATGAATTAAACATATACAAATCAATGAAACCTTGGTGGGAATATATATGAGAAAACTAAAGAATAGGAACAGTCATCATGAATCATCCGTTTCTCTCAATCATACCTTGTGTGCATGTTGTGTAGCATGTTTGTAGCCAAAGTGCAACCCTTTTATTTGTATACTTGTATGTAGCCTTATAAAACCTACTTAAATGTTAAATATGTGTTCGTAGACTCTCAAATTAAATATTTTAAAGTCCTCTTTGCATTGTTATCACAATTCGAAGCTGAAACAAACAATTCGATAAGTGGATCTTAGTCACGTTATGTAAGCAGATTGGCACGGTGCAGGGCTTGGACTGCGGTAGAATCTACTTGTAGTTAAATACAGGCTTGGCCCCTAGCAACAACTAATTAAAGTATACTTGTAGTTAAACAATACCAAATTAAGGATTAACACTATCTTTTGTCTGAATGGAGTTGTGGGACCATGAATGTAACATGCAACATGACGAGAACAAAAATTGCTTTACAATGGTGAAGAACGTTCCACGGGATGCAGCCACAGATTTCAAGCATTCCAGCCTGACTCTGATCACGATCCAAGGGTTTTACAGCACTGAAGATATACTTGTGACATACATATGCCATCTGGTGCGAGCAGCAATTAACTTGGAAGAGATACGCATGCGGAAAAATGCAGCTTGCGAGGATTGTGGTTCTGCAAAAACAGGATTCCCGAAGGCAGCCAAAGAGATCGAGTGCTTGATAAAGAGGGTTAATAATGGTGGATCCATCCCGTTTAAAATCCATCTTGTTGAATCTTAATTTCTGTTGGTTTAGGTTTGTCGGTATCTGGTGTCACGCTGCCGATGAATGTTGATGTCAGGTCATCAGAACACTGTTATGTGATATGGTTCTGGAATTGTAAGACTTTCGGTTACTAGTCCCTGAATGTTTGTCCCTTAAGGGAGAAGATTAACTGGATGTGCAATGTATTGTCACTTCAATTTAAAATTTTAAATCAGACAAACCATTAACTTTTGAATTATTGAGCCTGCACGTTTTAGTTTTATTGTTGTAAGCGGTAATGTTCGGGGTGGTCAGAGGAGCTAGACTTAGTTTTGTTGATTGTTTGGTGGTCACTCAGTGGCCACCATTCTGACCAAACCAGCCGTTCTGCCGTCGAACATCTTCCTGCCTCCTTGTTCACCTTAGCTACTGTTCGAGTCGAGGCTCTGCAGATGGAAGACATTGCAGAGCTGCAGAGGGTGTCATGGCGTCCACGTCGTATGTCGGCGCTTGGTCCGGGCGTCCATGTCGTCGGCGCGGACGCCGTGGCAGGCTCGTGCCCTGTGTGAGCTCGCTGACGCTGAGAGGATTGCCGCCGGTGCTCGAGCGCTGGTTCCTAAACAGCTGCCCTGTTCCGGGCGCCTCCATCCGCGGCAGGATACGTCATACACCTGTGCTCGTCGGATGCCGGGGACGCGTCACGCACATCCTGCACGCCTACGCCGGGAACGCCGTGGTACGCTGCACGGCGACATCCTGGACAGGGGACTAGGGTGGACGGCGTGGCTTCTGAACCGCGATATGGCGTCGCGGGACTAGATGGCGTCGTGGCACCCGGCGGCTGTGGTGTGGTGACCGACAACTCGCCGCGGTTCGGCTAAGCAAACAAGGTGGAACGAGGAGGGGAACGGAGGCGGCATGGGCATGGAGTTGTTCCTGGTGCCGGATGCGAGGCCCTCCCGCGTCTGGTCGCCGACGACAACGAGTTCATGGGCACGGTGATCACGCCGGAGCTAACGGGCCTAGCCGCATGCATCGATATAGGCCAGGTAGGTGCCACCACCACTGTGGGCCCAAATTTTGGGCTATTTGTATATGGCCCGGTCAAAGTACAAATAGCCTTTTTAAAAAAAAATCGCTTTTCCTAAAAAAAGATCGCTTAACCAAAGAATTTTGTTCATTCATTAGGCATGTACAACCTAAAGACTGAGGTCGTCTTTAACATATGAGCAGACAGGTCATATAGATATATGAGCATACAGGTTATGCAACCCATAGACTACCTCATTGTGTGCAGGCAATTTAATGTTGTGCATGTAACTACCCATGTCATACTGTGTTCCATTTACATAATAGTGTATCGTATGAGCTTCTCCTTTTATTGCTTGATTGAACATTGGAAACTTGTTTAGAACGTTTGTGTCATTCTGAGACCCGGCTGTACCAAAGAAAGCATGCCATATACGAAGATCCTTAGTTGCCACTGCTTCAAGGATCATAGTAGGAACCTTGTACCACTGGTGAACATGGTTGCCCAACCTTTCGGACAATTCTTCCATGGCTAATGCATACAATCGATGCTTCCCAACATTCCAGGAAAACCACGAGCCTCATTTTCTTGTAAAATTCTTTCTAGTTAACCAGTCCATGGAGGGCGTAGATACTCTTCACCAAATTTATTGATCACACCTTCAGCAAATTTTCCTCAAATCTCCAAACAGGTACTTGCACCAACCATCAAGACCTCATCACGTTGATCAGCCGAGGTTCCATAAGCTAGCATCCTGATAGCTGCAGTACACTTTTGAAGCGGTGAAAGACTACTCCTCAAAATAGCATTAACTCTTTGGGTGAAATAATGAGACCATTCACTAAGTTCATGCACGATACGCAGGAACAACGGCTTGTTCATCCTAAATCTCTTTATCTTAGTTTGGAATCCTTGTGTGTGTTGGCCACCTATCATTAATTATCTTTATCATTACTTTGGTTTTGTGATGAGGACATCACTCCTTCGGATACAACCAACGCTCCTCCGTTGTACATGCAAGGTCCAATCACTAGAGCACATGCTCGACAATTGAATTTACGGGTGAGCTCATTCCAAATAATTCCTTCTTTACATGTTTTTGAGAATATATTGCTAATTAATGATTTAATTATTGTTAGAAACCATGGAGATGATGAGGAGATAGCTAGAGAGGTGCTTGGTGGCGTGGAGGGCCAGCAAGGGCGTCCAAGTAAAGTTGGAGGCCCATTGCAAGTCGACTTTGAGTCCGTTTCGTAGTCTGGAAGCAGTCTGCGCTAAAACGGCCGCACGGTTGCATACGGGCTCGGTTTTCGATGTTCTACATATACACGGAAAGATAATTTGATCACCTTTCCAATGGCGGTCTGAGGTCCAAATACGACCAGAGTCATCAGGAATCGTTGAAACAAATTGACGTCCAGCGCCACCGTAATTTGGTCTTTGGGCTTTGTATCTTATTTGAGCCCATGGGGGGACTTTGCCTGATCAAGAGTCTTCATAACCAGCAGCCACCGCATCGTTATGACTTAGGTTTTGCTTAGAATATTTTTTCAACAACAGTTTTACCTTTCAAACTTGTGATCTTAATTCAGATTTCAGCAATTTGGTTGCATTCTTCTATGTTCTTGCTTGTGTTCTTCGATTCGCATGCAAGGATAAGCCTTCTTGGCGAGGTCGACCGTGCAACGCCAGTTGATAACTTAAGGAGACGTGGTGTTGCGATTGCGGGTTCAGAATATGTTGTTCAGGAGCTGGATCGATGTGTGTCAAGACTCACGAGATCGGGAGTTATTAGAACCTTTCGGAAGATCGGGAACCCTAGTTCACATCATTTAGTTTGCAAGTTACTAATAATAGATACTTATGTGTCAATTAATGATATTCTTATTCTTGCTTCCTTGTGGAATAATATAAATACGACACCCTTGGAGTACTCCCGGATGAAATGCTAGAATGGTGTTTCGTGCGCTTGCAGAGTTGAATTTAATCCCTGTGCACAAGAAACGCCAACAAGCGTGCTACAACTTCTTTCTCCCAAAATCTGTCCCACCATAGTGCGCAGTCGTTGGTGGCATCATCTCACATCCTTGGCCACCATGACACACTTGCTAAAACTAAACAAAGAAATTACAACACACATGCACAAACTAGTGGTCTGCGCGTGGCAGCACAATAATTCTTGCTCAGAAAATGATTTGGACCACCATGAAGCGCAGTCGTCAGCGGAAGCTTCTCACCATCTTGGCCACCAAACATGGTGGGCGTTCGGCGCACCAATTACACCTCCCAACCATGGTTGCGAGCATTGCCAAGGGCGAAGCCAGCCGAGATGGTTGTAGAAGTGATTTTCTATGGGATTAAAAGAATTTCATCGAGGTCGAGTGACCCCGACAACATAGTGTAGCTTTGTCCCTGAATGTGGTGATGGTCGTTTCTCCCCACCTCGTGCACATCCTCGAGTCTGCGTATCTGCACTACGTGCATCATCCTCCTCATAGGGTCAGCCTCCATGCCGGGGTAGATGGCCGGCAAAGGTAGGTTAGTTTGCCGAAGGGGGTGCCCTTCACACGGATGCCCAGCCGGCCAACATCAGAGAATTCGCCGCCATCCTGGGAGATTGGAGGCAAGCCATCCAGGGAGCTTAGCGGCAAGGGTGGACGAGGGTTGGACAGTGGAAAGGGCTCTGACGCCTGATGGGTGCCCGCGGTGGTGGTATAGCGGTGGCGCCGCATGGCCAGTGGAGGAGCGGGGGCTAGCTTATGCAAGCTTGAGTCGACGAGTGGATGTAAGGTTCATGACCATTGGAGTTTCAAAACCCTAAGGTATGAATGTTTTGGTGATTGGAGAGAACCATGCAAGTGACTAACATATGCTTTGAGTATCTTATCCTTTAGGTCACAAGAAAAGGAAGTGCAACAACAACCAACCTAAAACCCCAAGTCAAGGATGAATGGTTGTCTTGCCAACTCGTGGACGGACTTGAAGTAGTCGCAGTCGAGATGATGGATCAAAAAGGTAAGGACATGCTAGATCCAAGCAAGTGTTGTCTTGGTTAGATGTTAGACATCAGTCCATAGGAAACACCGGACTATTAAGAGGGTTCGAGTTGGTACTCTTCGGTAAACACTAGTGTAGAGATCTTTGGATGTATGGTGTGTCTCTCAGGCGCTAGGGTTGCAGAGGAAGAGTGCAGGAACCAAGGAAGAAGGAGTTGGAAGCAAGGATCAATGGAGAAGATCAAGTTCCAGCGAAGGTGAAGTCACCATATGATGCGGTAACTGCAGGCAAAAAATCGAGAGAGAGAAGAGTCTTTGATAAAGTCACCGTATGATGGTCACCCTATGACATGGTGGGTCACCGTATGGTTTCCAGGGGAACAGTAAAATGGACAAGTTCGCAGAGAAGAACGAAGATGGTCACTGCATGATGCGGTGGTAGTCACCATATTGTACAGTGACTACAGGAAGATGAAGACTGAAGTTCTGGAGTTCGCTGAGGCGTATGATACGGTGGGGCACCGTATGGTTTCCCAGGACTTGTTAAAATAGACAAAGATGAAGAGAAGAAGAAGATACAGTCACCGTATGATATGGTGTGGGTCAGTGCATGATACAGTAACTATGGAGAGGAAAATCCAGAGAAAGGAGTCTCTGGTTGAGTCACCATATGATACGATGGTATCACCATATAATTTCCAGGAGGATAACAAATGAAGAGTTGTTGAAGCTGAAAAGAAGTAGCCACCGTATGATACGGTGCTAGCATTATCTCGCACAGGAAAAGAAACTCCCAGCTGAAGAATGGATAGTCACCGCATCATACGGTGGCCAGAGGAATCTAGGCAGAAAAGTTGCAACGGCTAGTTTTGTGCGCCTATAAATAATGGGTTGCTTGCCTCTTTTAGGTGCTCTTAGACAGTCCAAAGGTGGGGAAGTGCTGTCAAGAAGCCAAGTGAAGGGAGAAGAAGCACTTTGAGGGATTTGAGTGATCCAAGTGCTTGAAAAAAGTGACACCATGTGCATCCTTTGATCTCTAGGCTAGTGAGTGTTTTAGAGGATCAACTAGGACTGTTACTCTGGCAAGATCTAGACCGGTTAAGCGTCGTTGGTGACCTTGACAATAATTGTGGAAGCCGCCTCAAGTTTGTACACGGTCGTCGGTGTCATACCCCAATTTCTGGAGCATGTTGTGCATCATGTATCAGTCCCTGGATCAGTAGCTGATACGCACAAGAACACAGATATGGTAATCGAAAGCATACTTCGTATAGGTAAATATTATAATACCTGAGATATCACCTTTAATGGCGGTTCGACAAGGATACTGAACTATCCAAGTCCGTCCGACCGACTAATGGTGATGCAGACAATCAGCGGAAACACGGCCCAAGCCTACAGGCAGACTTGGGTGGAGAACGAAAACCAATCGCCGTCGTCTCTTACGAAAGCTTCTCTCACTAAAAACGTTAAGAGCAAACCGTGAGTACATAATGTACTCAGCAAACCCTAACACAAGGGGTAAATACATGCAGGGGTGTAAACAAGGATGAGGCTGATGGTTCAGTGTATCGGCGGAAAGCAAATTTTATGCAAGGGTTGATTTTGAAAACAAAACCAGTTCGCAAACTAAGTCAGGTATGGTAATTAATATAGTGGGGTTGGTTGGCCCTGGGGGAGAATAAATCCTTCCCGCCAGTTCCCAAATTTTATGCTGGCCAGAAACCAGCGCACGGCTCCAAACCGGTGTATTCCGAAAAACACGCCAAGGAGTACTCACGCCAAAGTCTAATCAAGTGTGGCCATGGCTTTCGCGTTGTCTAATACCGTGGAACACGGCTATCCGGATAGATTCTTATCCTCTGCAGAGGTTGTACACTTTCCCCACGAGGGGTGCCAATCCTTCCCTCCGGGCGTGGGTCGGAAATGACACACTAAAGGTCCCGTACCTGCCTAATGTCACCACGGTACCACCTCGGAAAATCAGCGACCAGGGGCTTCACATGGGCATAGCATAGCCAAATAACTTTCACTTGCCAGATCCGACGCCAACCTCGTCAAGATCCTCTCCTGGCTTCCGATTGCAACTCCCTGCCTCCTGGTGGCACCGGGCGATCACTAGTAGGGTGTGGTTCCAAAACCCTGCCCATAACAGGGCCTCGTGGTTGCACTGCTGCTAGGCCAGACGGCACAAGAACCGGTCCTTATACGACCGATGCAAGCATCTTCAATAGCTACCCTCCTGCGAGGAGTAGCGTCCCAGAGATAGCCTCCCCATTGAGGACTACCTCGCTTGCACCCGTCTAAAACATACCCCCACTATGGGTTGCACTTACTAATCCCACCCATTTTCACTTTACGCACACAACACCAAGCACGTACACATTTTCACAAAAGCATGTGAATCAGATTATTAAGTACACAGTGTGAATGAGTCCTAAGCAGCATATTGATCCATCTCATCATTAAAGATTAATGATGGTGGATTCCTAGGTTTATCAAGGGATTTAGGATAAGCAACATCAAGGAAAGGCAATCAACAAAAACTTAGGTCATTCTAAGCATTTAAATCATTTTTAAAAATACCATGCATGTTTCATTTGAAAACAAGCTCTAGTGGGATTATTTGTAATCATGGGTTCAGCATGATCAATGGGAGTTAGGGCTTGCCTGCAAATCGCTTTCCTAATCTTCAAACTCTGACTCGAGGCTTGATTCTCTGAGTTGCTCTTCGTACTTGGAGCTTGTATCTCTGAGTTGATCTTCGCGCTTCAAGTCCTCAGCAGCTCTTCGAATTCTTCCGGCTCTTCCTCGACTCTCGCGTAAACTAGCGCATAAAACAGTACGTATAAACTACCGCAAAAGAAATAAAAGAACAAAAGAAATAAAGAATTAAGAAAAGCCAAATAAGATCCAAAGAAACTTCGTGAAGAACAAGAGACTTAACCATGCATGATGCAGCACATTAATGCAGAGTATGCTATGTGTCATAGGTGATACACCTGGCCTTGTAAGGGCCATATTCACCTAGACAAGCTATTAGTTATCTATTTTCTCTAATATGAGAACATGGGTGTGGGGTTATGCGTATGGTCTTTGTTGATTGAACACCATAGGGTGAAGATGAGGAGGTGCATATGCTTGATTGATGGTGATTGTGTGCACATCTAATATGCAAGCTTCTATATTATTTCTATAAAAAGAACATGTATGAATGCAGGCGATGGTGTATGCAGCGGGTGTACGTGATTAAGCATGATATGAAGGCATGGTTGCTGATAAAATGCCAGATTCAAATAAAGGCAACTGGCAATTAAAATACCAGATAACTCCAATAAGATTCAACAAATGATCCATTATAAGAGCAGAACAAAGGATCAGAAGGAGTTGGGCGAGGGTACTAGGTTAGGTTTGATCGAGCGGGGGTTGATTTAGGTTAGGTTCGAGATTACGTTTGTGATAAGATAAGGGTACTAGGTTGGAAGTGGAATGGTACGAATGATCGCTAGGTTTAATGCTAGCGAGCAAAAGAATGAATAAGTTATTCAGAGGTGAAGTGAGGGTGCGGGAGATATTAGGCGGAAAGGCATCACAGGATGGGTTAGGTTAGGGTGAACAAGTACTCGAGACATTCGAGATCAATCATCGCATGATCCGCTAGGAATCGATATAAGGAGCGAGAGGTATTTTAGGAGGTAACGATTTCTAAACCTAGTGTGGGGTTCCATGGATAGTACCATGAGGTACTTCGCGACTCCACGAACCCGTGGGCGCAAAAATCACCCAAAACGGAGTTCGGATTAAAAAGATATGGATATTTGAAGTTGAGAGGGCTAATTTGTAATTATAAAAGGGTTTTTGAGGGCTTAAGTGTAATTATAGAATATGTCCAAGGACCTCTCTGTAATTATGGAAAAGTTTAGGGGTCTAGGTGTAAAAGAACAGGGGCTGAAACATAATTACAGAAAAGTTTAGGTACTTTTCTGTAAAAATGCAGGGCTCAAACATGATTATTGAAAAGGTCAGGGGCTTATCTGCAAAATCGCAGGCCCTGGGAATTTTAAGGGATTTCCGGAATTATTTTTGTATTGGAAAAGGTTTATTGCGTGATGCTGACGCAATAAAGGGGAATTACCGGTTTGAATTAAATCGGAAATCCGGTGGACTGGGTCCACGGGGTCCATGGACCGGGACGGGGCGGCGGTCCACCGGTCCACGGTGGACCGGGGCGTCGCGCGCGGCGGCGGGCTGCCGGACTTCTCGCCGCCGGCGCGTAGGAGGGACGAGGAGTTGCGGGAGGTCGTTGCGGAGGTGAAGCGCGCGACGGGGAAGCCGGGAGGTCAGCGCATCGACGACGGGGAGGGCTTGCACGGCGGCGCGAGCTCGCCGGAGCTAGGCGCGGCGGCGGCGAGCGACGAGAAACTCGCGCGCGCGTGCGAGGAGAGGGTAAAGGGAGAAGGAAGTGCGAGAGGAGGTCGAGGCGAACCTCACCGAGGGCTCGAACGGGGCGGCGGTCATCCAGCGACGGCCGGAGTCGGGGAAGGAGCTCCGACGACGGCGGTGCTCGACGAGAGGGTGCTTGCGCACGTGGAATGGAAGGGAGGAGGGGCGCGCGAGAGGGAGAGGGAGGCAGGGCAGCTCGCAGAGCACTCGGGCGGAGAGAGGGTCGCGTTGTCGACGGTGGGGAAGGGTTCGCCGGAACCCTAGCTTGAGTCGGAGAGAGAGAGAGAGAGAGCTCGCGGGAGGGAGAGAGGCGACCTTGATTTAAAGGCGGCGGTTTCGTGGCCGCTACGGCGGCGGCGACCGGACAGCGGGAGCGACGGAGGCGGGTCGGCGGCCGGGGCCCGGGCGCGGCGGCGCGTCGCGTGGGGAAGAAACCCGACAGGTGGGGCCCACCTGTCGGCGGGAGGAGGAGGGCGCGGGCTGGAGCAGGCCGCGAGGGACTGGGCCGAAGCAGGCCGCGGGGAAGCTGGGCTGCGCGTGGGAGAGAAAAAGAAGAGAGCTGGGCCGAGAGAAAAAAGGAAGGGGATTCGGCCCGAGAAGAGATTTGAATGGAAATTGATTTGATCTTTTCCTGGAATTTGAATTTGAAGGGATTTCAAATTCAAACAAAAACAAGGTTTGATCAAACACTCATAACAAATCCAATAAAACTCGAATATGCATATGGTGAAGATTGTGCAGGTTTTAAATTCAAACTTTTGAAAATTGAATGTTCCTTAGCTCAAACTAGAACAAGTTTATTTAATTTGTTGTAAATTCGAAAAGTTCAAATTTTAGTGAACTTTTGAATGAACACAAGCACTTGAGCACATATTTTATTTTCCAAAAATTTCAAATTCAAACCATGTTCACTTATTTAGTGAAATTTTATTTTGGAAAAATTCATGGAAGGTAAGAGTTTAGAAAAGGTTCAAATTTGGAGTGATTTTTATCCCTTTTTAAGTTTATTTATTTATTTATTTCTTTTCTTTTCTTTTTTCTTCTGCCTCTGAAAAGTAGGGTATTACAGTCGGCCTTTCCGTGTGAAAGAAGCTACGTGAAGGGAGCGCCCTTTGAACCGCATCACGTGTGGATCCTTACCTTGGAGGAGCATCCAAAGTTACCGGCGGGACGTGCCCGCGTCTTCACTCGGAGGGTGAAGAATGCTCTAGAAGGGATCGCTATCAAGCGGAGGGACGGGGTCAAGACTCCGGCGGGAGTGACCCAACGTGGATTAGGGAGAGGCTTCATCCTCCCGATACCACGGGAAACATCATGAGCCTTTCTATCCCTTTCTCCTTTACTACTTGCACTTACTTATTGTCATCTATATGATTGCTAATAGTACATGAGATTGTCTTGCTTACTTGTTGCTCTAGTTTTTTCCTTGGTTTCTCTATATACTCTCTAGTTGCTTCTATCATATGATTGCTTGTGTCTTTATGTGTAGCTTCCTTGCTAGTTGAGCTAAAGACTCTACTTAGTGTGCTTGTCTTTTAGTAGATCATCTAGTACCTTGGCATTGTGTGTCTAGCTTGTAGTGTACTTAGGTTTGCTCTTGTATAGTGAACTAGTTTATATCTTTAGGATCTTGTGCTTTGCTCATTCGCTAGTTTACTAGGATAAGTACTCTCCTTAGTGTGTCTCTTTACATACATTAGAACTACTTGCTAGGAGTTGAGTGGGTGTTTGAGTTAGGAGAAAGTTTTAAGTGTGCACCGATTCAACGCCCCCCCCCCCTCCCCCCCCCCCCCCCCCCCCCCCCGGGGAGGCGGGTTGGATAAGGTTGGCAAGCTAGCTGGAGAGGCGGGGGTATGGATAAGGATGGTAGCTGGGGGCTTTATACCCGAGCACAGGTTCAGAAGGCTTCCACGGCCGTCCGTGGAAGAATAGGGTAGCTTTTGTCGCATCGGGGTCATGGGCCGCATAGCGGTGGAAAACTAGCGGCGAGAATGGCCACGGCGCGCCACTACAATTGGCGTTTTAGCGTCAGATCGTAACCTCGCCCGCCGTTACAAATGACATTGTTAGTAATGGCTGGCAGCAGCACAGCGCGCCTATGTTGTATCCATTTGTTGTGGCGGGTGGAGAAGACGCCTGCCGCTAAGAATTGCATGATGTTTGTAGCGACGGACGTTGTCTGCACCAGCCGCTACAGGGCTCTCTCTAGCAGCGGGCTTTAAGCTGCCCACCCCGATCCTCACTATAACGGCGAATTTCCTTTTTGCCTATCGCTATTGTAAATGGGCCTCTGTCTCTACCAAGCTTCTTTGTTGTTGTGAGGTGCTTTTATAAGTTTGTTATGATAACACTACAACATATGTGACTTTCTATGACGTTTTTCTTGTGACAACATACAGTTTCATCATAAAGTGTGTTAGGTTTATGACGTTTTTGAGTAAATCTAGTGATTTATGACGAAACCTGAGATTCGTCATTAAATTTGGCCACAAAATCGTCATAAATCAAGACATCATCATATTATGACGAACAAAAACGTCATAATTGGTAAATAATAAACGTCACAAATGGTTATGACAAATATGAATTGTCATTAACAAATTTTCATTATTTTCCACCAAAATTTATGACAAATATTAATTGTCATTACGTGGCCTACTTGTAAAATACATGTCACGCGGGACCCATATATATTTTTTATTCAATAAAAAGCAAACTTTCATTGATAAAATGTGAGTTTTTGATAAATAATTTTTTCAGATCATGCACACGTGGCCCACCTGTGGTTTGGTCCCACAACATGTCAAGTGAGACCCACGTGTCATGTTTTAAAAAAATAAAAATATTGCAAGTAATGCTTGAGATTAAGCCCAAGAGCACTAGAAAGGCAGCAGCCCTTAAAAGCATAATATAATTTATGATAAAAGAGAATTGTTATTAAATACTTTTTTATATCATACATGTCAAGTGAGATGCACATGTTAGATTTTAAACATAATATAACTCGAGATTCACCTGTCTTTTGTTTTAAACACAATATATCATACATGTCAGGTGTTGAACTAAAGACTTCATGAGAAAAAAAAAAAAAAGAGAGATGATTTTGTACCATTGTCAAACACATTGTGGCATGACTCACAAGAGGGCTCGGCCCAAGAGGAAGTGCAGAACGCAGAACCAAGTGGGCTCGGCCCAAGAGGAAGTGCAGAACGCAGAGGAGGGGATGAAGCAGGCCGGTTAGTAGTTGGGCTGGACGCATGCCAGTTTCTTTTTTGTAAAAAAAAAAAAAAGAGGTCCCATAAACTAAGAGGGCTCGAACTTGCGACCAAGCAATAGAAGCCCAGAAGACTTACCACCAAGCCAGTCTCGTCCTGTTTAATCAAAATGGCGTATTTCTATATTGATAGCTTTGGCAAATCTCATCAATCCGGAGACTGGGAATGGATGCGGTTTGTCCCGTAGGCCGGTTTTCAATTTAAATTTTAAAAATTTGAAAAACAAATTGAAACAAAAAAATATGTGAACGAGGGTTGGACAGTGGAAGGGGCTCTGTCGCGATGGGTGCCCACGGTGGTGGTACAGCGGGAGCACCCCATGGCCGGTGGAGGAGCGGGGGCTAGCTTGCGCAAGCTCGAGCCGACGGGTGGAGGCGGGTTGGATAAGGTTGGCAACCTGGCTGGAGAGGCGGGGGTATGGATAAGGATGGCAGCTGGGGATTTTATAGCCGATCATAGGTTCAGCAAGCTTCCATGACCTTCCGTGATGGAATAGGGTAGCTTTTGTCGCATCGGGGTCACGGGCCGCAGAGCGGTGGAAAATTAGCGGCGAGAATGGCCACAGCGAGCCACAATTGTTGGCTTTTTAGCGTTAGGTCGTATCCTCGCCCGCCGTTACAAATGACATTGTTAGTAGTGGCTGGCAGCAGCAAAGCGTGCCTATGTTGTATCCATTTGTCGCGGCTGGTGAAGAAGACGCCCGCCGCTAAAAATCACTTGGCATTTTTAGCGACAGGCATTGTCTGCACCAGCCGCCACAGAGCACTCTCTAGCGGCAGACTTTAAGCTGCCCACCCCGATCCTCACTATACCGGCGAATTTCCAATTTGCCGGGCCCTAGTGTAAACGGGCCATTGTCTCTACCAAGCTTCTTTGTTGTTGTGAGGTGCTTTTATAAGTTTGTTATGATAAGCCTAGCCGCGCTATTTAGCGCAGGTCATCTTACTAGTTTTTTAAGATTTAACAGCGTTTTGTTTTTAGTGGTAGGCAACATTCTCGATTGATTTTTCAGCTCAGTTTTCAAATATGCTCACAGGATAGGGTTTGCATAAGTGCGGTCATAGAGATGAATACGTGCGTTGTGAGTGTCTGAGTTGTATTGTAGTTAAAAAAAAATCACAAACCCGAACGAGCCTATCGACGATGATTTGCTCCCAAAATTGCCGCCGACGCTCTCGTCTCCATGCATCCTGGAGAAGGTTGGCCAACGCGACATTTTCCTGACCAGAGCGCTCTCAGAGGCGTGGCGGCGTCTCCACGATCAACTTCCTGACGGGACGACACATATTTCGATTTCGATTCGGACTTGTCGGGTGACGATGACGAAGCGGATGACTCGCAAGACGGCAGCGCGGCGGACGACGGCGGCCACCGTGTCAACAAAGCACTGTCGGCAGCAGCGCACACGGCTACGTGTCGCTGTCCGTCTCCTCGACGAAGCCGTGGCCGGACCGGGAGGAGGAGGAGCACGACGGCTCAATCGGGTTCGTGGACGTTGACTAGCTTGGAAGGAGTCAGCTGCTTCTGTCTCGGTGACGGAGGCACGTGTCACGAATCAGATCGTGTAGCAAAGCAGTCCGGTTCGAATCGGAAACGTCGATTGCTTCCGAATCGGATACAAATTACTCGCTGCCTATCTGCATAAATGTACGTGGATGGATCTGATTCTCACGTTCACTATTATTCATAGAGGAGAATCCAAATAACGCGGGCGCGCGCGAGAGAGAGAGAGAGAGACCATGGTTCCCGATAATGTGTCCTGCACCCAACCAACGGAAGATGATGACATGCTCAGCAAATTACCGAGCGACGTTCTGGCCTCCATCCTCGAGAAGCTGAGCCTCCGCGACGTGATCAGGGCCGGAGTCGTGTCGCGACGGTGGCGGCGCCTGCCGCGTCAGCTCCTGAGGCTCGTTGTCGACTTCGTGGACTACTTGCCAGGCGAGGAGGAGTACTTCGACGAGGACAACACTCAAGAGCTTATTGATGTGGCGGTGTCCGGTGATGCCTTGTCGGCAGCAGGGGACAAGATGCTCGAAGTGGCGACAGCACTGCTGGGGTCCATGGCCGCTGGCCAGCATCAGCTCCCCGTCTGCGCCATGAGCTTCCCCCTAAGGCACAACTACATGTCGCTTGGCCGTCTCCTCGACGACGCCATTGCCGGTGGCAAGGTGCGTGTGGCGGAGCTGACGATCTTTACCACGTGCGCGCTCGAGATAGACTACGATGACGACCACCAGAAACGTAAAACCTTCCGCGCCATGGTCGGATACGGACGGCGGTTCAGGAAACTCTTTGACGGCTGTCCGGCCGCGTTCGGGGGCCTGACCCGGCTGACCATGGAGAACATGACGGTCCGCGAAGCCGTCCTCGACGACATCCTGACCAACTGCACCAGGCTGGAGCTCTTGTGCCTGGAAGCATGTGATGCCGGACGACCTACTACGCTATGGCGCGTGCGACACGCACGGCTCACCGATCTAAGGATCTCCTACTGCGTCTTTGGAGCAGTCCACCTCGTGTGGCTTCCCAGACTGGAGCGCTTCGCTTACCGGTATTGTGAATATCACACACATGACCCCTTGTCATTTGGTCACGTCCCGCATCTCACGACGCTCACCATATCCAAAAATCATGTCGATGAGGGGACAACGGTTAAGCTAAGCCAGATCCTTGCAAACACTGCTGTCCAAGACCTACGACTCAATTTGGGAGGCAAAGATGTAAGTAATTCTACCATCACAGGCTGCAATCTCAGTTTTACAATCAGTTTCCTTTTTAACATGCTGTATTTTTTTTTTATTCTGTTTCTTACTTCTATATATTTCTGTAGATCTGGGTTCAACAGGAACCTCCAAAACGACTGACATACATATTTCGCCATCTGAAGTACCTAAAGGTGCGTAATGTTCATGAGGAATGCAGCCTCACTCGGATCATGTTTCTGCTCCAAGCTGCACCCTTCTTGAAGGAGCTATACATCAAGGTATCCTGCAATATATCAATGACGATATGTAATTTTACAACATGCTCGCCTGTATGAATTAAACATATACAAATCAATGAAACCTTGGTGGGAATATATATGAGAAAACTAAAGAATAGGAACAGTCATCATGAATCATCCGTTTCTCTCAATCATACCTTGTGTGCATGTTGTGTAGCATGTTTGTAGCCAAAGTGCAACCCTTTTATTTGTATACTTGTATGTAGCCTTATAAAACCTACTTAAATGTTAAATATGTGTTCGTAGACTCTCAAATTAAATATTTTAAAGTCCTCTTTGCATTGTTATCACAATTCGAAGCTGAAACAAACAATTCGATAAGTGGATCTTAGTCACGTTATGTAAGCAGATTGGCACGGTGCAGGGCTTGGACTGCGGTAGAATCTACTTGTAGTTAAATACAGGCTTGGCCCCTAGCAACAACTAATTAAAGTATACTTGTAGTTAAACAATACCAAATTAAGGATTAACACTATCTTTTGTCTGAATTGCAGTTGTGGGACCATGAATGTAACATGCAACATGACGAGAACAAAAATTGCTTTACAATGGTGAAGAACGTTCCACGGGATGCAGCCACAGATTTCAAGCATTCCAGCCTGACTCTGATCACGATCCAAGGGTTTTACAGCACTGAAGATATACTTGTGACATACATATGCCATCTGGTGCGAGCAGCAATTAACTTGGAAGAGATACGCATGCGGAAAAATGCAGCTTGCGAGGATTGTGGTTCTGCAAAAACAGGATTCCCGAAGACGGGCAAAGAGATTGAGTGCTTGATAAAGAGGGTCAATAATGGTGGATCCATCCCCTTTAAAATCCATCTTGTTGAATCTTAATTTCGGTTGGTCTAGGTTTGTCGTATTGAATACAAGCGGATTTTAATGTGAAACATAGCATATATATTAATTTCAGTCTTGCCTTTAAATATTTAGGAGTTCTTGCTATCACATCATACCCCGTGTCTATGCTTTTAAATTTGATTCTGGAGGCTGAGAGCTAGAGCATATCAACTAACAGACAACCTCTATCCATATCTGTTAGAGCACGATGGACAATGATACCCAAGGATAAAAAGTATCATAGAGATAATCTAACCGTTCGTCTAATAAAATAATATTATAATTAGTCCATATTTCAATTAATGAGGTATTAGACGTAATTAGGAGAAAGTAAACGAATAGACATTCTTCATTTCACGTGAAGGGATATTAGCACTGCAGCTTCGTTCATGTTCATCGCCGGTAGTTATCCTTTTAACGCCAGAGTCCCTAGCCCCACCCCATCGGATCCTCAATGGCGTTGCTCTTCATCCAGCCCGCAATACATCTCCCTGCCGCCTGTCATGACCGCATAACACTGGGTCCACTCCTTTCTGGATCTACGGTCAGGATTGGCTGCTACCGCTTCACTGGATTTACCACTGATGCGTCCTTACTGTTAACTGTCTTGTAATTTCGTTCACTGTGGTTAAACCGGCAATGTAATTTTCCTTTGCGTGTGTAAGTGTCCAGCTATATCAGCCGAGGGATAGTGGGGAATAGCCATTCATTCAAGGTTGAACTCCCATATTGTAATATCTTAGCTACCTCTATAGAGTATACCCTTGCTGTTCTTACTGAAATTATCCCTAATTCCACTCTAATTTCTTGAAATATCCACGAATTCATCGCAAAAAGAGAGAAGCTCAATCTCCAGCGGGTGACGATAGGTTTCGGGTCGAGAGGACACGTGCCGTCGGCAGCAGGACTTGCTGCTACGCCAACCCTAGATTATACAAAAATAACCCTAAATGACCATGGTGCCCCCTCATACTCAATAGTCAGATTTGATTTCTACTCCCACCCCCGTCAGGAGCGAAGGTACAGTAAAAATTATCTTTACTAAGGATGTGTTTCATTCATGCATAAGAGGCTAGACAAGCTTGTGTTTATGCAACAAAACAACTTTCTGAGATGTTTGGTTTCCTGTTCAAAAAGCAACCAGGCTCTAGTCATGCAAAAATGTCCCCTTGCCTTGCTTGCTGGAAACACTAAACCAGAATTGTGCCAGCGGGCAGGTGGCCACTGGACAAATCGCCCCCAGGAATCTTCCCGTCGATCCACCCAGCACAACAGCCCCCCCCCCCCCCCCCCCCCCCCCCAACCCACCACCACCACCGTTCTTCTTCCTCCTTGAGACGTGGCCCAAATCGGGCCAACCAACACGGCCCACCACCTCCTGAGGTCGCTATCGATGAGTGTGTCATAGAATCCCTTACGCGTGTGGGTTTGTACCTCAAGAGTCCACACCACCTCCTCCGACCGTAGATACTAGCGGCGAGCCAGAGAATTTAGTGTGGCAGTGAGCCACAATATTTAGGGTTGCGAACAGATGTAGAATTTAGGGTGGGTGGTGGCTGTGGGCGACGGCCGGGGCGAGAGGTTGAAGATGAAATCGACCTGCTTATCATCGGGATCTGGACAGCAAATTGAGAAGTTTGAAATGATCTCCAATAATGATGTGATCTCCTATGCTCGTGCTGAACTTCCATCCATCATGCCAAATCTTAGAACTTTTACCATACGTTCTTCTGGGGAGGTATCTACTCTTAAACCTTCGAGGAGTCTTTATTTTTCATACAACGGTATGGCAGCCGTACGTACACTTGGAACATCATCGAATGTTGTTACTCATTTTCACAGGAGCCAATAAACCGATGATGGCTAACAAATTCGTCCATCTCAATTGAGCATTGATGTTTGGTGTACGCCAGTTTATTATCTTCTTTCTCTGCTATATTTTGTATTCACTTGTCCTCCCTTAGAGACCTTCATCTTGAGTGTAAGTCACTGTCCTTCCTTCACGTGATGTGACAGGAGCAGGCATGCTCGGTTCGCCAGGGGCCCCATCTGCTGTAACTGTAAGCGCTGGTTCAGTTGTAGTATCCGGCGTCTATGTCAAAACTTGAAGCATTCCGGTGTCCATAGTGTTCGGGAGAGTTGCCGGAGTATTTCCACGGCAAGGACTGTATCGAGTCCTGCCATGGGTGAGGAATCTAGCTCAACAGCGCTGTCCGTCCTTACACTTTTGCTCACCATGTAAGTTGTATTCTCGGCCTCCAAGTCCGCCACTGAATTGTTGGTACTAGAATGTACCTCACATTCAGTTTGAGTTTCCAATGAACCTGCAGCCTCGCATGAAGGAAAATTGGTGTTTATATCACCTGAACCTAGCATTCCCTCCTCTACTCCTTGAAAATTATTTTCATCCATGACAACATGACTAATTTCTTTGAGCAAGGACTCGACAGCGATGTCAATAGCTTTCTCAACAATCTCCATCTCTTTCTCAGTTGGTGTCGTGTCCTTTCCCTTATCTGAAGAAACATTGTCTCCATTGATATTTGCCATATCAGAATTCAAGGTCTCAGGGAGCTTTTTGGGTGTGTTTGCATCTTCCATCACATGATCTCCGTTCTGGTTCTCCTCTGTATCGAGGTCATCATCCTCATCAAAATCGTCGCCATCATCTCCGACACCATCGTCCCTAACCACACTGTCCACCTTGAAGAACAGCTCGTACATGCAGTCATCAACTACAATATCAGCATCAGGTGGGACTTGTTTGGCATCCAAAACAGCAACCAAAAGTCTGACGACACCTGTCTTCCTCAGATATCTCATATCTACCCTTTGAGTAGCTCCCAAGATAGACCTGATTGCCCACAAAGGAAGAAAAGATCTACCTACATTCATATGGGACACCATATACATGTACCCATAGCAAGTGCAGTTTCCTTTTAGGTTTGATCTCCTGGTTCCACTCTTCAAAAAGCATAACACCTTCATTCTTATCAGTGGGTATACGCCTAATTGCAATCATCCTCTGCAATTCCACTTGACATGGGAAAGGCACTATGTATGAATTGTTGCCATGCTCTGTGACAACCCAATCCCATTTCACTGGAAGCATACGAGAGAGCTCTGATTTAACAAGATCAGCTGATACCTTCCCTTGAACAATCGTGATTAGAGCTGTGGCCGAAACACGGATTGGAGGTTTAGTTGATGTCTTTCCTGATGAAGGTATCTGAAAGAAGCCAAGACCTTCCCCTCCCAATCCTCAGAAAACGGCTGCAGATTTTGGACCACGAAGAACCGGACATTGAGGTGTTAAATGTTCTTCCTCGCAAATTTCACAGAAAAGAACCTTTTTCTTCTTGGCTGCTGGTTCTTCCGATGGCTCGCCATGATCAGCGGCAACAATTTTGCCTTTGTTGCGGTCACCTTGATTACTACCAGCAGCAGGTCCATGCGACTGACCGTGAGAACCATTGTTACCTCCACGGCCTGTCGGGATATTGCCTTGCCTACTTCCGGGAATTGTTTGGATGCTTCTTTGACGCCAGTGGCAGTTGGAGGTCATAGAACGAACGATGGTCAACTGTTTTAGACTGGCAACATTTGGTGGTCCAGGTATCAGACAGCTCACCCTGAAAAATGGAATCAACTGTAGCAATCGCTGACTAGAAGCACCATCTTGCCTGTTAGGAGCCCTATTGAGCTGCTCATCATTCAACCATCTGCGCACATATTTTTCAACCATCCTAGCATCACAGTCCGCAACTTATCAAGTACAAGGAGGCACTGCACCACTACATTCATGTAGCATGTGTTTCATAGATTTGGTATTCCTATGATAACATAGCCACGCTCATCAGCATTCGACCAGATGCATGACCATGACCTCCTGCTGTCCTGCAGCTGCAGCTGCAGCTTCAGGTTTCACTTTTAATGGCACAGATTCATCATTGTCTAACGATGCACTATCACTCCCCCACCAGACGTATGGAGATGCATATGGTCGTCGCAGAAGAAGCAGTAACCAGTTTTGGGGACATTGAAGCACAGAGAAACCAAGTGTACATTCTCGCGAGCGTGCCATCTGGCGTGTCCCCGTTTTGCATCCTCGCTGTTCAACACATTGGAGCACAGATACTGGTCGCACTGCGTGCACACCATGGGAGGACTCTTTTGGCCGACATTAGCAGACTCGAGCACGCAGCACTTGCATGCTGGGTCAGGGCCGTACTTGAGGGATTCAATCTTTGGGCCAGCACTGCTGGAGTTGGAGCCAGTTTTTGGGCTCCTATTTTTGCATGCCGGCCTGTAAAATGGAAATAGGGACTTTTTTTAAGATCCATTGCTGGAGATGCTACGAACCAAGAAACCCAACGGATTGACCAAGCGGAGAAGCAGCAGCAGAAAAAAAAAAAAAAAAAAAAAACCCTCACCAACCAAGAAGCCAAGAAATTGAACGCAGTCGTGAGAAAAGCAGCGCCATGGATTCGGGGACCAAGCAACGAAGAAAACAGAACAACGGGAGGAGAATGCGGAGTGCAAACTTACCACGATTGGTTGATTCGGGCGGGGCAGAGCGCGGGGGAATCATCGCCTCCGCCCACCTCAACGCGAAGCCGCCCTCCGCCCATCCCCCACGCGTGGTTTCAATTCGGCCCAATCAGCCCATCTGCTATTCTTCCTCCTCCTCCGACGACGCGCCTGCTCTGCTGGGCACCGGCGTCCTCGTCGCTCGCTCTGCCGCGTCGAACCTGGTGCTGCCCACGCCGCCCCATGCCGTCCTGTCCATGCCTCACGAGCAGCGCGCCCGGTCGTGCTCGCGCAGTCCCGTGCCGCCGAGAAGCTTGCCCTGGTCGACGTCGCGTCGCCTCAGCCAACATGGCCTCGAGCACCCTTGGTCCTGCTGTCTTTTTCTTCAGAACTGCAATTGCTCTATGGAACATTCGATTTTCAGTGTTGGAAAATTTGATTTGCAACGTTAGAACATTTGATTTGCAGGGTTGGAACATTTGATTTCCAACATTAGAACATTCGATTTGCAGTGTTGGAACATTTGATTTGCAATGTTAGAACACTCGATTTGCAATGCTGGAACATTCAATTTGCAATGATAGAACATTTGATTTGCATTTTTGGAACATTTGAATTGTATAGATAGAACAATTGTTGTTTCATGCTGGAACAACGTGTTTTTGTTCAGAGCTTCGATCGATGGAGGATGAACAGCCATGGCGATTGATGCATCGGGTGAGCGCCACTGGTGCACAAGCCTGAAGGAGCGTCGAGGAAGACGAATGCGAGCCTCGTAGGCATGCACGGCGGTGCGAGGCAGCGGAGCTGGGCTGCGGCAGCTCGCGGGCGCCAGGAGGCGCAGATGGCGAAAGGTCGACGAAGAGGAAGCGGCTGGGCAGGCCACGATGTTTGCTGGGCCGACATGGGCCGCGAGTTTCAGCGGGTGGGGGGTGGGCAGAGACCGTCTCCGCGTTGAGCAGGGCGGTAGCGAGAGCGTCCCCAGAGCGCGGGCGAGCGGAATGGCGTTCGCGGCGACACCGGCGAGGACGAGAGGTTTTTTATTCTAAAAAAACGAGAGGTTTGGTACGGTGGTGGCGCGAGACTAGGCAGGCGCTGGGCCGAAAGGTTCGATGCCTTTATAGGCCTCTCAGGTCCATGGAAATAGACTGCTGTTTTTGAATTCGGCCCAGCCCACGGACAAGGTTTGTTTAGCTGAGTCTGCGGGGACCTCCTATGCATAGAGCGACCTATAGGATTCAACTTATAGGGCAGCCCAATAGCCCATTAAATCTGGCCCATTAAGCTAACTTAGCTTACCAACTATCCGTCAACATTTTCAAATAACTGTTTCAACATTTTGTAAACTTATGTCAACATTTTCAATTAACAAGTCAATATTTTCGTCAAAATGTTGACATAGCACATCTAAAATGTTGACACAGTACAAACAAAACGTTGACACAATACATTCAAAATGTTGACAAAAAATTTATTTTAAAAAATTCAAAAAATATGCATATTGGATCCCATTTTGTAGAATTAATTATAACAAACACGTAGGTTCAAACAGATTTGAAAACGGACTTACGGTTTAGGAGAAAAATACGTTTAAAGTTTAGAAAACGTTTCCTTTTCTCCCTCCTCCCACCCGCTCCAATGAGAACGCGACACGTGTCGCCCTTCTGGTATCTCTCCTCCAACCCGCAGCGCGCCTCAACCGTTCGATTTTATGTTCGCACAAATATCAAAGCGTTCTATCAAAAAGATTTTGTAGGACGGGCTACATATAGGATCCACCGAGTCTGCGCCCACATGAAAAACCGGCCTTGGAAACAACAGGCTGTTTCCGACCAGCCCAGGCAAGACGTAACCTGTTTTCAGCAAGCACCAGGATTCAGGAATGAAAAACTTCAGATAACAGAACTAAAAACCAATTCACCTCCCTATAATTTGTCAATTACATAGAGAAGTATCAGGCTATCACCTGAGACAGCTTACACGGGCATATCTCACAGGCACAGGTTTTTCAATTTCACCCTCATGTTCTGGCCATTGTTAAAACCCACTACCTTATTGATCTCAGCATAAACATCTTTCCACTGTGGCACCTCCGTTTTACCTAGATAGCCAAGGCCCACGACAAAGACATATTTAGCATCATTTTGTGTCTTCAAAAGCAGAAGATCAGTACACCGTCAAATAACAGACAAACAATGTGTAGTTGAGCTCAAATACATGTAAACTCGAGCCTCCAACAGTAGCTAGAGCGTCAGAGAAGTTAACAGTGGTAGGTCTTACACCATCCAAGTATCAGCATAATAAAGCTAACTGCAACAGTTCAAGGCCTAGGATTAATCTATGATTGGTTAACTTCGATGCATACAAATCGCAGAAAATGTCAAGAACAAAAGCATACCAGCCAGCAAGGCATCAACGTGTCAATAACGAGTCTGCAAATTGTGATGTCCAAGCCTCACACCTCTGATTTGTATAGGTTGTGCTTTGTTTGTCAACAACTAAGCATCTCTTTTCTTCTTAGAAGAATGCTAGTGCTCCTCTTCTCTTTCCTTAAAAGATTATGTGTCTGCAATATGAGCTTAACCTTAGAAACAATAAACGATGCATGTGACAAGTAGAGCTCAACAAGAAATATCCGACGGCAAGAAGAACAAGGATCCTACATCAGAAACTCTATCATCCAGCAACTCTGACAGTGTAGGCCTTACTTCAATTAAGTATCAGAATAAGAAAGCAAAATGCAACAGTTCAGGACACTGAACAGCATCAAGGAGGAAATCATACCAGGCAGCAAGAGCTCAACGTCTCTTTTCATAGCCTTCCTCAGTCACATCGAACCTTTGCATAATCCTTGAACCAATTTTTTCCATTCCATGGAGGATGCAATGAAAGAGGGTTGCATTGGGCATCTTCCAAGCACCCTTTTGATGAGGTTTTCATCTGGATCCTACACTGGCAATGAGCTAAAATGTAACCTCACCGTTTGTGAATTTGGTCACTGAACAGCATTTTATTCCACATACATTGTGGCAGGGAAGCATAGCAGGTACAAATTTTGAATTGTTGGATGCAAAATTTTATTGAACCTTTACCTCAATGCCCTCGGGACAAAAGGGTATGATCTTAAGCATTCAGAGATCAGAGTTGCAGAAATCCAAACTTACATTGTTTCTGAGCACGTCGCACTTCTTGTCCTATACGGAGCGCCAAATGGAAACTTGAGCCACAAGGAGCAATTCCGAAACGGAAAGGGCGGACCATGCGGTGGCCGTTTCCTTGCAGCCGCCATGCGGTGGCCGGCGAGGCGGAGCCCGGATGGAGCTGTCGGTGAAGAGGGGCGGGGGCCGCGATCGACAGCTGCGCCTTGTTGATTTGAAATCGAAATCAAGTTCGAAACCAAACCGAAAACATTAGAGGGGAAGAGGTGATTATTTCCGGGTCGGTGAAATCGGAAGTGATTTTCCGAGGTAGGGAACCATGGGGTTGCCGAAGCTGCAGCGGCTCCGAGGTAGAGAACCATGGGTTGCCGGAGCTGCAGCGGCTCATGTCCCTGCAGCGCCACCGCCAGCGGCGTCGCCGGCAAATCCGAGACCGGAGTAAGCCTGCTCGCCCCTCGCTCCCTCTCTTAGAGGTCTGTTCACCATCCGAGAAAATGGCATGCCAGTGGTGCGGCCCTTAGTGATGGAAAATCTACACGAAACATTGCCGTCGCCGGCGGCCGGTGCCAGCCATGGCGGTGGTGGCGCGGGACGGGAGAAGGGAAAAGCGAGGGCGACGACAAAAACGAATTGTTCTGGGCCGCACACTCCTGATCCAACGGCGGAGACCTCTCGCACGATGGCAGAATGCGGTCAAAGCATTTTACACTTACCCCCTTATATGGGTCATATTATTAATCGCGATCTAAATATATTTTACACAAAACTCCTTAATCTGAAACGCAACTATTAATCACGATCCAAATATTTCACAGAACCTCCTATCTTGGATCGCGATTGTTCTCCGCGATTCAAATAGTATTTGCATAAACATCACTAATACTGTTCGTGATTATTCTCTGCGATCCAACTATTTGCAAAATGGTCCCTTGTTCATTTGCCCGTGGTGCACCCGCTTCTCCCCCTCGCACGGACACGGCGTCCCCTTTCAGCCCGCCGACGGCGACATGGGCTTGCCGGAGAGCTGCGGCCGGTTCTGGAAGGGAACTCCAGGTCACGCATTTCTCTCCTCGTGTCTGTCCACATGCAGGAGCATCCATTAGGGCATGTACAACGCGTCGGTATACCCCGTCCCTTCGCTGGCAATTTTGCAAAAAAACGCCCGCCTCCACGACTCGACCCGGCCAGCGTCGCCTCGCGAGGCGACGGACTCGTCCCGTTATCCCAGGCGAAGGAGACGGCGCCGGCACCGCTGTACGGGGCGTCTTTTCCAGGCGACGGAGCTGGCGGATCCCGCGCGGGCAGCGCGCGCACGGACGCGAGCACCGGGGACGGATGCGTCGACGGTGGATGCCCAGCTGCGCTGCCCCCTTCGCCCCCGTTCTACTTGCTTCGCCGCCTACTCCTCCACCTCCCCGCCGCCGCGACGGATGTGTTGCCAAGGAGGTGGTAGCCCAGCCCCCCGAGCTCGCACGCCGCGCCGGGCATGTCCTTCGAGATGATACCCCATCTCGCCTTCCTGCAGGAGCAGCAGCCCCCCCCCCCCCCCCCCCCCCCCCCCCCCCGGCCGTGTTCGATCGGGGCACACTTCAGTCCAACGCCGTCGCCTCGCCGATGTGGCCGCCGACTCAGCACCCGTGCCTGCTGCAGAGGTTCACCTCTGCTTCTGCTGATGCTGCCGGCCTGCCGTTCTTCCTTGGAGGCGGCGCTGCTCCGGTGACGAGCACTGCTGGCCAACGGCTGCAGCTCTGGGACTTCAAGCAGGAGAGGACGACCTGAAGCTTGGCAAGTGTTTACAATCTGGAGTTTTACTCCTGAGTAATCATGGGGTAGCTCTTCACGTGAGGAACAGTAGGGACATTGTCTAGAACATAAAAGGCAGTTTGTCAGTGTCTTTTAGGATGAAATCTTTGGGAGCAGCACAATTTTATTCTCATTGCCATGCTTGAAAATCGGTGTACATTGTGCTAATGGTTGTTCTCTTCCTTTTGAAAGAATAGCTACAGAATGTTACTGGATCAAACTGAAGAGAAAATACTTGTCACACACAACAAAGTTTGTTTATATCTACAACAAAGAATGTTACAGATTGTCCATGAGCATTTTCTATCAAACGGGCACATAATGGTATACATAAATTTATTTATAATTAATCTTTAGTTACATGCTCAGCATTAAATTACCTGCAGACAATTAGATAGTCTCTGAGTTGTACGACCTGTCTGCTCATCCGTCTGTATCATTTATTAAGAGACAGACTCCGTCTGTGGGTTGTACATGCCCTTAATGGCCCGCTCCCTCCCCCATTCTCTGCTTCCCACGGCACCGGGCGCTGGATTGATTGAATTTTGATGTTGGCTTATCGTCTCTCACTCCCTTTTTACGTTCTCCTAGGAGTACTTTTCTGTTTGCTCTCCATTGTAGCGCTTGCGAAAGTTTCCAATTTTGTCCCCACCTTTCACAGGAAAATATGATTTTGGGGAGCATATTTCCAGATATTGTTGCCTTTTCGTCTTTAGTTCTGTTTCGCCCTCTTACATCTAATCATGTATGGTATATATGCACTATCATAGCCATGCCTGTTGTGTTGCAGATGGACTGACTGCTTCATCAGTGGATAAAAGAAGGGACATTTACAAAACTAGACCTCTTTTGAAGTTTAATTTTGAAAATCGATCAGTTTTTGACACTTTGCAAGAATGGACCTCTTTTTTGAATATGAAGCTGCCGTTTGCCCCTGTTTTACCGGTCTGTTAACTAGCAGGTCTTTTGGAATTAAAAAACATAAAAAAGGATTGGAAAAGGCAAATTGACCATCCTGCCCTCCCCCCATCGATCTCACCGGAACTTATACTCCGTCCCGACTTCGACTCCCTCTGTTCGACTCCTCCTGCCTCCTCTATTAGCTCCCAGCTCCCATGGCGGCGGATTCCTAACCCTAGGGTGTGGCGGCGGCGGTGGCTGGGTGAGGTCGCGAGGACGGGCTGCGGACGCGACGCGGCGGCAGCGGGGCGCGCAAGAACGGCGGCGGCGGTGCTGCCGGCGACGACGACGGCGAGGGGCGGGAGGAGGATATGGTCCATGTGTGCTGCAACAGCTTCATCCAGGAGATCCTCGACATCTTCTGATGGGGTCGAGCTCTAGAAATGTCCGCCATTGATTTTCTTGGTTCTTCACGTCCACGACACCATCACCGTCATCTTCTTCAGCCTCTTCAATTCTTTGACAAGCAAACGGGCTGCCGATGCGCCCCACTCCGGAATTTGTAAGACTGAAACTCGTAGGCGAATTCCATTGATTGATCAAATCTGTTCGAGACAGTGAACATTGACGCCGGTGATAGCTACGACATAGTACAATTTTTTGGGATGTGATTGATTGTACTAAGAAGTTTAATTTTTAATAAAATATCATATGCGTGCATGTATGTCTGGATGCACATTTTAGAATGATTATTATACCTTTCCGGATCACTTCTACGAGTAAATAATCAGAAATGTACAAATTCCATCAAATTGTGCTGCATATTGACTCAAATATGTACGTTATAGTGTTATCTCAAAATAGGGCCGGATTTGCAACTTAGAAAGAAACACAGGTCAGTTTTGCAAAGGGCATTTCGATCTTTTTCCACCGAATTTAACACCGTCAAAGCCTTCTCACGGAATAGGGGCAACTCATTGCTTCAGTTTCAAAAAACAGGTCTGATTTTGCAAAGTCTGAAAAAAAAGGTCCAAATTCGAAATTAGCACCGAAAAAAGATCCGGTTTTGCAAATGCCCCGTAAAAGAAAGGGCTCACCCTGTCAACAAGATGGCGATGGTCCTTCTCATGCCAGCAAAAGCATGAGATATTCGATTCCAGAGCTTCCTGAGGTATAGCGGCAATCAATTACTGATGATCAGGCCATAGAGTTGTTAAAATAAAAACTGGAATGACAATGACAGTGAACGGTGTCTTTCTTTATTGCATTGTACGGACTATTTATATACAGGGTAGAGTAGTGGCCAAGCCACCCCAAAGGGTCACAACTGTTCGAACGCATCCGTTCGTCAACTGGTCACACCTCTTCACCAACTAGTCAGAATGTTTCACAACACTCCCCCTTGATCAGTTGATCATCATCGTACAATGCATCTCCTCCAAAAACCCTGTAGGAAAAATATGAGGAGATATCTGGTTCGATATGCTGTGAAAAACTCCTTAAAACCCAATGGGAAAATGAGGAGAAACTGTTACAGCCATATCATCACTCTCCATCGTAAACTCCATGAGAAAAACCTTTACAAGGAAAACTCAGAGTTCAGAGAGTATTATATGTCATTTTCATCACCTTATAAAAACCCCCATGGGGAAAAGTTAGGTAATATGACTTTCAGCTTGAAAGACATTGCCTCGTTAAAACCTGTCATGAGAAAACTCATCTAGCAAAACTCATACAGGGAAAAGAGTACAATGTGATGCCTCGGTAAGGTTATTTCAGGAGGACTCCCCCCCTGAACCTTGCAAATCTCTAAGTCTACGCATACCAATGCCTCGAACGCATTTCTGAAATGAGTGAGTTGGTAAAGACTTAGTGAACAAATCTGCGAGATTGTCACAAGATTTGGTTTGCAAGATATCTATCTCTCCGCTTTGCTGAAGCTCATGAGGATAAAATAGTTTGGGAGTAAGATGCTTAGTCAAATTACTCTTAATATAACCTTGTTGCATCTGAACTATACAAGCAGCATTATCCTCATAGATAATGGTCGGTTCTCTAATGAGACCAACTCCACATGACTCTTGTATGTGGTTTATCATTCTGCGAAGCCATACACACTCCCGTGATGCTTCATATAATGCAATTATCTCAGAATGATTGGTGGACGTAGATACCAGAGTCTGTTTCGAAGACTTCCATGATATTGCTGTCCCACCATGTAAAAACACAAAGCCTGTTTGTGATCTGGCATTATGGGGATCTGAAAGATAGCCAGCATCAGTGTATCCAATCAAATTGGAGTCATGATTCTTCCTAAAGAATAAACCAAGATCTTTGGTGCCATTAAGATATCTAAGGATAGTCTTAATTCCCGTCCAATGACGTTTAGTAGGAGCTGCACTATGTCTGGCTAATAGGTTCACTGCAAAAGCAATGTCAGGCCTTGTGCTATTTGCCAAGTACATCAGTGCTCCAATGGCACTAAGATATGGAACTCCAGGTCCCAGTATCTCCTCTCCCTCTTCCCTTGGTCGGAACGGATCTTTATCCAGTTCGAGAGCTCTAACAACCATAGGGGTCTTAATGGGATGAGCTTTGTCCATATTGAATTTCTCCAATACCTTCTGGACATAGGCAGATTGATGAACTAGAATTCCCGTTGGAAGGTGTTCGAGTTGCAGACCCAAACAGAATTTAGTTTTACCTAAATCCTTCATCTCGAATTCTGCCTTGAGATGTCGACATGCTTCTTTAATATCTTCAGTGTTACCAATAATATTCAGATCATCGACGTACACTGAGATAATGCAGAATCCTGTGGAGGATTGTTTGATAAACACGCATGGACAATCATCATTGTTCGAATATCCTTTCTCGAAAAGATACTCCTTCAGTAGGTTGTACCACATCCGCCCTGATTGCTTCAAGCCATATAATGACTTCTGAAGCTTTACACAATACATGTTGCGATTTGCATCCTTATTCGGAATTGGAACCCGATCAGGAACCTTCATATAAATATCCGAATCTAGCGACCCATACAAATATGCAGTCACGACATCCATCAACTGCATAGATAGACTCTTTTTCACTGCCAGTGATATTAGATATCGGAACGTAATTCCACTCATTACCGGAGAATATGTCTCATTGAAATCAATGCCGGGTCTCTGCGTGAACCCTTGTGCGACGAGCCTGGCTTTATATCTCACTACCTCATTGTTCTCGTTCCTCTTACGAACGAAAACCCACTTGAATCCCACAGGAAAGATTCTAGGAGGTGTTGGAATTGCTGATGTGAATACCTCTCTTTTCTTGAGGGAGGCTAACTCTGCCTCAATTGCAGCCTTCCACTGGTTCCAGTCCGAGCGTTTCTGACACTCTACCATGGATTTAGGATCTGGATCGATCAGGAGACTTTCAGCAACCGCATCTGAGAAATATACGTCGACAATCGTAGTTCTACGATTGTATGATTCTCCAGTATCCGCGTAGTGAATGGAAACTTCTTGAACTCCTCCTGACTCCTCATGATTTCCCAATACGAGTGTGTCAGGGTGTTCCGACCTCCCAACTCCAGAAAAGTGCACATTCGAGTCGGGTTGTGGATCTCTCATCATGTCCACAGAGTGTATACTACTCTCTTGGTGTCTGTCAACAACTGGCTGACCTGCATTTACTACCTCAGAGGAAATCGCCCGTCGGCGAGTGCTAGGTCCTACGTCCTGCACCTTATTTCTCTCTATCCTCGGACGCTTTCTCGTAGCATTTACTACCTGCTTAGGGATGTTCGTACTTCTCCCCCTCTTTTCAGAGGTCTGGAGTTGAGTGGTTTTCTTTGGTACCTCCACTCTTTCCGGCGCATTCCTCGCAGGGTTCAAGGATTTTGTGACACCTTTATAGTCAGTAAATGCATCTGGCAGATTGTTTGCAATCTGTTGCAAATCAATAATCTTCTGAACCTGCAGTTCAGTTTCTTTAGTACGTGGATCCATGTGAGCGATGCCTCTAACATCCCAATCAATTTCCTGGCATTCATTGTGGTACTTAAAATCTCCCCCTAATGCCGGAAAATGATGCTCATCAAAGATACAATCAGCATGCCGGGCAGTAAATAGATCCCCAGTCAGGGGCTCAAGATATTTAATAATCGACGGGGACTTGTATCCCACGTAGATCCCCAATTTCCTGTGAGGGCCCATGGCTGTACGCTGAGGTGGTGAAATCGGTATATACGTAGCACAACCAAATTTCCGCAGATGGGAGATATTTGGCGGATTCCCACGTACTAACTGTAGGGGAGATGTACTATGATATGCAGTTGGACGCAACTGGATTAAGTCAGCAGCATGAATTACTGCATGACCCCAACACGAAGTTGGGAGATTGCAATTCTGCAACATTGGTCTTGCTATCAATTTGATTCTCTTTATCAGAGATTCTGCCAAACCATTTTGCGTATGGACATATGGAGCCGAATGCTGAACTTCAATGCCTTGAGCCATACAATAATCATTGAATGCTCACAAAGAAAATTCTGCAACATTGTCCAATCGGATTGATCTAGTCCGCTGTTCAGGGAAATTTGCTTTCAATCTAAAGATTTGAGCAATTATCTTGGCAAAAGCATGGTTTCGTGTCGACAAGAGACACACATGAGACCATCGCGTAGATGCGTCTATCAAAACCATGAAATACCTGAACGGTCCAGAATATGGTTGTATGGGGCCACATATGTCTCCTTGAATCCGTTCAAGAAAGTCAATAGGCTCATGTTGAATTTTAAGGTATGATGGCCTCAAAATCAACTTTCCCGTGGCACATGCAGTGCACATAAAATCCGATGATTTCGGGAATTTGGCATCATTTAAATCATGACCAATGGAATTGCCGATAATTTTCCTCATCATCCCCACCCCGGGATGGCCTAGGCGATCATGCCAAGTCTGGAATGTATCAACATTCTGGAAAATTACCTTATATGCAACATGTTCTACGGGTTTAATGTATGTGTAGTACAATCCAGACGGTAAGGAAGGAATTCTTTCCAGAACATCTTTGCCATATCCGTTATCCTTAGTAATAAGGAGAAGTTCTTCATTATTCTCTTCATGGGTTTCAACATGTAACCCATTTTTTCGGATATCTCTATAACTCAATAGGGTACGAGTAGAATCAGGATACAACAATGCATCCTCAATTATTACTTGTGTACCCATAGGGAGTGTGATAGTGGCTCGTCCAGAACCAACTATCGTCGCATCGCGCCCAGCGATGGTCAAAACATTTCCTTCTCTCTTCGTAAGAGTTTGGAAGTATTTTGTTTCCCTAAGTATAGAGTTTGTGGTACAAGAGTCCACAAGGCACATTTCCTCCTCCATCGAATTGACTCCCTTCAATCTATATAAATGAAAATTACAAAATTCCATCAGATATATAGAGTACATACATAACTTTATTAAAGTACCAACGTGCTGATACTTATTACAATACCATTCAGTACCATCTACTTATTACAACTTTATTTTTATTACAAGGACATAGATATCTAACAATCTAGGAGATCTTGGATCCTAAACTAGGTCCCCATACACATCGTTGGAAGTGAATTCAACGATGGTGTTCTCCGTGTCCATGTAGTCATCGACGGACAGTGGAAGCTCCGCGTTAGCAACGCCCTTCGCCTCTATGCTTGGCTCGGATTGCTGGTTGAAGTGAGCTTCAAAACCCGATCCTTTCGCCTTGTTACCCTGGGATTTCTGATACAGATCACACAAGTGCTGTGGGATTTTGCATTTCTTAGCGATGTGTCCAACACATCCGCACTTAAAGCAAGTTCTCTCATCATTCTTAGCTTTAGAAATGCCTTTCCCTTTGGCCTGGCCATTGAACCTATTCCCTCTCTTCCTCTTGCGGTTGCGCCTAGATTTACCATCCTTTTGATTGCTTGTAGAAGCAACATTCTTATTCTGAGTGTTATGATGAACTTCAGGGAGAGGAGCAGCCCCAACCGGGCGTTGATGATGATTTTTCATAGTGAGTTCATCATGCTTCTCAGCCTGAAGTAAATCATTGATCAGCTCAGTAAAGGTTTGGTAATTCCTGGCACGGTACTGATGCTTCAAAACCCGCTCAGAAGGGAGCATAGTAGTGAGAGTCTTCTCAATCTTCTCCGCTTCTGATGGTTCTTTCTCACAAAACCGCAATTTAGAACAGATCTTATGAACAGCATGGTTGTAGTCTCCAACGGATTTAAAGTCCTGAAGATGAAGATGAGACCACTCATGATTAGCCTCAGGTAGCAAACATGCCTTCTGTTGTTCATATCTGTCCTTTAGAGCATTGAATAGGGTACTTGGTTCTTCCTCCAAGACATATTCAGCTTTCAGGTCTGAATGGAGGTGCAACCTAATAAGTTGCAAGGCCGAGAACTTGTATGGTTCTGTAAAGTTGGCTGGTCTCCCAGCGGGTGGCGAGAGAGCCAATAAGATCCCACGGGCTGCCAAGCTTATCTTGACGTCCGTCGCCCATGTTGGGTAATTATGTCCATCTTGAGCAAGTTCCTCGAACTCACGGGCCATGTTACCTACATGGGTTACAACCAGAGATTTAATTAAAACCCTCATGGTGTAGTTGTAATATCATGCAATCTGTGCATGAAAAATTTGCAAGAAATAAAATCTCCATTGCATAATATATGGTACAAGCAAGAGAAATTAATCTCCATTGCTGGCATGTGCTATGTAAGAGAATTTAATCTCCATTACATTTTTATTCTATGCAAGAAAAAATTATATCCTCAATTGCATATAGTCATATGCAAGAAAATTTAATTCCTCCATTGCAAAGTGCAAGAAAATAAAATTCTCAATTGCATAACATATTATGCAAGAAAATTTTATTCTCCATTGCTTATATGTTGTAAAACATCTTGTGCATATCAATTAACATTAATTAATTGTGGCTATACAAGAGAATTCATCCTCCATTGTTAGCCAAAATATTGTTAAGGTTGCTGTGTTTAATTTTTAATTTTCCTCGAATTAATGCCCAAATGCATAATGAGGTCAAATTAAATCCGATCTTGTAAGAAAATTTCATTTCTCAATTGCAAGAATAAATTAAACACATGATTATGACCGACATAATCTCCATTACACATCAGTACATCTTGACTGGAAAGTAAAGTTCAACCTCTTACAATACTACACACAAATCCAGCACATTACAGGGATTAAACTGAATGTTAAACAACATCTAAATCAGTAAATAAACTAAGGCTGAAATTCAACAAAAACCCGAGGGTCTCTGTGAAAAACCGGCCTGGATACGTCTTGCTTGCCCGCGTGGGCCAAGCAAACCTGGATTGAGGCCCAGGCGGCCTTTCGGCCCGAGAGGGAGGCGCGCGGGGGCGGTTCCGGCCCAGACGGCCCATGGGCGTCGAATAAAAACGGCGACGGTTGCCGGGCTAGGGTTTCGCAACCCTAACCGCTCCCGAATGCGCTGCCGCAACCGCATCTCTCCGCGGCGGCTCCGGTGCCCCGCTCCGCCGCTCCCCCTCGCCGGCGGCGAGATCTTCAGTGGCGGCGGGTCTCCTCCTCGTCGGAGGAGATGTCGTCGTAATCTTCGACGACGCCGTTCATGTGGACGGCCCGCGTCGCCGTCGACGTCCACGCGCCGCGCTCACGCCCTGGGCGACGCGGCGGCGTGCCGGCGAGGTGCGCGAAGCGCCGGAGGATGGGCCCCCCGTTGGGGGTGTGTGGCTGTGGCGCGGAGGAGGGTCCCGCTGCCGATGCTCCAGCCGGGCCGTCGCCGGTGATGACGTCGAAGTCCGGCGAGCGCGGCGGGATCGATGGTGCCTGCGTCCGCGGCAGCGCTAACTGACCCGTCGTCGGCCTCTCGGGTGGCGGCGCCGACTGCGATGAAGACGGCGTCAAGTTCATCAGCGCGTCGATCGGCTCCTCCGGGTCCTCTTCCTCCGATCCCGTCGCCGCTTCCTCGACATCGACGGCGGCGGGTGCCTCGGCGTCGGTGGAGAACAGCGGTGGCGCCGTGCCTCTTGCCCATGTGGCAGGCATGGCTGCGGAGGTGGTGGCCGCCGCGGTGAACGACGACACGGCGGCGGCAAGTCGACTCGGTCCTACCTCAGATCCGAAGAAGGGAGCGCGTTCAGCCACGACCGGAGTCCCGAACACCATGCGGGGCTCGACGGTTGGCGTCGGCGTCGGCAGGCGAGGAGGCGACGGAGTCGGCAAGTGAGGAGGTGGCGGCGCATCAGCCACAATGGGGCTCCACCTGTGGCGCGTCACGCCATGGATGGGGCACCATCTGTCTTCTTCAGGCGCGGCATTGCAGCGGCTCGGCCCCGCCCCTGGATCACCACCAGGGCGGCGGAACAGGCCGAGATCCAGGCGCCCGCCATGGTCTTGGTGGCGGTTGCCACGGCCATGGCGGCGGTTGTTCATCTGGCGTCCACGACGACCAGCGAACGACCCTCCACGGCGCCCGTTGAAGATGGCGCGACGGCGGCGGTTGCTGCGGCGTCGCGGGTGGAAGAACGGGCGGCGGAACGGGCCGCGGAAGTGGAGTCCGTGGCGGCCGCGGAAGAGACGACGGCGACGGAACGTCTGCCGGCGTGGTTGCAGTCCACGCAGAACGGCGATGAGGATGGTGAAAGTGATGGCGTCGAGGATCGGCATCGTACTCACCAAGTCAGTCGACGAGAAGATCTCGTCGAGTTCAACAGAACTCGACTGCTTTATGGTTCGAGGTGTTATGGAGAAATTGGTACAATGTGCGAGCCTGCGATTGCTGGTTTTCTCGTGGAAGCACCCAGAGCAGTCACCGCTATTAGAAACATACATTGAGGGTAAAGTCTACCCAACAGGCAAGTTGACTGTTTTGGAGCCCTGCACACGATGCCATGCTAGAGCGAGATGCTGAAATAATCTATCGTGATTGTTCTCGGTGTAATCATATTTAAACCAGCTCCTAAAATCACGAAATTTGTTTCTGCTGGAAGCTCTTGATCGGGACTTCAAACTGGACAACATGCACATCTGGATTTCTAGTATATTTCAAACTGCCGCTGGTCAAATTAGGGTATTTTATAAGTTTCAAGGATTTATTTGGGCAAACAAACGAATTTCTAAAATCACAAAAACTTCTCCAAAATTCTTCCTAGCTGAGCTGAATCCTCTGGTATTTTTGGTTCCTCAAGATGCTATTTAGAAATTTGAATTCTTTCACAAGCCTTAGTTTGACAATTGTTTGAATTATTGATTTTGAATTCAACCTTGTCTTTTGCTTTTGGGTTCTGTTCAGTTTCATATGCGTGCTCGCTGGTCTTCAGTGACACGGGGTGTCACATGTTTACCATCCGAGGCTGCCGGCAAGCACTGAACACCTTCACAGCAATCGGATTCAGATTTTTTTTGGGCAGGAGTCCGCTGTGTTCCCCAAGCTGGTTGGTCTCTCAGAGCTTCTTCGATTTGCTGAAAATACTTTGAATTGTCGGGCGCCATAATAAAGTTGTTCAAATACAATGCAAAGGAGAAACATCAAACTCTTAAGTCAAAATCACAACCACGGCACAGTCGTTTCAGCAAACCACGAGATCTCGTTCCAGATTACAAACAACGGCACAGTTTACATGTCATGCTGGAGACTAGTCTGTAATGTCAGCCGAAAACCTTAAGAAAAACATCCTTCGAGTAGCCTACCATCTGTGTCATTGCATTTCGTCAAGTTTGAATTGGAATAACCCCCTTTCTCATGTTTGAATTTAACTTGTTCACAATCAAATAGAGACCGGTCTCACAAATTTTACAGAAGATCACAGTCGTCTCACAAATTTAACAGAATATCACAGTGTTGTCCAACTATAACGGCAGATTGGAAGTGTTGTCCAAATATCAGAAGCAGAAACAGTTATTATTCACTCTCATCAGCCAGCCAACATATGTTCAAAACTCCTAGATCCCATTTGCAGTGACATTACGGACAGAACTGATTCAACACAAAAGTAGCAGACAATAAGCCGACATTCCAGATCAACACCAAAGTCAAAACTCCTAGATCCCATTTGCAGTGACATTACGGACAGAATTGATTCAACACAAAAGTAGCAGACAATAAGCCGACATTCCAGATCAACACCAAAGTAGCAGACAAGTAAGCTTTATGCGCGATAGCTGAGAATATGCAAGGATCTTCAAATCACCCTCAGATTGAGCCATCAGATGATGCCTCCTCGATGAACCTTTCCTTCTCAGCGCGCCTTTTCTTCATGGCCTCCTTGTAGGGCTTCGCTCGCTTACGCAACTCTTTCCAGGTTGCTGTCTTCCTTTTCACAAAGAGGTCAGACTCTCCCTTCAGTGTCTTGAGAGCTTTCTTACTGATCAGTCTCTTGTCCTCACGCTTGCCATTCTTCATCCCATTCTTCCTGGCAAAGGAAGAGGATATCATTAATAAGTAATTACTCTTATGAGCAAGCAGGTGTTTAAACATGCAACACATACAGAAACGATATTTCAGGTTAATGGGTTAGCATATTGTGGTGAAACTACACGAGGAACAGAGCTACACAGGATAATGGGTTACCATATCTACCATATAAAACTAGTCAGTTGAAATTGATCATGTTCCCAGCAAAGCGTTTATCCTAAACAGAGCCAGAACAGGTATCAAGCCAGTATCAATCAAGTTGCACAAAGAAGAAAAAAGAAAAACATGTAAATCAATATTCTGCACATTTGGACTCCAAAACAGAACAGGTTATAGTGAGTGAAGAACTTTAGGTATCCATTCTGTTAACAAACAAGCCACCATTCTTCAGGAAAAAAATAATTCAATCTGTTAAATTAATTCAAGCTATTGTGAATCCTAATCAGGTTAACAAAAAGAAAACAGAAGGACAGTGCAAACTCAAACAAACGCATTGGCTATTCACATGAATCAAAAAATAAAGGCAAAACCCATCCTCACGAAGTTCAGAAGATGTTTGGATCAATTTGAACCTGTGAATCACCGATACGCGCACGAGGCCGCCGTACCCGTATCAGATACGGCCCGATACGATACGGCGATACTCAGATACTCCGATACTCTCTCTATAAAATCACTGTTTTGGTTTGAAACTTGCGTATCGCTGTATCGGCGTATCGTATCACCGTACCGGTGTCCCCGTATCGGTGATTCTTAGATTTGAACAATAACAAGTTAATGGTATTAGTCGCATATAAACATCGGTGATCGGAAGATCACATTGAGAAACTAACTGTTCTCTAGAACAAACAGCCCATTAAATTTTGAAAACTCAGGAGTAATAACAACCATCACATAACAAAAATTGACGATTCTATAGTGTAAGACCACCCAAGGACCTCCACAAAACATGAAAACAAATGGCCCAAATGAACCTTCAAACACTAATAACATATCAAATAACGAGAGGACTAGCCTCACTAACCACAGCACAAAGCAGCTAACATAACAAGGCTGCTTCCCAACTATCATGATCACTACAATACAAACAGATACGTGGACAGACTACGGGGTTAGCATATCAGACATTCAAGTTCCAAGCAAATTTTCGACAAAAAAGTACAAACATAGAAATATATTGAGAACGATCCTAAACATCACCAACAGGTAAGCTGACAGAACATGACGGCTTCCAAAGTACCATGATTCAGCAAATTGACACGATCCCGGCACATAACCTAAGACAGACTAGTACAACATCATGATGCGATCCAGAACAGTAATCAAATGAGTCGCCAGTTATACTATTCGTACCACAATAACAGGTATAAAATTCCAGAACTAACGACGAACACAAAACACATTCTGGATGATATAAAATCCGCGAGAAAGTGAAGCAAATTACCCAGAAGAGGACGATGAGGAGGAGAAGGCGGAGGTGGAGGAGGAGACGGCGGTGCTGAACCGACCGACTGGAACCTGACCGCATCACGCGGTGTGCGTCGACACGGCCGGCGTGTACAGGTCGAAGAAGCCGCCTCCCAACCCTCGGCAGCTCCTCGTTCAAGCCATGAACGAGGATCTGTTGAGGGAGCAGCATCTCTATCCCTCAAAGAGCGAGACTTTGAAACCGAGACTTTCAAGCCGAACGAGGATCTGTTGAGGAAACTCCTAGCTGCTGCCAAACTTGTTCATCAGATTACAAGCTTTGTTCTTGGTGGAGAAGGAGGAGAGGGCGATGGGGAAGATGGAGGAGAAAGTTTGGTAGGAGGAGGATATGAATGACTTTGCTGGTGGGCGGCACAATGAATGACAGCTACGGCCTGGATGGAGGAGCGTCTCGGCATCTCTTCCCCTGTCTTTATAGAAAAGGCGAGCCGGAGAGAGAGAGGGAAAGAGGAAACGTCAAGATCAAATCCCGGCCGTATCTGCACCTACTCAATTAATAATGCCTACTCATTGATTTTTATAAACGCGTACCCATCCAAGACACTAGCCTACTCAATTAATAATGCCAGCCGGGGCGGCGGGATTCGCTCGTCACTGTTCAAACAAACCACGATTACCGCCGCGGTTTACTGCGGCTGCAACCCCGAAAATCTTGTGATTATTAGTTAACGTGACCCGCCCGCCCAGGCTTCCGTTCAAACGATTCGGGTTCCGGTACAATTTTACCGCTGCGCGAGACATGTGACGGGAGGGAGTCCTGCCGCTGCACGTGAAAACGGGCCCGACCCGAGTGGGCGCGGCACTCTTTTCCATCCACAGACGCGTGGACCAGCACTTGATATTTTTCATTGTTTTATTTAAAGAATCGAGCATTCTTTTTTGGGTTTTACTAAAAACCTTAGCTTTGTTAAAAGCCGAGGAGTCTTTCGCAAAAAAAAAAAAGGGAGAAATTCCGGGGAGCCGGAGGAAACGTCAGGAATTCAGGATCGAGTCCCATTCATATCTGCTCCGATTCTATCTATAGCAGTATATAAAACGCACCAAGGCACTCAATCAATTCCTGCTAACTACAGCCAGCAGTGCCAGCCGTTGGCGTGATTTCTGCATGACCTTTCGTTTACAGCAAGAATTACTCCTTCCAAAAACTACTGCGCAATAAACGGGCGGCGAGGTCACGCAATTAACTCCTGCTATAGTTATAATCTGCATGGCCTTTCGTTCGTTTACCTCCTCAAGATGTTTACTCCTCCGCGATTAACGTGCCACGCCGTTTGGTTTGGTTTGGCCAGGTTTGTCTCGCACAAGTTCAAAGTCCTCAGATAAAAATACTGCGCGATTCTCGCGCCAGCAGCCATTTCACAATTCGATCGAGGCCATTGATTCGAATCGCAGTCCTGGAGCGGCACGTCAGTGGGGCGGCGCGGCTTTGGGGTCAAATCTCTCTACAATACTTCAATTAGTCTACCGGCACCAAGTAAGCCGAACCCACAGACATGTGGACCGGAAGGCACGGGTCCCGCGCGTCATTGAGAAGGGGGGTAACTGGTTCAGTGTACTTTCTGGTGCTGGGAATCAGTGCCGACTCAGGTCGCTAGATTCACAGCGCTAAAGTTATGACGACACAGGGAGCGGAATCTCTATCCATCCCGCTCCCCGTCTGTGATGACTGACCTCATCACAAGTAAAAATTCTCGACTTTTTATAAGGAACGAATTCATGTTCGTTTCTTTTTTTTTCTTTTTTGCGTTTTTTTGCCTTTTGCTGTTAAAATTGCGCGAGTACGACTTTTCCTGCTTGGAAACGATACACGCGTCCCCACCACTCTCAACGCTTGACGTGCCGTGTGCGTGCGTGGCCCAGTTGCCGCCCCATGTGGATGAGTGGTGGGGGCCCGCGGCTTCGTTTTCCTTCCCATATAAAAATTTCTCCAAAACGAATATGCTGGGAATATGCCAAAGTGGTTCATTCACGCGAACATGCGTCTCGGTCTACGGAGTCTGGCCGGCGTGTCACGGAGTTGTAAAGCTTACGCAAAACTTGTCAAATATAATTTTGATTTTCGAGAAGCTTCTTGCTGCTGTTTCATGAGGACGCTTTGGACTTTGGAGGCACCGTCACGGTCTTTGAATCGTCTCCGGCGCCAACAGAACAGCTGTGGCCGTTCCAAGAGACGACAGCACACTGACATGTAGACCAGCGGCATCGGGTCCCGCGCGTCATGGAAAGGAGGAACAGGTTTTCGCATGCGTGTCGCCTTGGATTCCCTGTAAACACACGACGACAGACACAAGAATCTCGATCCAAGCAGGCTCGCTGAACTGATGGGGGACCTCACAAGTCAGTGCACCTCGATCCGTTGTTTGTGTGGTTTTCCTTGCGCTCCATTCACTGTTTCCCTCGACAGGGTGCAAAGCCACGTCTTCGTGTTGAGCGCACCGCAAAAGCCTACTTACTCCGTTCAAAAATATAAAGATTTGTTGACTGGCTGGCATCAACTTTGACTGTTCGTTTTATTCAAAATATTTTTAAAAATATAATTTATTTTATGATGACTTGTTTTGTTATTAGGTATATTTTAAATATAACTTAATTATTTTTATATTTTTTTAAAAAAAGTTAAATAAAACGGATGATCAAACTTGATGGCTGCCGGTCAGCGAATCCTTGTATCTGTGGAGGGAGGGAGTACTACTCGTGACTGCACGTAGAATGCGCTGGTGAGCGAGCGAGTGCAACCCCACCAAAAGTCCGACCGACCGACGGACCGACCGGTAGCAAACAGAGTGAGTGAGCCAAAAGCTGATCCGCGCCGACGTCTCCGACTGCTTGGTATGGGTCATACAGACCGGGGAAAAAGAAAATACAGAAACGGATACCACACCACCACAGCATCCGCAACCTCACTGACAACGTACCCCGCTCTAAGGCGGGCCCAGCAGTCATCGAGAAATGACAAAAGAAAATCAGAGGGCTTTCGGTCAATTGCTGTCAGTACGCGTGCTGTAGACCTCACGCGACTGACGCGTAGGCCCGACGTTGGACCCACGAGACCGTGGGTGCGAGAGCGGAAACAAACCTACCGGACGCAGATTGATGCGTGCAGCATCGAAATTTTGTATCGTGGCACAGGCTCGTGTACAACAAACCAATGCAATTTGAAACATCATCGATGTAGGAGGACGCAAACTTTTCGAGCAAAACAAAATGAACAACTAGCAAGGTATCAACTTTTTTTTTACATAAAAGAAAAAGGGAACTCGGCTAGTAATCAATCAAATGCAATTTGAAACGTCATCGATGTAGCCACATAGCCCTACGAAAATGTCATTGTCGGTTTGAAATTGGAACCGTGGTTTAGAAAGGGAAAAGGTTAAATCTTAGGCGTGCAAAGTAAGGAGCTCCATAACCAAAATTTCAAACAGACACATCCCTGGCTTCATTCGTGATTGAAAGCTTCATTACTTACTCCAACAATATCAAGGTTTCATGAGTTATGAGTGTTCATCGGAGAGCACCGAGCTTAGAAGAGTGTTGTCGGCCAGGATCATAGAAGAAGGTGATTGGTCAGGGCCAGAGTGGAGAAGAAAGGTTGCAGACGACGACGAATGTGACGAAAGGAGGTTATCTCAAGTCCTTGACACACGTGTCTCTGACATGATTTGTGATAGAAAGCTTCATTACTGACTCGTCCAAGGTCAAGGTTTCGGGATTTAGGGGGGGCTTATCGGAGAGCACCAAGCTTAGAGGAAGGGCGATGTCGACCAAAATAATTGGGACGGCGTGTGGTTAGGGCTACAGTGAAGGGGAGAGGCCGCGAACGACGACGAGGATGGAGGAGGGAGGTTATTATCACTGAGTCCTTGGACGAAGCTCGAACTCAATTTTGTTTTTTCTTGCGTCATCTTGCTAAGGATTTATCGCTAGCCGCGCCTTAAGCTCCCGAGTTCAAAATAAAGTGAGTGTGACATCGCAATGGAATGACTTGTTCTCCAAATATTTGATGACAAAACAATCAAATTAATGTTCAAATAAGCTCCCGAGTTCAAAATAAAGTGAGTATATATTACATAGTATGTGGCGGAAAAAAGGAGAGGATAAAAAGGACATTTCTATAGCCAAGTTTACCAACGTGGATAGCCAGATGGGAGGAGGAACTAGTTTGAACCGGTTACCCATACTTCATGGATTAAACTGGACCTTTTCATAGTTCAAGGACGAAATCGAGCTTTTTTTTTTTTACGAAAAGGGAATTTCATTAATATTGAAGCATATTACATCCCCTGATTACGGTGACATCCCAATCAACACCTATTCCATTGATGAGAGACAAGAAACCTTGAAAGAGCCATAAATTCCACCATCTAGGATCACCATCCCAGACGGATATGCCACGAACGAAAACTCCGATCTGAAAGAACACGGCCATCTCACCATCCACCATCGTCATCCTCATCTCCGACGGGGGAAAATTGAAACCCAACCATTTCGCAAAAGAGGGGTAGACTGATATTCCATATGCAAGTATGAAGAACTCGCCGCCGTCAAGCCCGTAGCCGAGCCCATCGTCGCCTCCTTCACCATATTCGCAATGGGAAAACACAAATCCGAGTAACATCCAGATGAATGTCACCGGAAACCAAACTCTCACTAGCCCACAGTCATGGTCAAGAAAAACCATGACGAGACAAAGGAAGGGCCGGAGTACCTTATTTTTCATCGATGATGGCGCCTTCGACTCGCTACCACCGTCGAGACGTATCCTCCTCCAGTGTTCCATGCTGACGAACTTGACGTTGCCGCCGCCCTCTTCGACCGAACTATCAGAGAAACCCTAATCCTAACAAACATCGCGACCACCGCCAGAAGCGACCGCCGCGGAAAGACCTACCTATCTAAACCTATGAGGGAACAAAGCAGACGTCGGAATGCCGGGCCTCCCTCCTCCACCGATGGCGAGGCCGCCGGAGACGAGGGGGCCGGCGTTGCTTTTTCTTTTGAGCCGCCGCCGCCGCCTCCGTTTTTCTCGCGTTACGAGCCTGTGGCCATCTCATAACGAAATCGAGCTTTTGGCAATAGTTCGAGGACCAAGTTGACTATTAATGCTACCTAGTAAAGTAAAGGTTTTTTATCTCACAAACATTTCAAGCAGAAATCAAAGTTTCGACAAAAAAGATACGGCGCACACATAAAATTGTCGAAGTATTGAACCAGTATCTCAAATCAAATACTAGTATTGAGCAAGCCTAGTAGCCAAAAGCGTTCCATGTTGCGCGCATGGCCAAATGTGATTTGGTCGTACTCGTTTGCCATCCGGGACCCAACCTTGAAGTTTTGAATCAAAGCGGCTCAACCACGTTCCGTGTCCATCTGTTGATGACACAAGCCGGGGCCTTATCTCAAAACAGAAAAAAAAAACCGAGCCGGGGTCGTCAGCCAAAGACGGGATATCTGCACCACCTTCCTCACGGGTTCAGATATCCGTGACCGAACAGTAGTGTCGCTGCGCGTGGGACCGACCGACCACAATCGCGGAACGGAACGGCCTCGGATCGTGCTCGTCCTTGCCGTTTTGGGGGGCCGCAGCCGTCCGTCTGGGGACGTGGGGCGGCTGAGGTAGGGGGTGTCAACGAGCCGAGCTCGAGCGAGCGAGCTCCATGCACCTAGGCTCGAGATCGACAAAAAGCGAGCCGAGCTCGAGCGAGCCTACTGTAGGATCGAAATCGGCTCGGTGGAAGGCGGGATGAAGCTCGTGTTCGGCTCGTCAAAGCAGGCCGCTGCTGCTCCGGTTCTGGGGTCCGCGGCACATGAGGTCACTCACTCCTCACGGGGGCGGCACTCTGCACGTCTACTGTTTGCTGCAACGAGACTTCCGAATCGTGTCTCGCGCTCTGAGCCAAATTTCTGACAGCCTGTTCGGCTGGGCTGGAAACCAGCTGGTGAGGGATTGGAATCCCTCACGGATAACTGTAGCGCTGGCTGTTGTTACAGTAACTTATGAGGAAGATTTCAACCAGCGCTTGCTGCTGCCAGCAATCCGAACAGGGTGTGAGAGTTTCCACCAAGCCCAACCAAAATTAATCCATGGGATCGATCCAGAAGTGCTCAGGGAACAATCTCCCCTACTTTGGAGGACCATTCTCTACTTCTGAGCGGGCGGATCGGAAATTGTGGGTTTGAAATTGTCATTGTCGTCTACTACGAAATGTCATTGTGGGTTTGAAATTGGAACCATGGTTTAGAAAGGGGAAAAGGCTAAATCTTGTCCGTGCAAAATAAGGAGCTCCATAACACAAATTTCAGACAGACACATCCTTGGCTCGATTCGTGATTTAAAACTTCATTTATTGACTCCAACGAGATCAAGGTTTCACGATTAGAGAGTACCAAACTTAGAAGAAGGATGTTGCCGGCCAAGATGATGAAAGACGGTGATTGGTCGGGGCCAGAGTGGAGAAAAAAGGCTGCAAACGACAACGGAAGTGGCGGAAAGAGGTTACTGAATTCCTTGACACACGTATCTCTGGCGTGATTCATGATGGAAAGCTCCATTACTGACTCTCACCAGATAAAACTTTCGGGGTTTAGGGAGACTCATCGGAGAGCACCAAGTTTAGAAAAAAAGCGATGTCAGCCAGAGTGATGACGGTTGGTTAGAGCCAGAGTGGAGGGGAGAGGCTGCAGACGACGACGGAAGTGGCGGAGGGAGGTTACCTCAATTCCTTGACACATGTATCTCTGGCGTGATTCATGATGGAAAGCTCCATTACTGACTCACATAAGATCAAGGTTTTGAGGTTTGGGAGAGCTCATTAAGGAGCACCAAGCTTAGAAGAAGGACGACGTTGGCCAAAGTGATGGCGAACGGCGGCGAGGATGAGGGAGGGGGTGATTACCTCGAGTCCCTGGACGGAGCTCAAGCTCAAATTTGTCTTTGCTTATGTGATCTTGCTGAGGATTTATCGCTGGCGGCCTTAACTATTGCCACAACATATCTAGTGCTACCTAGTAAAGTAAGGGTTTTCAGCTCACAAACATTTCAAGCAGAAATCAAAGTTTTGAATAAAAGATACGGCGCACGCATAAAAATGTCAGAGTATTGAACCAAGCTCTCAAATGAAATAGTAGCATTGAGCAAGACGAGTAGCCCAAAGCCTTCCGTGTTGTGCGCGCATGGCCAAATTTGAGTTGGTCGTCGTTCACTCGTTTACCATCCGGAACCCAACCCCGCTGCAGTTTTGTTTGCATCAAAGCGGCGTCCTGTAGATAGAGTAGGTCCCTTTAGCTCGCTGACGAGACGACGGCGGGTTCGTCGCTCAACCACGTTTTGGCATCTGTTCATGACATGGGCCGAGGTCAGCCGAAGACGGGACCTCTCCCCCACCTTCCTCTCTCCGTGACCGAACTGTAGTGTCGCTGCGCGTGGGACCACAAGCGCGGAAAGGAGCGGAACTGCAGGGCCCACCTCCCTCGGGTCGTGCTCGTCCTTGGAGGCCAGGAACGGGGAGAGAAAGGCAGCAGAAGCAGGCCGCTGCGCTGCTGCCGTCTCGACTCTACCGGTGTCTCGGAGGAGGACGGACCGTCCAAAGTTTGACACGCACGCACGATTACGTCCACACCACACACTACTCCAGGTTCACCGTTCACTCCTCCCGGCACGTCTACTGTTGCTGCAACGAGACTTCCGAGCCGTGCCCTGTCCTCCCGTGCTGGGAAATGAATCAGTTTTTCAAAACCAAAACTGCTCGTCATCCTCTTCCTCCGGCAGCCGCCAAAGCTTCGAGATGGTCCTGTCCTCCTATGGTTTGGTTGATGAACAGACTAAAAACACTCGGGCTCAAGATAAGAAGGAAAACAAATGGCGCGTAGGACGGCGGGCCCCACCTCAGCTCCCTCCAGTCCCTCGACGCGCTGCTCGTCCGCCGTCCTACTACTGCTCAAGCAACGGCGCTCGCCGTAGTCTCGCCGGCAAAAGGACGAATGGAACTGCTGCACTCAACCGACAGCTCAAGTTACCACAACTCAGAATATCTGTACTGTAACCTGTTCTGTGCAAATGGATTATCGCATTGCAGACAACCAGCCTAAATTTAAATTACTCCTAAATCCTATCAGGTAGTAGTACGCCATTGTTGCCCACCGCGGCACCGCCAGCCAGCGATGGGACCAGCCGCGCAGGAACAGGGAGAGGGAGGACAAGCGTCTGCTTGGCTGTACCTCTGTCACTTGCCTCAAGCTTTACTGTACTACGAGTAATTATTTTCTCCTGTTGCTTGCGTGAAGAGTTGTTCTCTCTCTACAATGAACAACTGGAGAGCTTCAGCTACACTTCAATGGAGCACGCTAGGAACTCAAGCCATGGTGCACTTTGCTACCAGAACAAATGCTTGTCCTCTGATGAATTTCTACTTCTACATGTACCATACAGCCTCTTGTCTCTATACATACCATAACAAATGCTTGTCTTCTAATGAATTCCCTCACAAGTGTTGTCATTCACTATTTTCAGCCGCTGAATTATGAACAGCTCTATTGCCTAGATGACGTCAAATTTCCTAATGTTCAGTTCAAAATATTTTGCGTATGTTGTCATCTTTGGCAACAAAAGCTTCAGGCCCCCCTGCAGTATGACGCTTGCAGGTCTGCAATGGCCAACAGAGATTGCTTTCTACTTGTGCCAACTGGTAGTGGGAGGATTCTGTGTTACCAGGTCAGCAAAATTCGGTACTGATGTTAAACACTGTTCTTTTTAGCATCGCTCGGTGTCAAGATTTGGAAAACTTCATTGGAATTACTATTCTTGCAGCTCCCTGCAACATTGCATCAAGGTGTTACTGTCACTTATCCAGGATACCAGCGGCGTTCTTAGACTCTCAGGAAATTGCTTCTCAGTCATCTACCATGTGATCCAAGAGCTCAAGGTGAACATAATCTTTGCAATCATCTCTAATGTAGTAACTTCTTTCAGTGTCTTCTGTGCTATGTAGTATACCTTCCAGAGTATCTAGCTACCCATTTGTCATCTAATCATCTCATTGCAGATGTGGCAAGCCATCCTTCAAGCTTCTATATGTTACTTCTGAAAGAATGGTTGGAGATTATTCGTTCATGGAGATCCTAAGAGGCTTAGATCAGAGGATAGTAGTTTTTCATTGTTGTTGAATTGTAATTTCTGCAGAACAAAACCTTTTATTTGAGTTTAACTGACAAAAGGTATTCTAAACACATTTAAACAGGGACTGCTGGCAAGATTCGTAATTGATGAAGCACACTGTGTTAGGTGATGCATCAATTCGATGTATGTGATTGTTCAGAAGCAGCTATTTCTTGATAGTAGGTTGTCATTCCCTTTTCTTAAACAGCCAATGGGAACACGACTTCCGTCCAGATTTTTGAGGTTTAGGCTGCCTCAAGCAGAACTTCCCTAGATGATGCGTGAATTTCTACTTTTCTTCAGAAGATTCTGATTTCGAAATGGACAACCATCGTGACAGCTCTTTCAGTATATATGCAAAGCACGGCACAGCCTAGAAACTCTGAAATGCAGAGCCGAAGTTCAGCAAAATCAACTGTAAGCTCACTTGTTCTTATTCCTGCACAATTGTTTTTTGTTTTATCTTTCCCAGTTTATCCTTTTGAAGAGTGGCATCAAAATATTTGAAGTGGGAAGGCGACTTTCGTCCAGATTATTGAGGTTAATTTAGGCTGCCTCAAGCAGAACTTCCCTAGAGTCCGTCACAGTAACCGCGAGAGCAACTGAATCTGCCAGTAATGTACTAACAAAACACTTTTCTCATTACAATACTTATTGAGGACTTTTACTGTCCCCTATATCAGCTAGTATTAATTAAGAATACTAGCTAGTATTATGATCAGACGGTTCAAATTGATTAACTCCATCTCATCAATACTAGCTAGTATTCATGGCATATTAGTAATTATATTATTATGATGAAGCCAAAATAAAAAAAATAGCAGACTAAAAATAGTCATCACTCATCAGTCACTGAGTCCTCCGGTGACCTCGTAGGCGAGTCTGCCACGCAGACGAGCTCCGCCGCCGCCGCCGCCCGGGTCAAGTTCCTCATACCACGTCAAGTCGAGTTCCGCCGTCGCTCCATGGATGGCGACCTCGCCGACGAGCTGCGCCGCTGCCGCAACCGCCGCCGCCGGGGTCAAGTTACCACGCCAGGGTAGAGTTCCGCCGCTGCTCCAATGGATGGTGACCTAGCCGATGAGCTCCGCCGCCGCTGCCGTTGTCGAGTTCCACCGCCACTCCATGAATGGCGACCTCGTCGCAGCACTCGCGGCAACCTCGTGTTCATCAGCGCCGATGGAGGTCGTGATCCATGGCTGCACGTCCGAGCTCTATTTGAAGTCGGGGGACTACCTCCATAGGCTCCATTTGCCACGGAACTGAAGTCCAGTCACGCAACCAAGCTTCATGGCCGTCGGGCTCGGCCTCCATGGCTGCTGGCCGGGATGAGCTTCAGCCTTCGCGGCAAACAGTGATCCCATGGCATTCGTCGTTTTCTTCAAGAACATAATCGTGGACTTGCAGAAATTGAATAAGAAACAGCGGATGAACTAATTCAGCTACTTTACCGGACAAACATGATTTGGATTATCTAATGGCTTCCCAAACTACCCCTAACAATACTAGCTAATATTTTTAATTAATACTAGTTAGTATGGGGGACTATAAAAGTCCTCTACTTATTACTGTTAACTGGGTGTAATATGCCTGCCATGATGCTCAAGAGGAGCTTTGATAGACATATAATATTCTCAATTACGAGTAGACTGCCAAGACAAAAGCTGCCCAGAAGCAGTTGGGTGGTCTCCTGAAAGAGCGTTTCATGAACAGTCTGTCAGGTTGTATTGTATACTGTCTCTCAAAGTACGAATGTGCAGACACTGCCAGGTTTTTGAGGGAGAAATACAAAAGATCACAAATGTGCACATCACCATGCTGTCGGCCATGTCGATCAACACATATGGACTAGTTAGCTTGTCATTTGCATCGTCCGACGGTTCAGCTGCCTGCCGGTGGAGGAGTGCTTCTTCACCTTGTCTGTCTACTGGGAGCATCCTCCATGAAACAAACGCAGTCCATAACATTTGACCGCTGTCCCTGCTCGATCGCACACGTGTGGCGCTCCGTCGACTCGTAGTACAGCGTGGTCGTAGGATGCCGCCGGGGACGCGTATGTGACGCACGCCTACGCCGTGGTGCGCTGCACGGCGGAGGCCACCGTACCGCCGGCGATCGACATGCATCCTGGGCAGGTTCGCGTACCACGCCGCACCCGGCGGTGATGGTGACCGGCCGGAAACTCGCCGGAGACAACAGGGAATTATTGTCTTTCAAAAAAAAAAAAAAACAGGGAATTATTGAACGCCTAGTGATGGGTGGGTGGGGGCTTGGTCGTCTCGCCGTATGGATCGGTATGCCAGGTGCCCCCACCACCATCATGGGCCCAAATTTTGGGCCATTTGTACATGGGCCGGCCCAAATTGCGAACATGGTTTTTCTAGGATTTAACGGCATTTGTGCTTTCAGCGGTATTCGACGAGGCCGTCGACAACGAGGCGCCAGTGGTGACTTCGGGAATCTGGAGAATTTGCCGGCTCAGTCTTCGAAGATGCTCATAGGGGTAGGGTTTGCGTATGTACGTTCATAGGGGTGAGTGTGCGTGCGTTGTGAGTGTCTGAGTTGTACTGTGTAATATCTCAAAAAAAAAAAAAAAAAAAATCAGAGCGTTCTTGACGGCGTGCTCACCTTGGCCCTTCGCAGGTAGATTGGGATTGGGGAAGACGACATACATGCCTAGAGGGATTTTGATCAGGGCATGGAGTTCAACGGAGGAGATTTCAGCAACAGAGGATTTGTGAGAGGAGTTTTCTGTAAAAGTGATTAAGTGGATCGGGGATGATTCGGTGCCGAATGGGAACGTCTGATGCGCAACCACCGATGGCTGGATGCCTTGGTTGCAAAGATTGCACGGAATTAGTCCATTTCACCGAATAATATTTCCCCCTTTTAAATTGAACAAATGATGGTGGCTCAAGTAAACAAAAACAAATGTCCCTAAAAAAGAAAGTAAACAAAAACAAATGTGTAGGTACATTCTCTCTTTCTGCCCCTGTTAACGAGACACTGATGCCATGTAAATCTCCCTCTCCCTAATTACTTTCCTCTATTGGTACATCCAGAAGAGCGTCCTGCTAACGAGCATCTAGTGCTAAGATCAATGTAACCTAAACATGGCAATGAGTCAACTACGAGTTGTTATGGAACAAGAGTACACATAATCGGATCTGTATTATGCAGTCAGTAAACTACAAGTTTGACACAATGCGTAGCAATTCGCGGAAATTTACCACATACGAGCAGCAAAGCTTGTAGTGCTAAGATAAGATGAAAACGTCATGTTCGCTATAGATTAAAAGTAGGTACGTCGTATTGAGGAAGCAGGACAAAATTGTCTGCCCAGAAAAGTCGTCCAAGGATGACAATAATGTGGTGCCAGTATACCTGCCATTCCCGTTGGTTTCAGAGAGGCGTGCAGATCCAAGCAGCTTACTCTAATTTTAGTGCCACTGGTGCCGTCTGTGCCTGCTTCCTCCCATAGGCCCGGGCGTTCGGCAGCCACCGTTGTAGCCAACAAAACCAATTCGAGCACTCGTCACCGGAGGAAGAACGCTAACTTTGCCTCCTTGCTCCAGTGAGTGACTGATCACCTTAACTAGCTGCTAGTACAACAAGGTTACGCTGCGCACGCAGATGGAGGGCTCTGCAGCGGCGGCGTCTCATGGCGTCCGCGTCGTGTCTCGGCGCATGGTCCGGCCGTCGCCGTCGATAAGTCGTGGTGGCTGGACGGCGAGCTGTGAACCTGAGACGGTGGTGCACCATCTCGCGCCGTGGGACCTGCAGATGATGACTATCGACTACATCCAGAAGGGCGTCCTGCTGCCCAAGCCTCCGGCGAGCGGCGGCGAGCACCTCGTCGAGCGCCTCGCCTCTTCCTTGGCGCGCGCCCTGGCACGCTTCTACACGTTCGCCGGCCGCCTCACCGTCGACGAGGGCGGCGGCGAAGATGTCGGGTCCCTCAGCGTCTCGTTGCGGTGCACCGACGACGGAGCCGAGTTCGTGCACGCCGTGGCGTCGCCGGATGTCACCGTGGCCGCTGTTGCAAGCTCGCTTTACATCCCTCGCGTGGTCTGGTCGTTCTTCCCGCTCGACGGGCTCGTCGGAGCCGACGCCGTGGGAGGCGCATACCCTGTGCTCGCCGCGCAGGTCACCGAGCTCGCCGACGGCGTGTTCATCGCCATGTCGCTCAACCACGCCGTGGCAGACGGGACCGCGTTCTGGCATCTGTTCAACACGTGGGCCGAGATGAGCCTAAGCGGCGGCAAGTCGGAGAGAATTGCTCGAGCGCCGGTGCTCGAGCGCTGGTTCCCGGACACCTGCCCTGTCCCGGTACCTCTGCCCTTCAAAAAGCTCGACGACGTCGTCCGGCGCTTCCACGGTCCTCCAGTACAGGAGTGCTTCTTCACCTTCTCAGCGGCGACCATCGGGAACCTCAAGTCCCAAGCCAACGCCGAGTTGGTCGGCGTCGCGACCATCTCGTCGCTGCAGTCCCTGCTCGCGCACCTGTGGCGATCCGTCACACGAGCCCGGCGCCTCTCGCCGCGGGAGGAGACGTCGTACACCGTGCTCGTCGGATGCCGGGGACGCGTCACGCACATACCGCACGCCTACGCCGGCAACGCCGTGGTGCGCTGCACGGCGAAAGCCACCGCCGGCGAGGTCCTCGACAGGGGACTCGGGTGGACGGCGTGGCTGCTGAACCGCGCCGTGGCGTCGCGCGACGAGGCGGCGCTGGTGGACGCCGCGACGTCGTGGCACCGGAACCCCGGGTTCGCGTACCTGGCGGGGTGGTGGAACCCGGCGGTGATGGTCACCGGAAATTCGCCGCGGTTCGACGCCTTCGGGAACGACTTCGGGTGGGGGAGGCCTGTGGCGGTGCGGAGCGGCGGAGCAAACAAGGTGGACGGGAGGGCCACCGTGTACGAGGAGGGGAATGGAGGCGGGATGGGCATGGAGGTGTGCCTCGCGCCGGAGGTCCTTGCGCGTCTTGTTGCCGACGACAAGTTCATGGCCACGGTGATCACGCTGGAGCCTGAACCTGCGAGTGATCATTAGTGGGTTTACAAGTTGCAATTTCTTCTTAGTCATGGCTTTTTCTTTCTCTCTCTCCTTTTGTCATGACTAGTACAATGCCCATACGTTGCTAAATTTATGTTTTTTCTTTGTTCTAAAAACCTGTACTCACCTTATCCACGACAAAGTTTCAGTCACCTTATTGCAAATGCAATACTTCCTAAATTTCAATAAACATGGTTACCTATTGAAACTATAATATCTAACCTCAACGATTAAAATGAGAGATTTATGTAGTGATACACTTCAAAAGTGTAGGAGATCCCTCGCAAAAAAGGAAAAAAAAAAGTGTAGGAGATCAAGCTCGTTACGTGAATCCTCTCCTCGTCATTCTGCTCCCTTTCCCTTGGCTTCTCCTTTTGCATTATATAGAAGAAAACAAAGTAGCACTATGTACACGAGAATTGTTGTGGGAGGAACCGCTACAGCGCAAATAGATTGTTGTCAAGAGCAAAGAGCATCAACTGTTGTTGAATAACAGATTATTTTTTGTACAATTGTGTAGGTAAATAATGTTGTCAAGCGCAAATACGCTGCGGTCGAAGCATGCCACGTGAGAGCGCGCGCAACGACCCGGCCGCGGACGCCGTGGCAGTCTCGCTGCCGTCGTGTTCACCGCAATGCATGCATGTCGCTCAACCACGGAGTCGCAGACGGGACCACGTTCTGGAGTCTGTTCAACACCTAGCTAGGCCGAGATGAGCTGAAGTGACGACGATTTCCGCTGGTGTTCGAGCGATGGTTCGTCGAACAAGTTGGACGTCATCTGCGTGATCACCGTGGCCATGAACTCGTCGTCGGCGACGAGACGCACGAGGATCTCCCGTCCGGCGCCAGCCACACCTCCACGCCCATGCCGCCTCCACTCCTCTCATCCTCGTTCACGGTGAGGACGCCGGAGCCAACATGGATCACGCCCGGCCACGGCGCATGGATCAATGATAGGTTTTTTTTATTAATAACATTATTTTTAAATAAATTTAAAAAAATAACATGCCGTTTTGAAAATTTGTAAAACTAGCATCCCAATCGCCCCTTCAATGGGCGATTAGGATAAATCGCCCATTGAAAGGGCGACTTGATCAAAAAAAAGCGTAAGCGGGGCCCAGTCGCCCAACCAGGAGGCGACTGGCTCTCTGTCGCCCATCCAGCAGGCGACAGGGTCCAGTCGCCCTACCAGCGGGCGATTGGGTCCCAGTCGCCCGACCAGAAGGCGACAGGACCTAGTCGCCCGTTTGGTGGGCGACTAACGTATTTTTTTTTTTTTGCATCATTTTTTGTTTCGATTGCAAATATTTCATAAAATACAATTAAACGAAATGAAAATTTTGTACATATGATAAATACATGCAACTCATTTTTTGCCACCTAATCTTACGGAAATGTTCGATCCCACCGCCGAGACATATTACTGAAGTTAATGTCCATACTGTAGGGGTTGGATGATGACTGTGAGCGAGGTGGCGCTGAGAAGTCGCTGTTGGAGGGTCGTTCTCGCAAAACAGATTCACTAAATGCCTCGTCGTCAGGGTCTTCGAGTGGAGGCGGAGGTCTTGAAGGTGGCATGGGCATGAAATCGTCGTCTTCATCGTCGTTGGCGTTTGGTTGCACGCGCGTTGCCGGAGCGCGTCTTCTTGCAGTGTTTCTTCGACGGGATGTTGTTGTGTTAGATGGCTCCGAAACACTACGGTTGGATGAGGTATGTCGCCTTCTACGTGAACCTGGCATGCAACCTCCACCGAAGAACATAAATAGATAGAAGAAGTTTGGGATAGGGTTGTCGATCAATTCTTTGTCTTCCGGAAATGCCTAACAGAAGAGAAGCAGTCGAATGAGCAAAAGAAATAGAAACCGATAACATAAAAATTAAAAAAATAGAGTGTACCTGAATGTGGGAGGCATATTGATCGGGGAGCATCATTATCTTGAATGTAGTGCTAGAGAAACCTAACACTGACGGGTGGTTTGCCAGCTCGCAAACCCTATGATACAACTGCCTTTGATCTTCTAAGAGGGCCCTAAGGTCATTTGTGGTGAGATGTTGCGGCGCGATAGTGTGTGAGGTCGTAGGGATTGTTGCATTTAACCTCGAGACAGCTTGTGCGAGATTGTTCTCCCTGAAAGGATCATCCCGGTGTTCACGCACGGCACGCCAGATTGCGTCCAGTGCTCTCTCGATGTATTGTGGTGTCCATGGAAAGCCTCCACTAGATGCATGGTCCTGCCATGGATGGTGTTGTTGAAGCGTGGAAGAAGAGTGGATGCCGCTGTGATGCAAGAGAGGTTGCTGTGAATGAAAGAGTGAGTAGAGGATAAGGTTTTGTAGGAGTGGTTCCTGAAATTGAAAGCACGAGTGGGAGGCCCTAGTAAAGATTCCGGCTATAATGTAGGTCCATTATTTTGATGGGAGAACGTCGGTGCATAATGTAGGTCCATTATCTAGTAAAAGCGTCACATTGTGCAGACATACATGCATGGGGACATTGGATGCTCCTGGAATTCTTTGGCTGTTTTGCAAAGCGGGGACCTTTGATGGGAGTTTGACGAGGCTGTGATGCATGCACCGAGAGCATTAATTAAGGGGACATGAAAGACAAAAATATAAGACATATAGTACTAGTACTGGACATGAACATGTAGCATGACATAACATAGAATCTATACGAGCTACAGACAGAAGGTGACACAACACTAAATCCTACCACGCTTAGGGGCGACACCCCTAAGTGTGCCTGGCTTGGCTGCCCTGCGTCCCGCCCTCACGTGATCGGCAGAGTACGTCAGCGGCTCAGGAGGAACGACGTGGCGTGTAGGACGGCCCTGAGGGAGTGGTGTCTCGTAGCCGCCCTGCGAGACCTGTGTCGCTGGAGGAGCTCCAGATAGCTGTGAATCAGGAACTAGATTGGGCTCGTTCTGGACCGGAGCAAAGTAGCTGTCGAAGTCGAACGCTGGTGTAGGAGAACGTCGGTGCCTCCGCTCGTCCTCCTCGGCGCCATATGTGGTACATATGACGACGGCCCTGCAACATCAGTGGCCTGTGTCCACGATGTGTACTGTGTACCTGTGCACAAATATATAGTAATAATAGTAAGAAATGCATCAATATAGTTTTGATGACGAACAAAATTACAATGAATTAATTTACAAAGTCGAACGGTATTAGTACCTGGTGCGGAGAAACCTGGTGCGGAGAACGTCGGTCGAGGCGGAGGCCCCGGTGCCATCCTGTGCGTGAACGTCATCTGCTGAGGAGGCGGCTGTGCTGGACGCGAAGAGGGTCCCGACTGCGAAGGGTGTGGGACGGCATCCGTGTTCCGACTACAGGGCGTGCACGAGGTGAGCTTCACGAGGTCAGAAGCGGCATCATAGATCCGCCTCATCGCAAAGCTGATCTCCTGGGAGGTGAGCTGAATGCCCTGCCTCAGGCGCTGTAGAGTTGATCCCGACTCAACAGCAATCTTCTGTCCTATGTCCGCCTACAACATAAACAACAGCTGTTATGTTAGACTCGTTATTTACCTAGTATTGTAAAGAAGGTTAGAAATTTCGTTACTTAGTTATAATATCAAACTGACGAAACTAATTATCTATGAAACTATAAATTTAATAATTATTTTAATGTAAATAACACTTGTATTGTAAACAAGGTTAGAAATATCGTACCGCAAGCGACCAAGTCTGATCCCTGTGGGTCGGGTACGTGTCGGCCAACTCCGGTGTGTGGCTCGGTACCGTAATCGGTGTGTACGTCACCCTCGTCCGAGTTCGGGGGACGTACCAGCGAAGGTACTCCTCGTAGGCCTCCAGGGTGAAAGGCCTCGCCTCCTGAACTACCTCCTCCAAAGCATGAGCCCACTGAACCACCCACGGCTCGAGACGTGGCTCCCAAACGGTGCCAGTCAACTGCCCCTTCCGCGTCCATCTAGAGAACGAGACACATATAAGAGGAAAGTAAAGAATTAAAAATATTGAACATGTTAGTGGATCAGTAACTTACAAGTGAGCTGACGGTGGTACAAGTGGATGGACGTCCACGGGGAAGTTCTGGTGAAGACCGAACTGGCGCATCACTCGGTGGGGTGCGTACTCCTCCACGAAGATGTCGAACACCAACGCCTTCCTCGTGAGCCAGTACTGACTGTCTCTCGTGCACAAAGACGACAGTCCACCGGGTGCTCGGGCCGCTACCTGGTGTGCACTGTACGGCGTCCAACGCACGTCCTCGTCTGCTCGGATGCAGTCAAACGCCCAGACGTACTGTGGGTACGCCCTGTGCACCTGGACGTTAGCCTAAGTGGGCTGCATAGAAACAACCGTTAGAAAATATATTGCAACAAATGGAAGAAATAAAGAGGACAAAAGTTTATGTAATTGCAAACTTACCCGACGTCGGCACCACAGCGTACCCATCGTAGGGCCGTCCTCGTCGCTGTCACCGTAAGCTAAAGCTCCGTAGCTCTGTAAATCCATGTGAGGACGACCGATGCTGAACCGCTCGTAGGACCACAACTGAAGGAGCAGGGGGCAACCAGTCAGGATCGCCATGGGGTCCGTCTTTGTGCAAGCATCACAAAGGCCTCTGTACGTCGCAGCCAACACAGCTGACGCCCAACTGTACTGTGGGATATCCTCCAGTGGCTGATCCGCTATCTGGCGAGCGAAGTGGATCAGTTGCTTGCCCACAGAGTTGCCGTGAGAACTCGTGAACATGATCCATCCGAACAACCAAAGCAGGTAGGCCTCCAAGTGCCTCGACACAGTGCCGTCGTCCGCCTGGGGGTGAATCGAGTCAACCTGTGCATAACCAACAACAAAGTATGTTACAGGGCAAGCGTTATTATATTGTTTATATACTCAAAATGTACACTGCAATGAATGTGATCACCTGAAACTGTAGAAGCCAGTTCTTCGGTGGCCCGTGGTGCTGGTCAGCTGGAATGGGACGGTACACTGGAGACCCTTCTCGGCGCACAATGCCCTGAAAACGGGCCTCCAGGTCGGCACGCCACGTCACTGGCACGTCGGGTGCGGTGACAGCCGCACCAGCAGTAGGTAGGCCAAAGAGGAACGAGACGTCCTCAAGTGTGGGCACCATCTCACCACACGGGAGGTGGAACGTGTGTGTCTCAGGCCTCCAGCGATCCACCAAAGCAGCGAGTAAAGAACGGTCAAACCCGAACCGTCTCGCCGCATCGGCCTGGTCCTCCCCCGCTGTCGCCTCAACAAGCCGACACAGTGGGAGGAGGCCTGCTGCACGTAACCTGCACATTTGAAATTAATTAGCACATTTGAAATTAATTAGCACATAAATTGAGATTATAAAACTGAAAAAGAAAAATGATTCAACATATACCTAGGAATCCAACGCTCGTCCAACCGCAGCAACTCAAGAGGCACTCTGGGTCGCAGAACGGGCAGCTCAGCACCTCTGACGGCACTCAGGTACGACCGGTGTCGTCGGTCCACAACTGCGTCAAGCAGCTCCGGACGCTCTGCGCCGCCCTCCTCCCCGGTCGCCATACCTGTACACATTTTGATCAGATGATTGCACGTTAATACACATAATATGTGTTAAAGACAATAATAAAACACTGAAATCACAAGACAATCCAATATACATATTACGAAATACAATACAACATACATAGTTCTTACAATGCACTGCAGTTTAGTTATTACATCGCATCATTTAACTACGAACGAATTACATCAAAACAGAAACATTGACAATCCTTACAACGATAACAACATAGTTCGTACAACGCATGACACCAAAGGGCTACATAAAACGAAATACATGAAAATATATAACAGATTTCAATGAGCACTTCCATCCGATCGTCCCCCTCCACGACGTGCACGAGGACGACGACCGTCTTGTGGGTCGCCCGAAGGCCCTGCCTCGCCTTCGGTCTGCACATTATTTCTCGTGCATTTCTTGTACGTATGTCCAGTGTCATTGCACTTTGTACATCGAACCTCCTTTCTCCCTGCCTCTGACTCATCCATGTCGTTACGAATACGGCGGCTCTGCCGACGACCACGCTTCTGCCTCAGTTTATCCATATCAGGACCACGTAGGTAGTCAGGGCCCGGCTCGCTTGTAAATGTCCCAAATATAGCAAAGCCATAGATCTCAGCATTCCATGTCGTCATGACAGTCTCCTTCAAAAAATACGGCGACACATAAATTCTTGGTGCCAAGTTTGTAAGCGAGCAAGCTGATATAACATGTGAGCAAGGCCTATGTAGGAGCTTTCGGCTTCATGCATGAACATGAGCATCTCTCGTTCCGGATAATGCATTCCTGCACAATCCTGTCACGGTTGCCACCGCGCTGACCCCTGTCTCTACACGTAATCTCAAAACGATTCTCCCTTATGCCCATAGGTCGTGCGCGATGCAATTCTGCCTTTTTGACCTTTTTTTTCATGTAATCTGTCATGAACGGTGAGAATATCAGCCCACTATCAGCCAGTGCATTAGCAGCAGCTGCATGTCGCTCACGGAAATATCTACAAATTCCGTACAAAATTCCCTCAACAATATCAACAAGAGGCAGTCCCCTGAGCACACGCATCACCAAGTTGTATACCTCTGCTAAATTTGTGGTCATTATTCCATATCTAGCCCCTTCTGTATCATATAATAATGACCACTTTTCCTTTGGCTCATGCTCAATCCAATCCGAGAAGCATCTGATAGATGACCCGGACCTCCGGACAACATTTCTAGACACATCAGTTGGAAGCCCACAAAGAGGCACTGGCATATCATCAGGTTTCAGGTTCGGCTTCTTCAAGAACTCTTCATTTTGCTTACTTGTCAACTCATCGAGACGCTGCCACAGCGCGCTGAACTTCCTCTGCTGATTCTGATTGCAAAGCCTCTTGAACATATTCATTAGTTGCTTATTCTTGAAGTGTCTAAAGAAATTTGCACCCAAGTGTCTCATGCACCACCTGGACTTAAGGTCCGACCACCGAGGCGGAAGGCCACGCTCAGCATTACCATGCTGCATATCCAAAATCGCCCTCATAAGTCCGGGATGACGGTCATGTATTACGCAAACATCAGGTCGTCCTTGTACCACTGCCAGCCGGACACGTTCCAGAAACCAGTACCAACTATCGGTGTTCTCACTCTCCACAAACGCGAATGCCACCGGTAATATTTGGTTGTTCCCATCAACTCCAATAGCAGTCAGTATCTGACCTTTGTACTTCCCTGTCAGGAACGTACCATCCATACACAGAATTAGCCTGCAATGACGGAAAGCAGCTATGCACTGACCCAATGCGAAGAAGGCACGGTGCAGTATCAATTTCCCAGGCTTTCTTGGATTCTCAACATCCATGATATCATAATATGTCCCAACATTCCTCTGCTTTATGGTTTCCAGTAGCTTTGGCAAGTTCTCATAAGATGCTTCATATGAACCAAACCTCTTCTCAATCACCTTCTGCTTCGCTTTCCAAGCCTTTGAGTAGCTTATGGTGTACTTGAAATCCTCTTCTATGGTATTGATTATTGATTTTGGCTCGTAGCTTAGGTTCTCCACAATTCTGCTGTACATGTAATCTGCGACAAACTTCGATGTCAGGGCACTGTTACACTTCTCCAACTCTAGAAGCTCACATGTATGCTCCCTCACTATAGAGCATTTCCACATTGAACTCCATTTTTGCTCATAAGCATGCACCCGAAACGGACACTGTGTGAAAACGCACTTCACATCATATAGTTTCCTCGTCGACCTAGCGACCGAAAAAGACCTCTTCAGTGAAAGAGACCAGTACTTCACAGCACTCATGACACTCTCCTTGTCTTTGTACATTGCTCCCTCAGTCACTTCATTCGAATGGAACTCCCATGGCACAGAATATCCTTCAGTAATTGTCATATTTTGAAAGTTATGACTATTCCAATCAGAAGGGACGGGAATAGCATCCTCATCGTCTGATGAATCAATATCCGGAATATGCTCGTACTCCATGTCGTCCGTCACCATCTCCTCGACAAGGTGCTCGATTCGTTCTCCTTCGTCAGCTTCACCCATCGGTTCAATTGGTGCCGGATCATGTTCTGCATCCTCAGTGTCCTCAGCACTTTCAACCATGTCCTCAGCACTTTGAACCGTGTCCTCAGCACTTTGAACCGTGTCCTCCATATCTTGAGTACCTTCCTCTTCCACGTCTTCCATCTCTGACACCTCCTTCATGTACGCCTGAGCAAGAAGTACCAGAGGCCATCCACATTCTATGGCTTTATTGACATATTTTCTCCAAGTTGATGTTGCATCAAGTGGAATTAACTCCCACAAATATCCGTGACGTGCACGGCTGACCATACCCATAACATTCAGACCGTGTTGGTTTTGATCAAGCCGAAACAGCTTCATCAACCAGTTCCGTATTCCTGTCATTGTCTTTTCATTTGGTTTTGGCACTCCTTTACACACTGATTGAAATTCGGACAGATCAACACCATTTTCATTATAACCAATCTGCCCTTCCCCGTAATAAATTTGAAAATATAACTTGTCTGACATACCTGCCGAAACAGGACAATCGTTTATTTAACCAATCCTACCAATCATACGACCGCAATTATCTGATAATACTATAAATGTACGCTATTTTCTGATAATACTGTAAATACGTACGCTACTATCTGTAGTACTATAAATACATACGCTATTATCGGATATTACTATAAATACGTATGCTATTATTATTTAATTTATATGCACTACTAATTTCTATAATAATTCAAACTTACAATCTACATTTATTTACTACTCTAAATTAAAAAAAACCTACGTTACAACATTAAAAAATAATTACTAGCTATCTAAATATAAAAAACTATTGAATCTAAATCCAGCTATCTAAATCGAACTATAATACAAAAACTACTTAAATCTAACTATAAATACTAATATAAATCTATTGAATGTAAATCCTAATATTGAATATAAAAAACTATTGAATCTAAATCGAACTATAATACAAAACTACTTAAATCTAACTATAAATACTAATATAAATCTAAATATAAAAACTAATATAAATCTAAATATAAAAACTATTTAAATTTAACAATAATCAAAATTTAGAAAATTACCGCTCTCACTTTCTTCTTCTTCCTTCCTTTTCTTCCTCCTCCCTTCCTTTTCTTCCTCCTCCCTCTTCTCCTCTTCTTTTTTCCCTTCCCTTCCCTTCCCTCTCCCCGTCTCCTCTCCTCCTCTCTTTTTCTCTTCCCCCGCTCCTCTTCTGTGAACTCTCCCCGGACGGCGCGCGGTGGGCGAGCCGCGGCGCGGCTTAAATAGCCAGATCCTGTCGCCCAACGGTCGGGCGACTGGGCCCCGCAGTCGCCCGACAACGGGGCGAGTGGCCCCTGTCGCCCAACGGTCGGGCGACTGGGCCCCGCAATGCCTCCTGTCGCCCAGCCGTAGGGCGAGTGCATCCTGTCGCCGGGCTGTAGGGCGACTGGATTCCTGGGCCGCGGCTCTGTCGCCCTTTCAACGGGCGATTAGGCCTAATCGCCCCGTTGAAAGGGCGATTGGGATGCTAGTTTTACAAATTTTTGAAACGGAATGTTATTTTTTTAAATTTATTTAAAAATAATGTTATTATTAAAAAAAAACCGTCTCATTTTTCCTTTAGCCGCCGCCCACCGACCGGCCCAGCAACGAGACGGGCGGGCCGCCTTCTTGGTCCGTGCGACGGGAACGCTTTTGGCCCATTCTGGAAGCGCGGGAACGGCAGAAAGGTGGTGACGTGTCGTGCCGCGTCAGACAGGCAGGAGGCGGAGGCCAGCAACCACTTGTGAACAAAAAGATGAGCGGACGGGCGAGCGTTAAATCACGCGTCTGGCTGCCTGCCATGATACAACGCAACGCCACTTCCACTTTAGCTGCTGCTGATGATGATCAGCTTATCTTTGGCTACGAACTGAACGGATCCTCTTCCTTTCGGCTAGCTAGCTTGGTTGGTTGCGCCTCTTGCCCTTCTTCCTTCTCA